>BMAU01015012.1:0-249747 GCA_019973935.1 Trichonephila clavipes
TCGGCTATCGGGACCTGTAGCAAATTATGCGTGCGGCAATATACTGACAATGTTAAATTGGCTGTTTTCGATCTACCTTTTCTCAAAATCTGTTATACGTACATGCTTGAAATTTTGCATACAATTAAAGTACACCTCTCTCCTTATACTAAAATGAGCTTTAAACTAATTTAGAATTTTTTAATAAATCATGAAATATTTTATCAAACATTGTGAAATTAGACCCATTTTTCACTTAAAAAATTTGTAAAAAATAAATTTCTGAGTTTTTTACAAAAAGCTCATTTTAGTATGTATTAAAGACCATTATAAATGTTTCATAAAAAATTTACATACCTGTGAACAATAGTTTCTCAGAAAAGGTACATCGCACATTAAAATTTACATGTTGAGATAAATTTATTTTAATGTATACAGTGAGACTTCTAATCGGCTAGGAAATAAAAAAAAATAAAAGGCTCTGTTTAAAATAAAAGATACATGTATTGGTTTATATCAGACGTTACACTTTTAAGCAAAAACGAAGTACTTTGTTTACATTTTTCGCCATTAAAATGGGCATGGCCTGATTCAACGATTATTTAAAAATAGGTTTTAAGGGCTTCTAAATACCCTAGAGGTTAAAGTAAGGTATTTTTAGAAAGGTTAAAATCTATACAATTTGAAAATATAAAAATCTCAAACTGTCAAAAAAATTAGATTTTAGCTTTCCAACACCTCTTATTTAAACAAAATGGATGGTGGTATATTTTGACCTAGTTTTCCGTTGGATATTTACATAGCTGTAATCTACACCGAGTAATCATTTTATTATGATCATCCAATAAATATCTCGTTGAGTGATTTTTTACCTTTAATTCAGCCGTGATTGACTTCAGCGCGGACGCTACTAATTATTGATAGGAGGTTTGTGAAGTCTGAGACCACATACTTGAGGTAAACTGCTTTCTAATAGAACGTGATACGGGGATTGGGGATCTCTATATCAGATAGCTCTTTCAATTTTATCTTACAAATGTACTGGAAGTTGTGGGAACCAACTGAACGAAGTGAAGTCTCCGTTATATTCTTCAAATTACCCCTGTTCATTATTAGCCCTGTGACAGGATGAATTATCCTGTTGAAAGCACATTGCTATTGGGATAAATATTCAGCATTATAGGAGCACCTGCAGCTTTGATGCTTAGGTATGATGTTTTAAGCACAAAGTATAAAGGGCCCAAATTGTACTAAAAAAATGAAAACGGGATTTTTTAAATTAATTTTTAACATCCCCGTCACCCCATTTTGGGAATTGATTTTTGTAAAACCCGTTCTTATCGGATCTGTACTCAACAAAAGAAAAATTCCTGTCAAATTTCAAACCTGTAAGTGTGTAAGAGGCTCACAGCTCTCTCTCGGGCATCTAGATGTATGGGAGGTAGGGAAGAAACACTCGCCATGATCCAATTAGTCTATTTTTTACTACACAAAGAACAGACACAATTTCAACTAATGATAGCAAGAGAATGTCTCAGTGCTAACCGCGAAGTGGAACAAAAACGGTAAAACGCGAACGATTTGGAGACTATCAAACTGGATTCTTACCTTTATAAAGGATCTATCCTGTCATCCGATTTAATGTAATATCAATTCAATTTTAGTGAACAATCGTCACTTGAAAGTTTCCTCTTAATAAGTCTCAAATCACAATAATTCTAATATTATACCTTCAGTAGCAATCTCACCTGACTCTAGTATATCTTCTCTCCTACTCTCTCTCCAAGCTAGAAAATCTCAACTATGGAAAATAAGTTAATTTAAATATCACGATTCTTTTCTTCCGAAGGGTTGGTTGTGAATAACGCGAATTGATAGCCCAAAGATTTCCCAAAAGGATTAATTGAGTAACGTGTATAGATCCGTCACAGGTGTAATAGTTCGGGAGATATCAAGATGATATCTCCGGATTTCTCCTTTATTTATATGGGATTATTTATACGAAGAGATTTATATAAAATAATCCACTAAAAGATATAAAGATATTTTAACATCTGCTTTATTCTGAAATTTGATCCGATGACAAATCGATACATTATTAGAAACAATAACTTCTGAAGCAGCTGATAAACGTATTTAATTTAATGAATTGTCCAATGCCAAAGCGGTTTATTTATTATCTGTAGTTCACTGTATATGATTTTGTTAGCTGTATTAAAATTCATTCTACTAAATAAAGTGTTTTTTTATTTTTTTCTCGCGTTGAGATTCTTGAAATACTAAATAATTCCAAAGAGTTCTTAAAACGTTGATTCAAAAGTGAATTTTTTTTACTACCTTTCACAATTATTTTCTAATAAATATTAATGTGATGGAAATCGAATTATCAAGACATTTCTTTTTACCCTTTTCAATCTAATGCTATATTTGTTGCTTAAAAACATCTGTACGATATTTAAAATTTTTTTTTTATATCTCGAATTAATTTTATACGTTCTTTTTTGCTGTTTCTTTGTAAATTGCTTACGACTTCCCATACATATTACTTTCTTTATAAATCTCATTATTTAAGCAAAAGCTAGCGAAGAGAAGAGAGTCCGCAAAAACCTATACGAAAGAAAAATGCAGCATTTCTTTTTATTTACAATGAAATTTTCACTCAAAATATTAGCAGTTGTTCGCACTTTTGTTTCTCAAAGGAACAAATAAATCATTTTGATTGCTATTGACAGTGAAAACCTTTTTTGTTTCTAAATCTCATGCAATTTTTTCCCTTTCAAAAGCTTTTCTTGAAACATCTCTGCTCAATTTCTGACTTTCCCCCCCAAACCCCTCTTTTCTCTCTGTTTTTTTTCTATTTCTGTTTGGACTTTTGCCACTTCATGTATCATACACAGTCTTTTGTCATCCGTTGTCTTTGTTTTTAGTTTTTCGCTAACAATCAGGAATTCTTCCGTGAAAAAAAATGCTTAGAATATTCGTAAAAAGATTTTCCGGACAGGAAAGAGGATTGTTGAGAGAATCGGACAAGTTTTTTAGTGGTGCTTTCCAAGTTGTATCACTTGAGCTTGCAATCTTTTTTATCCACTTTAATTTTTTCTTTCAGCCATTTGTTACCATTGTTGAAACATCTTTTTATATATCTTGATACATCTTTTTATATATTTATGATATTTTATATAAAAGAATAAAATACTATAAGAGAGGCACAGTGACCTAGTGGTAGCGTTGTAAGAGGCTCTTGCCTCTCTCGCGGGTACCTAGATGTGTGTGTGGGGGGAAGAGAAGAAACACTCAACATGATTCAACTAATATGTTTATTACCACACTAAGAACAGACGCAATTTCAACTAATAATAGTAAGATAATGTCCTAATGAAAACCGTGAAAGAGGAACAACGACAGTAAAACGTGAGCGATTAGGAGACTAACAAACTTGATCCTTATCTTAATTAAGGGTCTAACCTATTATCCGTTTTAATCTACTCTTTATTCAATATTAGTGAACAATCGTCACTTTAAATTTTCCTTTTAATAAGAATCAAATCACTATAATTCTAATATTATACCTTCAGTAGCAATCTCACCTGGCTCGAGTATATCTTTTCTCCTTCTCTCTTTCAAGCTAGAAAACCTCGCCTATTTATAGTAAGTTAATTTACATATCACGATTCTCTTCTTCTAAAGGGTTGGTTGTGATTAACGCGAATTGAGTGCCCAAAGATTTCCTAAGATGATTAGTTGGAAAAACGCGTATAGATCTGTCACAGCGTATCGCGCTTCCACACCACATCTATCCTCCGGCTAGGTAAGGTCAACTCAGCCTTTCATCGTTTCAGTGGGTCGATAAATGAGTACCAAGCATTCTTGGGGACTAAACATTGGGGATTTTGCTTCAGATTGACCACCTAATCGGAACATCTGCTCATGCACCTCAGTGCCCAAGGTCACGTATATTGAAATGGGCACGTTAGGCCTTGGCCATTATGGACTGTTGTGCCCCTGGGTTTTGTTTTCTATACTATATGGAGTGCAAATAAGTTTCCGCCGTTTGACAAAAGATGGCCTCATCAGTAAGTTACGTTTGATATTTTCGGATACAAAACGTCATATCGTAATGTTAGATATCTGGCAACATAATCTTGAACTATTAGTGATTTTGTATCAGCATCGCACGATGTTTTTCGTGCGAAAATGTCGAGTGCCCAGCGTAAACAAAATATTTTTTTGCGTTTAAAATTTTTGTGAACAATTCAGAATCAAGGAAATTGATTTCCATATGAACTGAAGTCGAGAAACGTTGAATGTTGATTTTTCACTTGTTAAATGCTGCTTCCCTAGCGTAAACAAAAGATTTTTTTTTTGCATCGAATAGCCACTGTTGATGACCAATAGATTCACTACAATAACCGAAAGAAAAGAAAATTTAGAGAATCACATGGCCATGCTTCACCTGTTCAAAATCTGCGCAGATACTGTGTCACGAATCTTCGCTAAGCGCTTTCGCCTCGCAACATAATTCAAAATAACTCTTTTAATTTAATTCAATGTATGTAACTATGCAGTTATTAATGTTTAATTTAATGTTTGTATGCTTGTGTGTGGCAACGAACTTTGGTTCACGTGAATTATGTAAAACTCAAGAGATTTCGCCATTTATCAATAAAATACTTGTTCTACTCAGTTGGTTTGCGAAACATTTACGTCTCTTTTTTTTCTTACCTGAAATTTATTACGGTAACTCTCTCTCTCTCTCTCTCTCAACAACGTTCTCGACCCGTAGAAAATTAAGGTAAGCTTGTTTATTTTTATTTTTGAATTTAAGTCTAAGACAGTGTTTCTCAAACTGGGGGGCGCGATAACTTTACAAGGGGGCGCGAGCATATCGAAAATAAAAGATTTAAAAATAATTAATTTACTGGAATGAATTAAAACAAAATACTTTCAAACATAATAAAAAATGGACTTTTACTTTGATATAATTTATAGGCGCGCGCGATATTAAGTCAACAAAAATTAAAAATTTCTTAAATACTTAATTATCTATCTTTGATCCTATAACCTAATAAAAAACTTTTATTTGATTTGTGCTGTAATCCCATGATGAGATATTTTTTTATTACGCTTTCTTTATAAACATAACATACAACTCTTTCAGAGAAAAAACAGATCCCAGACGCAGAATCGAAAAAATTTAGGAACATAAAAAATTCCTCACTGTCATTATTTTTGAAATACTGCACATTATAGCTGTAATCTGTTTAACCTTCTAAGTTATTGGTACAGTTAGTTATGACCCCTCTTTTATGTGTTTCTTTCTCATTTAGGGAAGTTGTAAGTAATGTGTTTCTCTGTTAGGCTTTTTGTATGCAAAAAGAGTTTTATGATGTTTGGAAAACCACGGAGAGCTTTTTGAAGGATTACTTGGCCTAGAATTATTTTTACGAGTTTTCTATACATATGAAGCATAACGCGAAAAACGCAAGAGCAAAGAGCGGGCACTTCAGCCGGTATACTTTTAATGTATCAGTGCTGCACAGAGTATTTTATAACTAATTAATTAATACTAAATTAAGAACAAGTTTAATAAGTATTAACGACTTCCATGGGCTTGTCTTGCAAAGCAAAGTTTTTATAAGGAATGCTTATGATTAGAAATTCATCCTCTGAGTTCTTTTTCTATATTTAGCTGATATCTATAATTTGTCTTCTAAGTAGCCACCGCATTTTGCAATATGTTCATTTTAAAAATTAGAGGAAGGAAAAATAACATATAATTATCCTATTATTTTATTTATTTATTTATTTTTTGCTTAAAAGTAGTATACAAAATTTTAATGCTTATGTTACTAATTTGTATGGTTTATAATTAAGATCGCCTATTGTAGCTTTAGCGTCAAAGTGCATTATTATTGCATTCAGTACATTATTAATGTATAAGGGGGGGGCGATAAAAATTGTGATCAAAAAGGGGGCACCAGTATTGAAAGTTTGAGAAGCACTGGTCTAAGAATTTGAGTTGACAATTTAAGTGCCGGGACCCGAGAATGTGAGAGTTTAAGAATATTTGAAATCTAGATAACTTTTTGAATCACATTTATTGAAACTGAAAATGACCGAAGACGCAGGAATTTTTCCAAAAAATAAACGAGCTGCACTAAGAACTGCTGTAACAAAATGCATTTCGCAGTTAGAGAAAGAATTACATAAAATAGTCGAAGAATTATTAGAACATTTAGAACAAAAATTTGAACTTTTAAAGATTGTAGATAAAGGATCCAAACCTTTGCACAAACCTACAGAGATCGATAAAGAGATAGAAGCCGTATAAAAATATTGTGATAAAATCGTAACTTGGCGATTTCGAGCTAAGAAGCAGTTAAGAAAGACTAATAAAGACAAATTTGATTTTGACTCATGCAAAAGAACTGAAGAATCAAAATTAATAGAACCAATAAAAGCAAAGCCACCAAAAGACTTATCCTGAAGAGTATGTCTGAAAGGTACGATTTGCGTTTTTTTATGATTTGGAACAAAAGGGAAAATTGAATGTGATTCAGTGGTGTATGGAAAAAGGTTTGCTTGCTGCCAGTGTTGAATGTTCGGTTTGCAAGAAGGCTATGCATCTGATCAAGAAAAATTCGAATGACGGATATATTTAGGAATGCCGAAAGAGAGGAGCGAATGGACATCGCTTGAAGACATCTGTTAGGAAGAATAGCTGGTTTGAAGAGATTAAGCTGAGTATGCTTGAAATTCTAAAGTTAATGAATATGTGGGTGCGAAAGGCCAACCATGACTTAATTCCTTTTGAACTTAATGTTACGAAGAAAACAGCCACGAATTTGATGAGTTTTTGTAGAGATGTATGCATGAAATTGTGTATGTACGAAAGTTCGATGCTGGGAGGTCCTGATGTGATTGTAGAAATAGACGAGAGCATGTTCGGTAAAAGGAAGTACTACAGATGCAAACGTTACAGAGGCAATATTCCATCTTCCTTTGGAAGAATTCTCCTGAATGCAGGTAAACCTGCTTCTGAAATATTCTAATTTACGATTTTTTTTGCTTAAAAAAATACAATTTTTGATTTTATGCATTAATGATATCTTTATAAATATTTCTTTTTATTTCGCATTAATATCTCTTCATTTTTATTTCAAAATTACAACTTTTAAGTTCTTGGAACACATCTACCGTTTTGGACAATACTTCGAATAAAACATAATTTACTCTTTTGTGTAAAAAATGCCCAATTGTGTTTTTATAAAATACAGCGGGAACTTATTTGTACTTCTTTTAATATCAGTGATGCTTAAAACTTTTACTACAAGGTAACATTTAAGAATAAAGTGTTTCTTGATAATTTGGAATAGAAAGAAGTAATCCAGGTCAGCGATCGTCAATCATTGGTCTGTGAAAATTTTTGATGGTCCGCAGAAAAAAAGTTGGGGTATTCATATTTTTATACAAATTCAGTTTCAAATACGGCGAGTTACAAAATATATTTTGAAATACGGGTTATACATTTTTAAAAAAATTTTAGTCACTTCTTTTAGTGAAATTCCTTCTGATTTTTAGCGACTTATTAGCAACTTTGCTAGTGCGTCTAGCAACACTTGAAAGTGAAAGTTGACAACCATGGTTGATTGGCGGCATTAAACTTCGGTGTGTTGATATTGCTTTGCGTTGTCGGTTTGTTCTTGATTTTTGTGAGATTTTTTATCAGTGATGTGGAAACGTAAAACGAGGCGTAAATAAGTGGCTGTCATATAGTGGTCAATCATATGGGTGGTCCACCATTTTTTCTCCCTCATCCTTCAGAGAGGAATGCCATCAATATCATTCAATTTAGTGATAAGAGCACAGATGATTTCCCTGTTATTTGCTATACCGATGGCAGTAAAATTGATGGAAGAGTTGGTTTCGCGCATTTGTTGTGTTCAGGAGTGGTGTCGAATCCGAGCACTTTCAATTTAGAATTCGTGATGAATGCACAGTTTTTGTAGCTGAACTTTTATGTTTAAACTTCGCCGTTAAATGGATCACTGAACAAAATAGTGTTGGGACGATTTACGCATCTTTTCTTGAACAAGTCCTTTGGGTTCTTTGGGCCAGAATTAATGGCAACTCTTTTCCAACCAAATCCAAGAAACGAGAAGTGAAGAGATGTAAATAATAGAGGATAAATATAGGATCTTTTAGAGTAAACGTAATGGCAATAAGGGCTATGATGGCAATGTAAAGGAATGTTAGACAATTGACGTGCGTTGTGGCAGTTGAGGATTATTGCAGTTCGTGGTTCAAGATTTAAGTTCTACGTGTCGTGGATAAACTTATTGGTGTTCGACTAGAAGTTAGTCGTCAAGCTGCATACCATTGCAGATAAAGACAAGTAGCATTACAGAATAATATAAGGTGGGATTAATTACTTATTAGTGTAATTGAAGATTAGGTGGTTCAATTATTGATATAGGTCGGTATTATATTGTGTGTTGCGCATTGTGTTATAGTAGATTCTCCCATTAAGTAGTTATATTATATTTGTTCAAAGTTTAAGTTGAATATCTTAATAAAGTCATATTAAGATAATGTTTGAGTCTAGTTCTTACGTTAATCCTACACCTCTAGCTCACGCTGATACTTCGAGGGATGTACTTCCAAGGGGAGGTACATCACAGTGTCATCTCAGAATATCTCATTTGTACTGAGTCTCTTTCCTCCTTGGATTCTCTTAAGTGTATTTCTTCATCTAAGAACACAAAAGTAACTTAAAAGCCTGAAAGATAAAAACATCTCAATAGATTTTGCATTTGCTCGCGGACACACGGGCATTCTTAACAATGAGCAAGCCGACTGGCTTGCAAAGACTGCAACCAAGCTCAATATTGACATTGACGTTAGTATTCTCCTAAATCGTTTTACAAGAAGATCGCGAAAGAAAGAATGACGAAGTCTTGGAATCAAGAATATCTCATTTCTAATAAAGGGAGTTTAACAAAGAAATTTTTCCAACCATTAATAAGAGACTGTCATGCCATCATTTTCACACTAACTACAAAATAACACAATTTCTCACTGGTCATGGTAATTTCAAAAGCTACTTAAACAAATTTAATTTAGTACCTTTATCTTCATGTGACTGTATTATAGATGGCGAGAAAAATGTAGAACATGTAATCCTTATGTGTTCTAAGTATGTCAGAGGGAGAAATATTATAAGACTGGCTTTCAAGAGACTTAACATTTATTGTGGACACCGAATTTTCACCAACTTCTTTCCACCAGAAGTGCTTTTAAAAATTTCTGTTAATTTGTTGTAAATATTTGTAACTCTTCTTAACCTCAATTTTTTTTTATTTTTATTATTTCCCTTGAATGTGTGTTTAATACTTACTTCTGCAAGCCCCGTGTGATACTTTGTGGTTCACGGAGATTTTATAATTGTTTTCAATAAAAACAAAATATATAAAATTATACATTTAGTGGTCCATGGAGTTCTAACGCATGCTTGTTTAAAGTGCGTCCCAAAAGTCTTTAAAATGCGGCCCAAACGCAAATCATAAAAATATTTAAATTTACAGATTTTTATTGAAAAAATAAATGTTTGTAATATATTTTTCGTATATAAATCTATTTGTTGACATTTATTTGGAAATAAAAGCATGTCCTCTATTACTATTAGTGTGCAAGAGAAATACAGGACACGCTTAGTAGTAACAAAAGTTAGATTACCTTTTTTTCGGCTCAATAGTACATAATTAAAGGAGGATCATATCGCAGTGCAAATGTGGAGACAATCAAAATGCCTGTTCCGGTGTCAATTGGTTTAAAATAACGAAATGTGTTTGGCTATGAAATTTAAGTTCTAATTGAAGTAATTGTGTAACGCTCTCATAAGTCCATACGCTCCAGCTAAAATTTTCTTTTCTTTTATAAGTATTTGATTTCGAACTCTTAAAGTGTTGGTATTAGTATTTCTAAAACCATTTATTAAGTTGATGCGCTAATCTAAGTTGCGCCATTGGATATATATCATCTGCATTTTTAAAATCATCGGAATGAATTATATTCATAAATTATCATTAAAAAAAAACCACTGGTATTTGTTTCTGCTTGGAAAGTTTCATCTCCAATTATTGCAGGAAATATTCGCGGTATTCTTCGAACTTCGTTACAATGATTGAGAAAATTTTCAAACGGGAAGAATTATATATAATGCTTTTGTCGACTGGTGCTTGTCTATCGAAAAACTTCTTTTACCATTATATTCTGGCAACCATTCAACAAAAAATGGAAGAAAAAAAAAAAATTACCGATGTTCTGTCCCGCTTTTCAGTTTTGATTACCTTCATTCCGAAAACTTCCACGAGACAAGGAGCAGCATTTTCTCCGAACTTTGTTGAAGAACTCGCTGCGCCATCTATTTGGAGAGTGGCACATGTTTCGAGACTCCTCTGACACCCTAAACACTCCAGACGCCTTCCTCCGGATCGAATTCCAAAACTTAGCCTAATCATTCTGGAGAAAGCTTCTTTCGATCGTCTTTTATCCCACTTTCAAACTATTTTGGGGTTCCATTTTCCCTTCACTCCCCCACACCCTATCTTATTCTATCCCATCTCCGTCCTCCGTCGATCACATTTCCTTGATCACCGATCGGCTGATCATTCTTTTTTTTCTCCTTCTTAGATCCCTTGGCGTTTTTACCTTCCATTCTCCCTCGCCTTTCAGCCTGTGAAACCACGTGGTCTCCGGGCAAGAACCAATTTCCTGCTACCCCGTTTCACTCAACTGATTCCACCCTCCACCTCTACTGTTGCCAGATGAGCCGGGAAAAGTGTATGAGTTTTGTAATATTGTCGACCGTTTGTCTTTTTTGATTCTTTCTTTCGTTTTATGAGACTTTTCTCCCCCCTTCCCTTTGTATCGCTAAAAGAGTTTACATTATGAAGTTATAGACACACAATGTTTCTCATAAGGCAGTTTCCTGTTCCTGACAAGACCACTTAATGTTGTACGAAAGAAAAAAAAGAATTCTGGTATTTTTAATCTGAACTTTTTCAATTATATTGGCTCGGTCGTATATATTGCTCCTTTTTTTCTCTTGTCTTGGTGAGTTCCAGTGATGTATTGGAACAAGCTTAGTTGAGATATGGCGCTTGCATTTTAAAACAGTGCAGGGGTTGCGACAAAACTTTTATATTAGTTTAAGAACTCTTTTGTAATATTGTATGATGTGTGGTGTTCCGTTTAGTGAAATGCCGTTTTTGTTAATTTATCGTGGTTTGTTGTTGAGGTTTGTAATTAACTTATTTTGATAGTATTTAAACGTATAAATAATTGACCCCATTTTCCAGAAAATACGTAACAGTTTTTCGTATCTACCTCATGAAAAAGCTGTCGTATGTTTTATCAAAATATTTTTAATACAAGACCTACTCCAAATAAACACTGTAAAATACGGTGTATAATGTGCACCTATACCTTCAAGCTGCATTTTTTAATTTTTAGGTATACTTGCCATGTAACGCGCATGCAATTGTTTACGAGAAAACCTAGAATGTAAAGAGTGTTTTTTTTCCAGGTATAGAAGTTTAAGTTGGCATTACTTTCCAAGATGGCGACCGATTTAACTGCTGTCAAGTGATTTATTCTCAGTTTGGTATGGCAATTCATCATGAATAGACTCACGCCTGAACAACGCTTTCAAATTGTGCAATTTTATTTTGAAAATAATGGTTCTCTCTCTCTCTGTGCGGAATACGTATTCCCGATTTTCATAAGCGAATTTTGTTTAGCGATGAAGCGCACTTCTGGTTGAATGGCTACGTCAACAAACAAAACTGCCGCATTTGGCGTGAAGCTAATCCACAAGTGTATGTCGAAACACCGTTACATCCAGAAAAACTGACTGTTTGGTGCGCTTTATGGGCTGATGGAATCATTGCTCCGTACTTCTTCAAAAACGATGAAGGCCAGATTGGACTACATCCGAGCCAGCCGTGCCAGTCATATGCCAGAAATCATATTTAAAATGTAATGCCACAAGATTATCTTTCGAATAAAAAAAAATTCATGTCAATCGAATAATACATCGTTGTTTTATTGCAATTTAAAGTTCTATACCTCTAAAAAAACACCCTTTACGTACGCAAAGCTACACTGCTGGCCACCGTAAATGCAACACCCTGAAGGAAGCATGAAAAAAATATGAAATTTACGACATGCATTAGCGGAGGTGAGATATGCAAATGATTAGAATTTCAGCGCAGACACACATCACGCGCGCCTGTTGCGCCACCTCAAAGCGCTATTTAAGGCTTGGAGATTTCGACGATTTCAAGTTCGGCAATTGTGTTTTTCTTATGGCTTTTTCAAAAAACGATCAGTTATGTCTCGTAGAAAACAGCGGCAGCTTTTGATCAAGTATCCGAGTTCGACAGAGGAAGGATAGTGGCCTACCGAGATTGTGGATTATCTATCAGGGAAATCGGTAGTCGTGTTGGACGAAACCAAACAACTGTAATGCGGATATGTGACCGTTGGATGCAGGAGGGTACGTCGGACCGATGTGGTGGATCGCATCCACCTCAGTGCACCACTTCACGTGAGGACAGGCAAATTGGGTGCATGGCAGTGACGGATCGCTCAGTCACATCACGAACTATAGCACAGCACATTGAGTCTGTAATGCATCATTCAGTGTCTGCGCGTACCATTCGACGCCGTTTACAGCAGAGTGGTCTGTCCGCAAGGCATCCATTGCTTGGTCTACCCTTGACGCAGAACCACAGACGTCTCCACCGCCAATGGTGCGATGAAAGAAGGATGTTGGCGGCAGAATGGAATGAAGTCTTTACTGACGAGCCACGCATCTGTCTGCAACACCACGATGGTCGGATTCGAGTCTTGGAGAGAGGATGCTGAACAGCTGCGTTATGCACCGCCACACTGGTCCTGCACCAGGTATTATGGTATGGGGTGATATTGGATATCACTCTCGCAGTACTCTAGTACGCATTGCGGGTACTTTAAACAGCCAGCGCTACATCTCCGAGGTGTTGGAGCCTTTGTCCTTCCTTACCTTCAGGGCTTAGCCACAGCCATATTTCGACAGGATAATGCGTGACCACACGTGGCACGCATTGTGCAAAGGTTCTTCGTCAATCACCAGATTGAATTCCTTCCCTGGTCGGCTCGCTCTCCGGATCTTTCGTCGATAGAAAACATGTGGTCCATGGTTGCTCAACGATTGACGCAGATTACACCCCCAGCTGCCACACCAGATCAACTTCGGCAACGTGTGGAAGCTGCTTGGTCTGCTGTATCCCAAGAACACATCCAAAGTCTCTTTGAATCAATGCCGAGGAGTGTGGCAGCGGCGATCTCCAACATTGGCGGCTACTCTGGCTACTGATTCTGGCAGAACCACACTTCACAGAAGTCTATAAATTTAATCATTTGATACTTGGTCAACATGTTATCTACAAAATAAATTTTGTTGTGCTATCTCTTGTCTTTCTTAGTGTTGCATTCACGGTGGCCAGCAGTGTATTATGTTTTGAATTAATTTATTCGAGATATTGTCCCAGGATGTTGGAAAAAAAATAGTATACTTCTAGAACTACAAACCTTTAAGTTCATTTCTTTTAAATAAACAGTATATCGATCTATGTAGAAGTCCAATTTTTTTATACTCATCTCTCGTTATTTTTAGAGCTATCATTTTGTATCCGACGCAACCGTAAAGTTCAATCTTATTTTTTTGTATTAAAAGCGTGCGTTATACTCCGGATTTTATGGTATATTCGCCGTATAGCGCGCACTCCCTTTTCTAAGAAGAAACTTTAAATGTACGTGGGCAATATACATTCTTATCTTTTGAAGTCATTTATTTGAGGTATTATCACTGGTGACAAAATAGTAAGCTTCCAGAACTAACAACCCTTTAAGTTCATTAGTTATACTTTTCTTTTGAAAAAACAGTATTCCGATTTATGTAGAAACCTAATTTTTCACTTCCTACTATTAGCTCACAATCTATATATTTATTTTCTTGTTTGTTTATTTATTTATCTTGGTGGAATTTTCAATCGTTAATAAAATTAATTGATTAAAAGTAATTATTAAAAGAATTAGAAATACAGCCGCGTTGGCATCATTTTTGGCGACTTACCGACCCTTTTGGTGATTTGTGTCAAAACTTGAAAAAGTTTTTTCTCACGTTTTAAAGCATTCAGTTGAATTGAAATTTTATATACACGATTATTTTGGATGACAATGTGATATTTTAATGATAATTAATAAAAATTAATTACCACTTAATGTTGTGATTCTGTCATATGTATACACATATTTATATTAATTGTACTATTTAATAAAAAATAGTTAAAGTAAAATTTTTCTTTGTTGATCAAGTAGGAGTTGACTTAATTTTTTTTAATATTATTTGTTTATATGCGCTTCTCTTTTTTTATTTGTTTTATTTCTGAAGCTATCATTTTTATACCTGTTGTATAACACGCACTCGTAAAATTTTAATCTTATTTTTTTGTGCTAAAAGTTCGCGTTATTACAGATTTTACGGTAGATAAAAGCCAGTTGAAATTATCCACCAGACAAACAAGTTTAGATGCGTCTTTTGCAAAATAATATGTTCATTTTCATTGCGATATAGAGTAGGCTAAATTCACGACTTTCACATACTAAATGTCATCACAAGTCAAAACTGACATTACTTTATACTTGTAATTGATAATTAAGTAAAAATGTTCAAGTATTAAGATTATGCAAAAAAGAAAGTTTTTGGGAAAAACAAAATTCGACAACAGCTAAACGCATAAACCGATTGTATAGAAACATGAGATTGCATTTATCATGTGACTATGTCGTCACATGACTTTAGTTTGTTAAAATAATGACATTATTAATATTCAAAGTACAATATGATATAAATCATTATAAATCTGGCTACTTTTTGAAGTCTTGTTTGCTATTAGTCGAGATTTGAATGCAAATTTTAGACTGTATTACCAATGTACTAATTGGCTTCATGGTCAGTGATTGTTTCTTTAAGGATAGTTTAGAATATAAGCCGAATCGCTAACTAAATTCTAATAATTTTCAATCATATCGCATGGGGGCAAAAATGATTTTATGCCTGTGGAATATTTTCCAATCAAAGTGCTATAAAATAAAACGTCAGACGACGATAGTTTTATTTCAGGTAGCCCAGTCAGTCTGAAGCAACTCATTTTCCCCATTCATCTGTTATCTTGCGCACTATCTATGTTAGTCATACTTTCTGTGCCATTTTTTTTTTTAGAAAATGAGCGGAAAGAGAAATTCGTGTACGGCATGTGATCGTTGACCTATGATTCATGTTCTGGAGGAAAATCTGGCTGCATAAGAAACATATGCGCATTTTACACTGACTTCGAAGGATTTATATGACTTTTTCTTTCCTTTTTTAGAAAAAAAAGTTCCATTCAAAACACTTAAGATATCCGACTACGTTCGGAACCGTGATTTTCAAAAGCGCATAAATGGATAATTTTCATGATATTTAGTGTCACTTAGATTAGAATATATGTATAAAATTGTTTTAAGGACATTTTGACAATTTTTTTTAATTTAAATACAATATTTTGGCAAAAAATGAACATAGAAGGACCCATTTTCAAAATATTCTCCTTTTGTGAAAAATGCTTCTATTATAATAATATTTTGCCTGTATATAGCTCAGACTTCTGTACAGAGACTGAATTAGAATTTTTGAAATATATGACTTAGAAGTGAGTTTATTCATATTTTACGACAACAGAGGGGAGCAATTTAAAAAAAACGTCAATAATTATTTCAATTGGTGGTAAATCTGAAAATAATGTGAACTTTTCAAAAGTTCTAGTTGAGCCTCTGTAGAGAGGTCTGAGCTATATACAGGTAAAATATTATTATAATAGAAACATTTTTCAGAAAAGGAGAACATTTGGAAAAAAAGATTATTCAAAGTTAGTTTTTTGCCAAAATATTATATTTAAATAAGTTTTTTTTGTCAAAATGTCCTTAAAACAATTTTATGAATGTATTCTAATCTGAGTGACACTAAATATCATGAAAACTATCCATTTATGCGCTTTTTTAAAATCACGTTTCCGAACGTATTCGGATACCTTAAAAAGTTAAAATGATTGAAATCGCTTGCGCATGGCTAACGGAAAATGCTAAAAAAATCACTATTTAACTTGAACTACTTTTTTGTTTTTAGATTAGGGGATCTCTATATAAGTCGACCCTCTTACTTTATAAAGTTTCAAATATTCTCGGCTTATACAAGGATATACACAACATCTCTCTCTCTCTCGTAAAGCGTATAACTCTATTTTCAATGTACTCTTAAGGCTCTTTTCGCCGTATAAACAAGAGCGTGAACTTAACGCGGAACACATTTTCGGACAGAAAAAATGCTTCAATTTCTATAAAAATTTGTGACATTGTAACTCATGCATTTGTTTATAATATTGTGTTTTTAAAATTTCAAAATATTTCATAAATAATTAGTTTTTTCCTTTTAACATGTACAGGGATAGCTCCTTTAGCATTACGGTATAGGAGAAAAAATGTGAAACACATTTTATAAAAGGAAAAAAGAAAAACGAGTCTTACAGTAGTAGCATATGATGTGTAACATCTGATATGTTATCGTGGTAAATACGCAATATTAACTTTTTTTCCTGAAAAAAATATGAATCGGGTATGATTGGAAATAATTTTTTATCGAATAATTATATCTTTAATGAAAATTGTATTTAATTAACAAAATGAGTAAAATGCAATATTTTATCAAAAATAATTATTCTTGTTCAATTTGGGGAAGAGCAGAGATAATAGACTTATGATAACTAAAATATGACACATATACTTGTGATTTCAAAGTATTTAAAAACCGTTGAAAAACAGCGTCAATAAGAGTACCACTATTAGCAGTTGAAACATTCTAATATGTGTTCATTTCGAGCTTGAGTTCATCATTCATAAAAGCTATGAGCGGCTCAGCTTTTGGCAAACCGAAGTTAAGGCTAAAATCACCTCTCAAAATCAGGGGAAGCGAGTGATAATTTTTTTTAAAAGTTCAGAACCACCTTTGTTACATGGTAAAAGTACAAAATGCAGGAAATTTTTAATTTTTTTTAACCGTTTGATTCGAAGAAATGTATACGACCACCGAAATCACTGTTTGTCCATTTTCAAATAAGCATTCTGCCGCACTTATGTCCCCCAATATCGTGACTAACGGATTTAGAGCCAAGCGCTCGAGTGCTTGGTGGCTACTAGAGTTGGACCCCCATGCGAGAGTTGCGAAAAGACACAGCCACGCACTCTCATCGGTCAAATCAAGTAGCACGCGCTTACGTCACATCCTGTTACACACATTCGTCCCTTTTCACGAAATCACTCCCACAAATATCCAGCAACCGAGAGGAAAGATGTTACACATCAAAAATATGTCAACTAGGATAAAAATGAGTAGTATGATAAAGTAAGTTGTTCTCTACAGGATAGTGAAGCCGGGGAATATAATATTAATGTTTGAGCACTTGTATATCTGAAAAAATGTTCCGAATTCGGGTTCTATTCTTTAACATTAGCCGAAAACAGCCTTAAGAACTCAAGGAAAGCATTTACGGAACACAAAAATAAGCCAATAAACCACGTTCTACTTTAGACATCATTATCGTTCCATTAAAAGCGAAAACTTACCACCGGGATCATTAAAGAAAATGCACTCTACAATAAACTCCGCGTCGTAGACTTTATTATCGAACGCTCTGCATGCGTTCGAAAAACGATTACCTACGGGGCACCCTATCGACGCTGAGGTGTTAATTAATCTTTCCGTCCGAAACACTCAGACGAATTTGTGTGTGTGTGCCTTCCAAACGATAAATAGTCTTTTCATCCCCCATTCTCCCCTTTGGCAACGCGCCCATTGAAATATGGATCGTAATGAATTCCCGGACAAGGAGTCCGTGCCTGACACTCATGTTTGAATTCCGGATTACTAATATGACACATTCGCGTAGTTAGTGCCCGCCAACACTATAATAATTCTCTTGGTTACTCGCCAGTTAGAGCTGTTGAGGTGAATGAACTCATTCAAATTAGGCGCGGAAGTTGGCATAACTTTTTGGCGACTTCTTGAAGTTATCTGACCGTCAAAATTAAGGCTACTGCAATGTCAAGGTTCCGATCCTTGTTATAGCAAAAGTAGCTGGTATACCCGTGCGAAGAACGGGTGTACTGAAAAATTAAACAATTCAGATTGAAGGATGAAGAAGTTTTTAATGAGACAATTTTACGTGAATTGCAAATTGAGCAGAATGTAAAAAAAAATTTCCAAGTCAATTCCTACTAAGATCAACAAAGAAAATTTTTATTTTAGCTACTTTTTATTAAATAGTTACAATTAATATAAATATGTATATACATACGATAGAATCACAATATTAAGTGGTAATTGATTTTTTAAAATTATCATTAAAGTATCCTATGCCATCCCAAACAATTGTGTATATAAAATTTCAGTTTAACTGAATGCTTTAAAACGTGAGAAATAAACCTTTTCAAGTTTTGACACAAGTCGCCAAAAGGGTCACAAAGTCGCCAAAAATGATGACAACGTGGCTGTATTTGTAATTCTTTACATAATTAGTTTTAATCAATTCTTATTAATAATAATTAAATTACTGTATTGTCATCCAAAATAATCATGTATATAAAATTTCAGCTGAGTTGAGCGCTTCAAAATGTATTTTATTAACGATTGAAAATTCCACCAAGATAAATAAATAAATATGTAGAGTGTGAGTTAATAGTAGGAATTGAAAAAAGCGCTTTGTTTATCTCAACTGAACAAAACATCATATTTGTTAAAGTTTAAGTCTGTAGGCCTAATAGCTGATAAAAAGGATTTTCTTTATTATTTGTAACGCTCCCGTAACTCCCTCGTGGGTCAAATATTGAAAACACCTTCCTAAGCTGATGCTCAGAAAAAGTAACATTGTTACAAATTTTGTGTAATGAATACTTAAAATAGTCTAAATAATTTATATCTGGATGTGTAATACGTTAATATTATTTTCTGTTGTATTTATTTTATGTTAAAATTGTAATATTCACAAGCAACGCCGTTTCTTACTTTATAATGGTGATTTAATGGAAACATAGCGAAATGTTGGTGATAGAGCCAAGTTGGCATCATTTTTGCCGACCATGTTGGCGATTTATTGAACGGTGCAGAAATTGATATACTGTAGCCCCACCTGGTGGGGAGCTGCAACAAAGAGAATAGTACAAAAACCTTTTTCTCAAAAACCACATATACATGCCGATTCTTATAGTGATCGGTTGAACGGTGTTGGAATGAAGCGAGATCAGAAGACAGCAGTGATTCCCAAAGTGGTCTATATAGACTCCCAAAATAGTCTATATAGACCCCCAGGTGTCTATGATGACTTGCAAGGGGTCCACGATAACAAGAAAACAATTTGGAGGTCCATGAGGCGTAAATGGGAGTCTACAACAGTTGTTTTCATTAAACTAGATCGTGACTTTAATTTTAAAAGATAATAAAATAGAAACCAGATTTTACCTATATAACAGATTTATTTACTAAATTTAAGGCTAATTTGCATTATGGAACAACACAAATTTTATTAAAAAAAGGACCATCATTTCAGCATTTCTTGCTAGAATTAAACTAAAGGAGTATAATATTGAGCGTCGTGAATTTTCTCTGTATCTCAATTCGTCACAATCTCCCACGAAAATTATGTTTTAATCTACCTTTAAATTTCTTTATTAAGATTTTGAAATTAGGTTTCAGAATGCATTTACTTGGTAATTACCAGAGAAGGCAATGAATTCCTATGGTCACATTGAAAAAAAAATGTCATATTACAAGAGGAACTAATCGGAATAGGAAGTAACGGAGATCTTAAAGTAGTTTACAAACGGATGCTATTAATTTTGGATTTAATAATACCTGTTATTTATCTCGAATTACGGAGTATTGTGAGAAAGTTTTTAATTGCTTTTCCAATTGAGACGGAGTTTCAGCGTTGTTGTGGGCTGGGTACTACTAACCGAGGAAATTTAGGGTTAAATTTGACAAGACTGATGACCTGTTTTTGACAGTTTTGTTTTGATGCCCTGACAAATTTTTTTAAAAAGATTTATCCAGATTCATCCCTATCATTATAAACATTTTGTTAATCAGTTATTTTATGTATCACTTAAATTTTAAATTAATTCACACCACATGTGTTTTTTAAGTTTTAAACTCTATACTTTACTACAGTTAGAAATTTAAGTTTGTTAAATTAAGCAGCTCTGTACCAACTACCATAAATACATTTAAGTTGATAAATTTGCAAATATTCCGTACTACTTAAGCAAGGGTCTACCCCAAACCGAAAAGCATGTCAAGGGGGGGTCTATGCGACAAAAAAGTTATGGAACCTCTGATATATACAAACATCCATTTTTATATAGATAGATAAGGCTGAAATAGGGAAATTTTCAGATAGCATATGAACCAGTAATAGATTTTATTGCGCCAAAAACAACAAGTTTAAATAAATGAAATTGAATGTGCTTAAAAGTGATTGAATTAAAAAGTTTTGGCGTGAAATACGCAAGTTCTGTGAGTTAAATTTGTTTTCATGTTGCTTTTTTGGAAGATGACAAGAATCGATTTTTTTTTTATTTAAATGCTGTTTAAAAAATGAATGTTTGCTTTTACTACGATTAGATTTGTAAACATTATCGAACAAACGTAATTCTGTTTTTATTTCCCAGAAAATGTTTTTTTTTCTTGATGTGCATAATTTCAACCTCTTTGTAATTCATATTTTTACCTGTTCTTTCGCTGTCGGAGTCAATATTGTTCGTTTACTTTGGGGTCAACAAATTCATGCAGTTGTACAAATTAATCCATTATTGGAAATATTTTCAAATACTATTTATGCTTTTTAGGTCACTGAGCAAAAATAAAAACAGTCTCCTAAAAAATAACGTGCTGAAAACGAAATTCGTTTTTTTAGGCGTATAATTTTCTCTTCTAATGGAGGAAAAATTTAAAACAAGATAACTTTTTATCTTTTATTACTATTAAGTAACAGGCCTTTTCTAGAATGGCCCCATAAAAAAAAAGAGAATAATAACAATGCAGTTTTACTGTTTGTTAAAACATTAACATATCTTTCAGTATTCTCGTATGCGTACGCTTCGAGCATGAATACGATTCTGTACAACTGAAATCCAAAAGAGAATTACTATGGCTAATAGATGTCTTAATGGGATACAAAATTATATGAAATCAAATTTAATCAAAAGAAAAAAAATAGGGTCTACTATATAAAAGTCTTTAAAGATCAGTATTTACTTATGTATGTGAAACGGTCGATGTCTTGAACAGATGAGAATATAAAGGATGTGTTTTTTTAGAGGTATAGAACTTTAAATTGCAATAAAACAACGATGTATTATTCGATTGACATGAATTTTTTTTATTCGAAAGATAATCTTGTGGCATTACATTTTAAATATGACCAAGCAAGGCGTAGATTCGTCGAATGGGCCCGAAACGAGATTGCCGTTGTTCCCGATTTTCATCAGTGATTTTTGTTTAGCGATGAAGCGCACTTCTGGTTGAATGGCTACGTCAACAAACAAAACTGCCGCATTTGGAGTGAAGCTAATCCACAAGTGTATGTCGAAACACCGTTACATCCAGAAAAACTGACTGTTTGGTGCGCTTTATGGGCTGGTGGAATCCTTCTTCAAAAACGATGAAGGCCACAACGTTACAGTCAATGGTGATCGGTATAGAGCCATGATTACTAAATTTTTCATTCCTGAATTGAACAATCATGATGTCCAGGAGCTGTGGTTGCAACAAGACGGCGCAACATGTCACACAGCTCGTGCCACAATCGATTTATTGAAAGACACGTTTGGTGACCGCCTAATTTAACGTTTTGGACCTGTGAATTGGCCTCCAAGATCTTGTGATTTAACACCGCTAGACTGTTTTCTGTGGGGCTATGTAAAGTCATTAGTCTATGCGGATAACCCACAAACGCTTGACCATTTGGAAGACAACATTCGCCGTGTTGTTGCCGATATACGGCCACAAATGTTGGAAAAAGTCATCGAAAATTGGACGTCTAGATTGGACTACATCCGAGCCAGCCGTGGCAGTCATATGTCAAAAATCATATCTAAAATGTAATGCCACAAGATTATCTTTCGAATAAAAAAAATTCATGTCAATCGAATAATACATCGTTGTTTTATTGCAATTTAAAGTTCTATACCTCTAAAAAACACCCTTTATAAGTATCTACGAAAGGAAGATTTTGAGAATTATTTTTTGGAGGAATTCAGGAAAATGGAGCGTGGCGAAGATCAAATTTTGAGCTCTATCACTCCTATAAAGAATCTGACATTGTTAACTTCATCAAAATACAACGCATTAAATGGGCACATTGTCAGAATGAACGAAGACCGCACCACTAAAAAAGTCTTCAAAGCCCAACCAATTGGCACACGAATAAAGAGCAGGTCAAATCTTAGATGGATTGATGGTATAGAAAAAGATCTTCTAGTTTTGAGAACTAAGAATTGGAGAACACTAGCAGGAAGAAGGCTGGCCTGTGTGGAAAAAATTTCCTGAGAAGGCCAAGGCCAACCCTGGAATGTCGAGCCACTGAGGAAGGAAGGACTCTTACATTGTATAAAAATCTGAATATCATTTTCATTTATCATTTTTTAGAGCATCAAAGGTAAGTTTGTAATTTTTACCCTTATGCATTGAAATAGTTATTTCACTTGGGGGTTTATCATTTAATATTTTGTTTTCAAAGGGGTCGATGGGCCCAGTAAGTTTTGGAACCACTGGCTTAGAGTGATCTATAAACTCAGAGAATCTTGTCAATGTCTTGTAAGATCGTCTTGTTGAGTTAATCATCACTCAAATTATTCGGATTTACCGTTTTTATTATTTTCTTCAAAACACATCACTATATATTTATAACTCTATTTACAATTATAAATCGCATAGGGAACTACAGACATCGTCCTCCATTTTCACGTTCGAGACCACCTTCTTCTCTCCTTCCCGCTCACTGGCCAAAACAGTTCACAGCAGCGTCCTCTTTCTAGTGTATCGTGTGCTATGTGTCAAGCCTCCTAGTGTACTATGTGCCACGCCGTTACAGCCTCGTTAATTAAAGCATCATTTTTTGATTATGTTCAGCATACGTTAACAAAAGAAATTGAATAAGTCAAATAAAAATATGGTTCAGATTCAGATAATTCTAACAAAGCTAGAAATATAATTTGGTTAACGAAATGGAAAAAAAAGAACGACAGTGAAAATCGCTGAACAGGAAAACGAGGGGGACTGAAATATTTTTTCGTGTAAAAAGAATTTCGCGGAAAAAAATTCGTATTGAAAAAAAGATACATGTACTCTAATCAACATAATTTTGTTGAATATATTTTATTTACATAGATATGTATATAAAATTTATATACATATATTATATTTATATACGAGGGGTGGCGAAATTTTATGGATCAACGTGTCATTTTTTTCTAAAGAAGAGTATAATGAGGCATAGAGAGAAGTGCCGTCAAAAAAGTTTCACTTGTGATAATTAGAAAAATAATAAAAAACCAAATACTAACTACTCAAAACTCTTTATTTACTACGAAAAAATACTTTTTGCACTGTATAGTTGTAGATGCTTTAGTAATACGTGTAATTCAAATTAAAGTAACAATAGTGTGACTTCTGTTGTTGCAGATTGGATGACCAATAACTTATATTAGGATTGTAAGATGTAACTTTTAGTAAAAAGCATGCTGAATTGGAATCATCTGCTGAATGTTTTCTAAGCAAAATCTATTACTCAAATTCTGTTAATCACATAATGATTTTTGATTTTTTAGAATGCCGATTTACAGATGATGTTCTGCGTACCTCTGTTCCAGAACATAAAACACGCACCCCTTTTTAGTCTTAACTAATAATGCCATATTTCTAGGTTCTCCAAGTTTGAAACTGTCTGCTACACTTACTATGTTGCACTTTTTGTTCTTATGCTGAACTAGCCATATAAAATAACAGTTAAAAATCTTAAGTGTAACACAAATAAACTTTAAAATACAGTTGTGTCAACGAAATTGACTATGCTATGCGTAAACAAATTTTGCTTCATAAGCAAATGTAGTCCATGATGTAACTAAGATAAGACAGTAACAAACGAGTGTTCTCCCCGCTGCACTGTGACCGATCACTCGTGTTTGTTCGTAATTTTTCTTACGAATTCTGTTATTTTGAAATAAAAGGAAAATAATTTTGAAAACGGGCGTACCCAAAATAATGTGTCGCGTGCCATTGATGGCACGCGTGCCACTAATTCGCGCCATCCCTGTTATATACATATCTTATATTATATTTATATACACATATATTATATTTATATACATATCTTATATTTATATAAAGGGTGTTTTTTTTTAGAGGTATAGAACTTTAAATTGCAATAAAACAACGATGTATTATTCGATTGACATGAATTTTTTTATTCGAAAGATAATCTTGTGGCATTACATTTTAAATATGATTTCTGGCATAGGACTGCCATGGCTGGCTCGGATGTAGTCCAATCTGGACGTCCAATTTTCGATGACTTTTTCCAACATTTGTGGGCGTATATCGGCAATAACACGGCGAATGTTGTCTTCCAAATGGTCAAGCGTTTGTGGGTTATCCGCATAGACTAATGACTTTACATAGCCCCACAGAAAACAGTCTAGCGGTGTTAAATCACAAGATCTTGGAGGCCAATTCACAGGTCCAAAACGTGAAATTAGGCGGTCACCAAACGTGTCTTTCATTAAATCGATTGTGGCACGAGCTGTGTGACATGTTGCGCCGTCTTTGTTGGAACCACAGCTCCTGGACATCATGATTGTTCAATTCAGGAATGAAAAAGTTAGTAATCATGGCTCTATACCGATCACCATTGACTGTAACGTTGTGGCCTTCATAGTTTTTGAAGAAGTACGGACCAATGATTCCACCAGCCCATAAAGCGCACCAAACAGTCAGTTTTTCTGGATGTAACGGTGTTTCGACATACACTTGTGGATTAGCTTCACTCCAAATGCGGCAGTTTTGTTTGTTGACGTAGCCATTCAACCAGAAGTGCGCTTCATCGCTAAACAAAATTCGCTTATGAAAATCGACCATTATTTTCGAAATAAAATTGCGCAATTTGAAAGCGTTGTTCAGGCGGGAGTCTATTCATGATGAATTGCCAAACCAAACTGAGAATAAATCACTTGACAGCTGTTAAATCAGTCGCCATCTTGGAAAGTAATCCCAACTTAAACTTCTATACCTGAAAAAAAACACTCTTTACATATAATTCATACTAATATATTTATGTAAAATATATTGTTATGATGCATTTAATAAAAATCAACGAAACAAAAACATTCACAAGAACTTAATGAAATTTAATACAAGATTTCAAGTTTTTTGAAAAACAAAACGTTTGCTAAGCGTTTGTGAAATGATGTGATATTTTTCTTTGTATTGTCTGTTTTAGCGTCAAATTGTCAACGAATTGTTCAATGTCGTCCATTTTGGTATTCTTTTCACCATTGGAATGTGTGTCTAAATAATTGCGTATACTTTTCATGACGTTCCTCATTTTAGGTGACATGGAAACAGGAGCTGAATTTTTTATTTCATTTTAATCTGAATCAATGATGTATTTTTATCTCGGAGCAAACTCCAAAATGTCTTTGCCATAATTGAGGCTGTACACACATTATCATCATCTACTGCAACAAATTCTTCCGATGATTTAGTAGGGACAGTCCAATAATGCAGAAACTTTCTCAAACATCGGATGATGTGTTTTGCGTATTTAGTTCACATTCCCAGAAGGGAAATCTTTCCGTGCTAAGCAATTTTCATTTCTTGTTAAGGTATCCGACCACCCTAAAATCATGATTTTTTTAAAAAATTGACAATTTTTTTTAATGATTTTATTTTATAGGCCATTTTATTAGCTTTATAAAAAAAATACCAAGTTCCATTCACCAAGTTTTTATTTTTCATTCACTAGAAAAAAAAAACTGCACATGTTTTAGTAAAAGCAGATGCCATAACTGTACATAGGATGTCAAACTTTAAAATGCGTTTTACTCGAAGTATGTTTTTTTTTCTTGAAAAGCTCAAACGGGGACAGCGATTACTCAAAAAGTTTTTAAAATAATT
The DNA here is from genome assembly GCA_019973935.1 of Trichonephila clavipes. NCBI lineage: Eukaryota > Metazoa > Arthropoda > Arachnida > Araneae > Nephilidae > Trichonephila > Trichonephila clavipes. The sequence continues at coordinate 26,345 of BMAU01015012.1, forward strand.
TGCTTGAAATTTTTTGGAATGTTAAAATACTTTTACTGTGTAGCAATAAAAGTGTTTTAACCTTCAGATTTATCAATCACTGTTTTATTACAAAATTTACTGTTCTTTATGTGAATATAATCACTGTTTTTTTTAGGAATTTCATATAATAACTAAGAAAAAGTGCTGTAGTTTTTGTAAAAATTAAAATATCTCTTATCCTGAAGGTCATTTCAAAAAGAAATAGCAAAGTATTATATCAAAATTAAAAAATTGAGAATTCGTTCATTTACTATTTGTACAAAGCGGACCCGTTTGTGCAATTTTTTGACAATTTTTACTTATTTTTTCCCATTTTAAAGGTTATAATTTATTTTTCTCTTAATTTTAGCCTTTTTTTTCTTAAAATGTACTAATTAAATCTAAAAACCACAAAAATATCTCCATACCTCTATTTTTTTTAAAAAAAAGTTATCGCAAGTAGTATCGCATGGAAATACATAGTAGTTTGCCGGGACCGTTCTATTATTTTGTGTTTACCGATATTTCGTCTTAAGTGTTTTCGCGTTAAATGTGTTACAGTTAGACCCCGCTTAACGCTGTTTCGGTTTAACGCTCTTTTATTTGAATTGTGGGATTCCCCGAAATAGCACGCAGCGGTAGGCTTCCCGATATCCGAAGCAGTTTATCTGTGTTTCTTCTTTCCGGCGGTATTATACGAAAGTATTTTTATCGTTTCAAACGTTTGTTGACGTTATTGTAAGTATAAATTTATATAATATAACGATTGCTATAGTGACAAATATTATGATTTTTAGTTTTTATCATGGATGATAATAAAATACACGAAAATAAAGCACAAAAAAAGCATTTCACTAGAAACTAAAATGCAAGTGATTAGAAGATTAGATACTGGTGAAAGTCAATCTCAAATTGGTGCTGCATTGAATTTGGTAACTTCAACAATAAGGACCATTCTTAAGAATAAAGGAAAAATACTGTCATCGGTAACATCAACTACGACAAGCTCTGCAACTAGAATTACCCGTTCTAGGAAAAATACAATAGAGGAAATGGAAAAAAGACTTCCTATATGGATTGACGAAGAAATTGAACGCAAAATGCCACTAAGCCAATCTACCTTCTTGATGAAATGGCAGAAAATTGGAAATACAGAAGAGACTGAATGATCTGAAATGTAAACATAGTGACTTGGAATTTTATTTATTTTTATATGCATATTCGTTTATTATGTTTCTATATTTGTAAGAAATAAATTTTTGTTTTATTGTTATAAAAACATAATTACTAAATTTAATGGTAAAATACCTGACCAATTTTTTACCTATCTTCCCCTAACCCCATTATTTACATGGTCAGATAACCTCGTTTAACGCTGTTTCATATTACGCTCTACTTCAGTGCTTCTCAAACTGTGGGGCGCCCCCGGGGGGCGCGATGACCTTACGAGGGGGGCGCGAGCATATCGAAAATAAAAGATTTAAAAAATAATTAGTTTACTGGAATGAATTAAAACAAAATGCTTTCAGACATAATAAAAAATGCACTTTTACTCTGATATAATTTATAGGCGATATTAAGCCATCAAAAACAAAAACTTCTTCAATACCTAATTAGCTATCTTTGATCCTATAACCAAATAAAAAAACTTTTATTTGATTTGCTGTCATTCCGTGATGAGAGATTTTTTTATTACGCCTTTTTTTTTTAACCTAACATACTACTCTTTCAGAGAAAAACCAGATCCCGGACCCAGAACAGAAAAACTTTAGGAACATAAAAAATTCATCACTGTCATTATTTTTGAAATACTGCACATTACAGCTGTAATCTGTTTGACCTTCTAAATTATTGGGACAGTTAGTTATGACCCCTCTCTTACGTGTTCTCTATTGCGCTTTTTTTCATGCAAAAAAGTTTTATGATATTTGGAAAACCACAGAGAGCACACACACACACAAGCACATAAAGGATTACCTGGCTAAGACATATTTTTATAAATATTCTCAATGTATAAAGCATAACGAAAAACGTTTCACACAATTTTTTAGCAGTAACATACATATTATCATAATGAATATACTTTTTACCCGGAAGTGGTCGCGCGGGACACACAGATTACGAAATCGTTAATTCTGGCAAAACTGTTTATTTATTACCAAAGAAAAATTGAAAAGTCCTTGAAAGTAGGTAAGTAAACTTTCTCTTAGCTAAATTATTCACTGGAATCATGATTTGTATCGTGTACAATAAAATAATTATAAAAAAAAAAAGGATTGGGGTGACTCAATAACCCCGACCGTACCCAGTGCGCGCCTGCTCCCGGGTTAAAACATGTTGAAGTCTTTTCACTTTAAATATTAAAAATAATACAATTATTCTTCATCGATATTTTATATTATTGATCATTATTTAACATCAGTGGCGCACACAAGGGGGGGTCCGGAGCCCCCAAAGCCCTTGATTTTTTTCCGATTGATTATAATTCTAAGTTTATAGTACGCAAAATTTAGTTAAGTATTTGTTATTAATGATTAATTTTATTAGTTAATGCTAATTTATTCAAGAATTAGTTTTTTACTGTGTTTTGTTCCCGAAAATCGACAAAATCAAAAGGAACCTGATACAAGATTGGTGAACTTTCGACCCCGGACCCCCCCTTGAAAAATTCCTGTGTGCGCTACTGTTTAACATCAATTATAAATGCTAATTCTGTGAGGCTTAAAATTACAATTAGCTTAAAACTAATTATAATTTGAGCAACGATTTAAAAAAAAAAAAAAAATCATTTTACGTTTTTGTAAACATTGTCGAGCACTTGGCTTTGCTTCCCTTACAATTCAGCTATTATATCAATAATGTTTTATTTTCTTATAAATGAACTCGAGCAAAGAGCGGGCACTTCAGCCGGTATACTCTTAATGTATCAGTGCTGCACAGAATATTTTATAACTAATTAATTAATACTAAATTAAGAACAAGTTGAATAAGTATTAATGACGTCCATGAGCTTGTCTTGAAAGCAAAGTTTTTGTAAGGATTGCTTATGATTAGAAATTGACCCTCTGAGTTCTTTTTCTATATTTAGCAGATATCTATATTTTGTCTTCTAAGCAGCTACCGCATTTTGTAATATGTTCAATTTAAAAATTAGAGAAAGGAAAAATAACATAATAATTATCCTATTATTTTATTTATTTATTTATTTTGCTTAAAAGTAGTATACAAAATTTAATACTTATGTTACTAATGTATGGCTTATAATTAAGATCGCCTATTGTAACTTTAGCGTCAAAGTGCATTATTATTGCATTCAGTTCATTATTAATGTATAAGGGGGGCGCGAAAAAAATTGTGATCGAAAAGGGGAGCGCCAGTATTGAAAGTTTGAGAAGCACTGCTCTACTTTGATGGAACGCATACACCACGTTAAGTGGGGTCTTATTGTATTAGTAGTTTTTCTCAGAAGCGCCACCTGTTGACGAACTTTGTAACTATATTTGAAACTTCATGAGAAAAAACTCCCTGGTTTCCAAAGCAAAATGCAGCAAACTGTAGATCTCTGTCGCCTTTCATTCTTTTTTAATTGATTTTCAAATAGTTGGTCATTTTTGCAACACCTAGTATATCCAAAGACAGTAAAGAAGGGGAAAATAAGCATCTCGAGGTAACATAACTGAAAAAATTTAGCTTGGAAATACGATTTGTAATCTTCTTTTCTACGGCATTAAGTGGTCTCATCTGAGAGGGAAACATTTTTACAAAAAATATTGTGAAGAACAGACAACTTCATAATGTAAACTCTTCAAAATGATGAGAAAGGGGCAAAAAGGCCTCATAAAGCGGGGCAAAAAAGTAAAAAAAAAAAAAATACAAATCGTGGAAAATATTACAAAACTCATACACTTTTCCCGGCTCATCTGGCAACAGCAGAGGTAGAGGATGAAGTCAGGTTAACGGAGAGGAGAGCAGGAAATTGGTTCCTGCCCGAAGACCACGTGGTGTGACAAGCTAAGAGGCGAGTAGGGATTGAAAGTGGAAACACCGAGCAATCTAAGGGGTGGGGGGAATGTCAGACGATCTGTGATCAAGGAGATGGGATCGGTGAAGGACGGGTATGGAATAGAATAAAATAAGACTGGGAGGAGGGGGCGGGAAGGGAAGATTGAACCCTGAAATACTTGAAAATGGTTTTAAAAAAGTCGAAAAGAAGCTTTCTTCAAAATGATTAGAATAAGTTTTCGAATTTGATCGCTGGGAGAGTATCTATTGTGTTAGGGGGAAAGGGGGCGGTCGCTTCATGATTTTAAATAAAGTTTGGAGAAGAGTTTTTAGATTATTGATAATCATTTTTGAAAAACAGAAGTCTATATGGAATATCACCTTGTTGTGTTTTGAAAGCAGCCAGAGATAGGTAATATGGAAAACTACATTGCTGGCCACCGTAAATGCAACATCCTGAAGGAAGTATGCAAATAACATGGAATTTGCTTGCTTGTGAAGAATACTCATGCTGGTGCTGTCGCCGATAGATGGCCAATTCGATAAATGTTGGATGGATGATCGGCTATCTGTCAGTATCCAAATTTCAGAAAAAGCTAGATCTCTTATGTTGTTAAATGAAAGACTACACATGATAGCTATTAGCTCCGTTCTAAAGACAGAAGCATGCTCAGTATTTATTCTCCGATTCTGGCAGGAACCACACTTCACAGAAGTCTATGAATTTAATCATTTGTTACTTGGTCAACATGTTATCTATAAAATAAATTTTGTTGTGCTATCTCTCGTCTTTCTTGGTGTTGCATTTACGGTGGCCAGCAGTGTATTTTGACAAAATAAGTCCTCTGAAATTTCTTGCAATTTGTCCTGAAATTTTAAAAAGTTCTGCCCCGAATTGTTATGTGGATATGTTACCGTTAAAGCTCGAATGTGTGCAGATTACCTAGCTGATCTTCAGATTAAATGATTTACTCCGTTAAAGTGCGGAGTCGAGAGTTTTCCGCTCTTTAACTAAGTGATCTTCACAATTGCGGTTTCCGTATTTTGTTAAAGTTTAAAATTTGTTTCTCTCATTCCCTTTCTGTTTGGAAGTTTGATAGAATGGTGACTCATCCCAGAATAACTTATCCTAAGTATATAAAAAAGGAGTGGCAGAGACAGTAAATGTATTTGATAAAAGACTTCTTGAATTAATTTGTAATAAATTTCATTTCGACGATTAGTATCTTCTGAAAAAAAACTAAATGTTAAAAGTTCCAATATTACAAAGAACAACATTCCCGTTTTTGAACTACTAAACCTTCAGAAATTTGGAATATGGTTGGCATGTTCCTTTTATAGAGTAGAGATCCCCTACAAAAGAGATTTTTCAAAAACAGATCCTTAAAGAAGGGTTGTAAGGGGTTAAAGGGGCATTATAGATAAATATTCCCGTGTTTGACTTTTTAGACCTTCAGACTTGAAATTTTGCAGGTCATTATCTTTCATGGAGTAGAGATCCGCAAGTAGGGGTTTTGTGAAAATTGACCCTCAATAGGGGTTTTACGGGGGTGTTTTATATAAAAAGAATTCTCGTTTATGAGCTATTAAACCTATAACCTTGAAATTTAGAAAACATGTTACTTTTAATGAGCAGAGATTAGCGAAGAACGGGGTTTTTAAAAGTCTACCCACAAGAGGGTTACGGGAACATTTTAGATAAAAAAAATTTTCAACAGTTAAATCTACCGACTTTAAATTAGGCAAGTATGATTTTTTTGTTGAGCAAATATATGATAAGAGCCTTTTTTGTTTAATTTGCAATTAACTTAAAATTAACTCATCAAAAGCTTCTTTATTATTCAATCTCTATTGTTTTATTTTCCAATTCACACGTACGAAAAATGGGCGTACCTGATGTTATAATATAAAAATCAATTTCTGTGCAATTTAAAGTGTTATCAATCTTTATATTGCACTAATGAGTAAGCATAATTTTATCATATGTTTCACAAATGCATTTTCTTATTGTGATATTTAAACCGTTTGATCTTTTGTTTTGTAATTTATCAGTTGATTGATAATTGATTCTATCAACTAAAGTTTTTATTGTTAGATTGCACTAATTCTTAGAATATCAAAAAAGTAAAGAATGTTTAATTTAAGCGTACAGAAACGTTACTGTCCCACCAAAGATCTTATTTTCACTTTAATTTTTTCACATTTTTTAAAACTTTTCACTTAAATCAATTTTAATCACTTCACTCTTTTTCACCTGGCAGATAATGTGCAGATTATCTAGGATTTCGCAAATTACTAGGTAATTTGAAGTTGATGTGGTGTGGTAGTTAGAAGAGGTGGGTGCCAGCTCAGGTATCGTCCTCGTCACTTGACCATGGTTCAAAATTACGAAGTCCGTCGCCAAAAGCCCTCGTGTAGCTGAACAGTGCGACTTTAATATTCACTCACTCACTCAGGTAATTTGAAAAATAAAACAATTTTCTGCAACTTAACGGTTTACCCCAGTTAATATGCCGATTGCCTAGCTAATCTACTGATCTGCTGATTTCTGCATTTTAGTCGTAACAAATACATAAGTTCTGTTGCAAATACCGATAAATAACGTCCATTGTGTTCTGTCCTTATTATTTTTTTAGTTGTAACTGTTGAATAATGACGAAATGACATTCTTAGTGTTTTTGAAGTAACACGAAACTTCATATCAGTTGGTTTTCGTGATTTCTCTTCTGTCGCTTCACACGTCTTCAAAGTGCAGGGAAAAAAAGGCTTTTCGTTTTTGGTTCAGCTGCATTTCTTCCTGTATTAACTTGACATCACACTACAAAAGTTTATTTTCTTGAATTGAAGAATTTTTTTTTCGTGTATGTAACGGTTAGTAAGGTAACGTTACATAGACGTTAATACCAACATAACGTAACGTTCGTATTAACGTTTTTTAGTAGCCTATCGCTTTTATTTAGTTTGAGCGTTTATTAAATGAGATTATTAAGATCTGTAATGTAAAATTAAATGAAGCTATGATGGGGCGTGGGAATTTATAAAAAAGGTAATCTTTACCCCTGATCAGTTGTCATCTTCGTTAAATGATTTTTTAACAGCTCAATGCATCATTAGTTTAGTAAGAACTATTGAGTGTTGAAATGCTTTGATGCTAGTATGATGCAAAAAATCGACTATTGATATTGCAACTCTGTATAACATGTTTTTCTGTGTTAAGACTCTCCACGCAGCAAAGCTGTCTTACTGCTGGTAACTTTAGTTTGTTACTTGGAAGAAATGGAATTACAGTGAAAGTCGTTTAACACGAAACGCAGGAGACTGAAATATTTTTTCTTGTTAAAGGATATTGTGCTAAAAAAATCCTACAATCTACAAAATTAACTTTATTAGAGTATATTTTAATTATATAGAGATATGTATACATGCATGTATTTAATAAAAATCAATGAAACAAAAGCATTCGCAAGAACTTTAAAGAAATTTAATACCAAATTTTTTCAAGTTGTTTGAAAAACAAAACACTTATTGAGTTTTTGGTAAATAACCCGATACTTTTTATTCCCCCATTGCTTTTTTTAGCATCAAATTGTAGACAAATTGTTCGATGGCGTCCATTTTGGTATTCATTTCACCATCATATGCGTCTAAATAACGGAGCATCCTTTTTTTTTTTCATTATGTTTCTCATTTCGAATGACGTGGGAACAGGAGTTGCATTATTTATCTCATTTTTGTCATCGGAATCTGCATCACTAGTATTTTTTTAACTTTGAACAAACTCCAAAATGTCTTTGCCATAATTGAAGCTGTACACACATTACCATAATCTATTGCAACGAATTTTTCTGATGATACAGTGAAACAGTTCAATTTGGCTGGCGTTTTCCGTATTTTGTTCATTCCCAGAAAGGAAATTTGTGTTGAGAGAAAAAAAACCCATGAAAATACATAGTAGTTTGTCTTTACTGTTGTATTATTTCGTGTTAACCGATATTTCATCTTAGGCGTTTTCGCGTTAAACGTGTTTTACTTCCGTCCGTAGGTATATATATCCGTCCGTAGGTATACACTGGTGTGCAAAAATTAAGGACGAAGTCGAAAAATTAGCATATCAGCTGAACGAAGAGGCAGAGCGGACAGAAAGACCAATCAGGAGATTAAGTAAGGTGATGTACGGTAGTACATGCGCAGATATGCAGGTAGACGTAATGGGGGAGTGTCTGAGTAGTATAAAGCATGTTGTCGGTGTAAGATCAGTATTTCTGGCAAAGAGATTGCACGCCGTATAGCAAATAAAATCACACCGAGTTGCTGCCTCAGCGAGAAATGGCGAATAATCAATCTGTTAGACGACATCTGGATGCTTTTACCCGAGGTCGAATCATTGGGAAGTTGGAGGAAGGCCGCAGTGTGACAAGTGTGGCTGCAGAGTTCGGAATTGCTCACAGCATCGTTTCACGACTTTGGAGACAATTTCAAACTACAGGAACAGCTATCCGGGGGTTCAGTAGTGGTCGTCCACGAGGAACCACACCCGCAGATGACCGGTACATTGTCTTACAGGCCAGAAGAAACAGGCGGCAGACAGCGGAGAAATCGCTAGACACACGACACAGGCGACTGGACGACCGATATCGCATTTTACCGTGGCCAGAAGACTGCACGGTGGTGGTCTGTTTGCACGACGCCCTGTACGGTGTGTACCTTTAACGCCTGCCCATCGGAGAAGGCGTTCTCTGTGGTGCCGGGAACACCGGAATTGGAGAGACAATGAATGGGGACGAGTACTCTTTACAGATGAGAGCAGATTCAGTTTGAGTAGCGATTCTCATCGCATACTCATCTGGAGAAAGCGGGAAGCCGCAATCATCCCTCGAACGTCATTGAAAGGGACAGGTATGGAGGTGGCGGTGTTCTCGTTTGGGGAGGCATCATACTTGGTAGTCGTACAGACCTTCACATCTTCGACGCAGGTTCAGTCAACGGGACCCGTTATTGTAACGAGATTCTTCTTCCATATGTGCGTCTTTTTAGAGGCGCTATGGGTCTGCAGTTCCTTTTCATGGACGACAATGCACCATGTCATCGCACAGTAGCTGCCGAACAGCTCTTAGAGAGTGAGGATATTGAACGTATGGATTGACCGGCACGATCTCTGGATCTCAATCCCATTGAGCATGTATGGAATTTTCTAGGCAGACGCTTGGCAGCTCGTACCTTACCACCAGTAACGATTCGGGAGCTTCGATTGGCGCTGCAAGACGAATGGGCAGCAATGCCTCAACAACTCATTGACACCCTCATTCTCAGCATGGGCAGACGCTGTGAAACCTGCCTAGCAGTCAGGGGAGATCATATCCACTACTAAAGACCGGATGTTTCTTGCTGGACACCCATCACAGGGATGTTTCGGCCTTCAGTCGCATTGCGCTCCATGCTACTTTTTCAATCAAGCTTCTTTTTATCCCTCTGATTTCTCTTTTAGTAAGTGTTGCTTACATTACACATGTCCTTACGTATTGGGGATCTTACGGTATTAAATGTGTTGATTTGGAAAGCTTTTGTACAAAGTTATATTGAAAAAACCGTCTCGTCCTTAATTTTTGCACACCAGTGTATATATCCGTCCGTAGGTATATATATCCGTCCGTATATAAAGATGCGTTTTTTTAAGGATATTATGTGTGAAGTTTTGGAAAATTCCGTTACAAGCAGTTTAATTTGCTACTTCGGATTTTCGAAAGGTTTTACTGCCATTTAGTCTAAAATATATTTGAAATTGCCAAGTAAATATATTAATAATTATTATTGTCTTTAATGTCATGGAAAGTGTTTTAAGGTTAAAAAAAAACGTTTCAGTATTGAAATAAGTTTACATGGTTTCACATGTCTGTCCTTTTAACATTTTCCTTAAAAAATTTAAATGTTTTATAAATACACTCCATTTTGTTTGTTTACCTTTAAATATATCAATTCAGCATTGCTTTGTAGCATACAGAATGAAGAAGTAATGATTAATGTGATGATGATGATGGTAAAAATGATTAGTTTAATTATAAGAAGTATTGCGTGTGTGACCAGTGTTGCCCACAAGGGGGGGCCTGGGGGTCCGACCCCCCAAGCCCTTGATTTTTTTCCGATTGATTATAATTCTAAGTATATAGTGCGCAAAATTTAATTATTTGTTATTAATGATTAATTTTATTAATTAATGCTAATTATTTATTGAATAATTAGTTTTTTAGTGTGTTTTATTCCCGAAAATCGACAAAATCAGAAGGAGAATGATACAAGAAGGGTGAACTTTCGACCCCGCCCCTTGAAAATTCCTGTGTGCGCTACTGTGTGTGACTATATGTCAAAACATAAGATTGATGTTGGAACATTCTTCAAGCTAAAAATCGATTGTTAAAACCCTCTAAATATACAAAAGCGAGAAATTAACTTTAATTTAAGTGAATAAAAACCAGTTTTTAATAATTAATTATACTTAACAATTTTTAAAAATTTCAGTTCGTTTTGGAATACGATTATTAATAGACGAATATAAATTTTATTTCGTTTTGAGAAATGCAATTATAAGTCTTCAATATTGAAATTTTAAATCTATTTTATTATTTTACCTCTCGCTTTAGAATATGAGTTTTATATTAAATTAGTTCATACATAAGGGGAAATAATTCCAAGAGTTTGATTTAGTACCGCCAAAGACCCGCCTTGTACGAGAGCGATGCACGTAAAATCTATCGAGAGCTCAAACGTCCTTCCGATGGTGTGGTAGTTAGGAAAGGGGTTGCCGGCTCAGTCATTTGACCATGGTTCAAAATTACGAGGTCCGTTGCCAAAAGCCCTCTAGCAGCTAAACAGGGCGAACGTTAATATTCACTCACTCACCACCCTCTCACTCTCTTCAGGTTGGGCAGTTTTTCTATGACACGTCGATTTAAAGCCATATCACCGTATATTTTTGGTAGAACTTTTTGGACCAATTTTTCGTCCTATCTGAGGATGAAGGGTTGCCGTTAACAAAACGACATGCGCTGACGTCAGCCGCGCTCTATCTCCTCATTGAAAAACTACTCGTTAATTTTTCTGCCTCGCAAACGAACATCCAAAATTATTTCTTTTATTTCGCTCGCGCTTTTGTTGATCGGCGTAAACAGAAATGGAGCATCATTCTATTTAAAATATTAGACATCATTAAAATATTATACGCTATATCTGATGCGTTTGACGAAATTGACGCCGCAACTTGTTTATGAGGTTGGGCGTTGACGAACCCCATTTGCTGGAATATCAAGCAACTTTTATTTGGAACAACTTTTCGAGCTCACTAGCAAAAAGTTGTTTGAAAGCTGTTGCTATGGTAGCTGAGTAAAAATTGCATGTATTGGACGAAAAATTTCTCGAAACGTATACGTGTGATATGGCCTTTACACTCAGAGTTTCCGGATCCCAGGTGTGGAATCCAACCGTTGAGGCTCACAGTCATCGGTTTTGGGGCGATTGCTGATGAAAGACCCGTCAGTATTTAGAGGTGTACGTGTGGATGGGAACGCTGTTATCCTATCCACAAAACGAAGCAGAGATTTCAGTCATGTGACGCAAAAACGTCACAACATGCTATCAAGGAGTGTGGGCTAAACCTCTTTGGAAGGAAACACTGACTTTCTTCTATTGAGTGGAAGCATTTGTTAATTGTTCAAAATATTGAACAATGCGTGAAATCCTTGATTAATATGTGAGATCCCGTGCTACTATTGGACGATAATGCTCTGTTACAGAGAACTATGCTTGCAGACCTTCTTGATCAGAGCATTAGGCAAATGAAGTGGTTATCTCAATCCTTCCCTAGGTTTAAATCCTTCAGCGAACATTTATAACTATCTCGGCAGAGCAATTACTGCATTAAATCGTTCTCTTAGAAGATAATATAAGCTTCAACGGGAGTTAACCGTATATGTGGTCTCTCATACCAATTTATGTGTCTGATACAACTCAATCTTATAATGGAAAACTGATGCCGATCATAATTATGGCGGAGAAAGATCATATTCCTTGTTAAATTTCCAGTGTTTATAAAATTAAAAAAAAATAATCAGCTTGTATTTTTCGCCTAAGAATATAACGTTTTTTTAAAAAATTGTTATTTTATATATTAATCATTAATTAAGATCATTAAGTGGTAAAATAAACTAAATAAATTTATAAGTATTATCAACTAAGCTGCCGCTTCTTTTTCTTTATAAGTACTTTGTTTGCTATATATAGTCTAATTCTCTACAAACAAGAGATAAACATTCATCAATCATATATATATAATAAAAACACAGAGACACAAACAAGAGATAAACATTCATCAATGACAGAGACAGTAAAGAGATTAAAAATTATAAAATGGATATCTTTATTTGTTCTTTTTCATCATTAAATTCTTTTGGTATATAAAAGATCAGGAGTTTTTTGAGATAACAATTACCGTGTGGTCTCCTTGGAGATTTTGACCATTTTGCCAGCACAGGTTTCTTTAGCTTATGATGTTATTGATTAATTATTATGATATAATGTTTTTTTAAATTATTTTTTATTAGTATATTTTTATTTTTCTCTTTTTAATACGTTTAGGTTAGTTATAATATAAGCTAATTTAGTTGGTTTATTAGCTCTTATTAGTTAAGCTTTTAGTTTATAGTTTTTTAAAGATTATTTAGCACTTCAAATTCTCATTTTTTATGTGTATATTTGCGGAAATATTTTTTTAAAAAATAAATTGTTAAGAATTTCGTATCTTTTTTTTTCTTATTGTAGGCTGAAGTATTATATCAAATACCAACAGAGCTATTTGCAGTATGTTAAATTCACATGTGACTTCGTGAGGAGTGAGAGGTTCTCTCATTATCACATAGAGATAGATGTAGGGGGAAGGGAAGGAAGACTAGCCATATCCAAAAACAATCTATTTATTGATCACACAATTAGCAAAACAATTCTAGTAATTTTAAAGAAGAGATGCTATAATATGTGGATCAATAATGAGATACGCAAAGTATGAGAAGACTTTAAATATCTACCCACTTATATTTATTGATCAAATCTACTTTCAAAATTATCTGATCACTAATTAAACTGTAGTGGCCAATCGTCACTTTAATTCTTTCACCTATCCGATATCTGAAATCTATACATATAAATAAAAATGAAGTGTCTGTTTGTAATTTAAAATTAACAGCTTTTTACTAAATGCATTTAAAAGTATATACGGTACTTATATGAAAAAATCAATTTTTAAAATTTTTGTCTGTCTGTCTATCTGTCTTTCTGTCAGTCTGTTTGTTCTGGCTAATCTCTGAAACAGCTGAACCAACTTTGACGAAACTTTCACTGGCAGATAGCTAATGTTATAAGGAATAACTTAGGTTACTTTAATTATTGAAAAGAAATTAGGGTTCCGTGAGAAAATAAAATTAAAACGAATGAAATGGAGAACAATATCCGATTCAAATAGGGATTATTTATTTCAATAGGGACTATTTTTATTCAATAGGGATTATTTATTTCAATAGGGACTATTTTTATTCAATAGGGATTATTTTTATTCAATAGGGATTATTTTTATTTAATAGGATTAGCCTTCTGTCTCAACGATTGTTAGCAGTTAGATCAAACTTTTTTCTTTGATTAGGTTGCTGCCATTCGCGATATTTCCCGTTCATGTCTTGATCCTGATGATTTTACAGTCCTTAACTGCATTGTCAAAGGTCATGCGTCCCTTTCATCCCCTTCCTTGCGGCTTCGTTTGTGTTTGCGTTTCACCCTACTTGCTACTTAGACCTATTTTGATCCTAAAGATTTTAGTCCTCACCCCATCAGCAGTATCAAAGGTCACGCGTCCCTTTCACCCCTTGCTAAAAAAAAGCAAAGAAAAAAAAGAAAGCAAAAAAGAAACATAGATTCACAAAGTAGAAGAAAAGTTTTCGTAAACTCTGCGAAGTGAATAAAGACTTTTTTGTGTGTTAAACTCCACGTGGACGAAGTCGCGGGTAACAGCTATTTAACATAAAATAAATGCATCAGAAAGTAATATTAACGTATTACACATCGAGATAAAAATTATTTACACTATTTTTAGCGTTTATTACACAAAATTTGTAACAATATGTTACTTTTGCTGAGCAGGTAGGTGTTTTCAAAAATCGACCCACAAGAAAGTTACGGGACGTCATAAATAATAATAACAATAATAAAAAAAATCAGCAATTATATCTAAAGACTTAAAATTTAGCAAACATGGTTTTTTTGTTTAGCTGAGATATGCAAAAAGCTTTTTTTGTTTAATTTATACAATTCACGTAAAATTAACTCATTATAAACTTCTTTCTCCTTCAGCCTGTATTTTTGAATTTTTAAATTCAACCGTGTGAAGAACGGGTATACCAGCTAGTATACTATAAAATTAAATAATACCTGATCATTAGTAATCTATCCTATCTCCTCACTTTCTCTCCTTACTAACTTGAAAACGTAGACTATATATAGCAGACCAAATTTAAATAATCAAGGTTTCTTTAGAGGGTTGATTGTGAATAACTGGATTTGAAAGACCAAATATTTTCCAAGAGGATTTTATTAATGGAAGGATATCGTTGCAACTTCATAATCACCTAACTACAATCAAATGATTCCAGTAAATCAGTTCATGTGCTTCGCAGTTGCCAACTTTTGATTCTTGCAGAAACTTCCTTTAAAAAACACATATTTGTCAACAATGCTAACTCACGTAAATAAATGCATTTGAGATATAATACATATATAACATAAGAATATTTTTTATTTTGGTAAGCTTTTTGAAGAATTTTAATTCCTGGATACTTTTAATCAATTATGGATTTTAAAATTTTATCTAAATTTTACAAGTAGAGCATAATTTTAACTTTCAAATTCAACGAATAACACGGATTGCATTCATTATGTGACCATCATGAATTTAGCACATTGTTGTTAGAATTTACCTTCCCAGCATTTTGTAAAATTTATTCTTTTCTTTTGTTTTATTTTGGTGTTTTTTTTCTTTAAATAAAAGAAGATATTATTTGGAAGGCTGGTGTGTGTTCCCGCTGTTTTTCCCCGTGTGCTGGGAGGGTGGTCTTTTGGAAGTTGGTCTCGTAGCCCTTAAGCCCTTCTGATGAACTCAGCCTCCTTTGGTTGAAAATAAATAAAAATGACTCTTAACACTCAAAGTGTTAAATGAAATAAAAAGAGTTAGAAAATTAGTGATATACGATGTAGGATTCAAAAGCTGCCGGACTGAGCCTGTATCGTGAAATTTTTTTGTAGTAGAGCGACTACCACGATAACATTTCTGTGTCATTACATTCTTCTCTTTTTCTAAAAATGGTTTGTCTCAAATCACGTGGTCGGAGGCTTGCCACGATGTCGTATTTTGCAGGTGGATGCATTTAATAGCCGGCGATTTAAAGAAGTTGCGTTTGTTGAGCAGATAATGAATATCAAATTTTGTGTTGGCTGGGGAAAGAATGCTACGGAGACTTACGAAATGTTGAAGCCTGTTTAAGGCAGTGAAACATTATCGCGAATGCAAGATTTTGAGTGGCATAGACGTTTCAAATTGATTGAATATTAACGTCGCACTGCTCAGCTACACGATGGCTTTTGGCGACGGACCTCGTAATTTTGAACCATGGTCAAGTAACGTGGACGACACATGAGCTGGCACCCCCTCTCCTAACTACCACACCAACGGGAGGACGTTTCAGCTCTCGACAGATTAAATGTGTATCGCTGCCCTACACGGCGGTTCTTTAGAGATGTTGGGCTCGAGCTCGTGACAAGGCAAGCCACGATCCGATACCTTTACCACTCGGCTACCGCGGCCACATCGAAGTTTCGGAGAAGATGGGGAAAGTGTCGTGAAAGTCCGGAACGACGAACGTTCTGGACTTTCACAGACTTCTCGCACCGCTGAAAACTTTGACAAGTTTTCTGAGGCGGTACGTAAGAACATCTTTCAAACAACGACGGGGTGAAAATTAAAATAACTGTTTTGCCACATCCTTCTCACTCCCAGAAATGTTTTGATGAACTTTTCAAGGTATGGAAAAAGTGTGTTGTTGCTCAAGAGTCTTATTTCGGAGGAGGATGTGTTTCAGCAACTTAACTGGTAATGTTTTTTAAGTTTTACTCAGTTCGTAAACTTCTGAATCCTACTACGTACATGAAGTTTTTAAAATTGTTGTGTAATAGAAACGTAACAGAGTTATGGAATGCTAATTTCACGCATTGTTGTTGGTGTTGAGAGTTCGATCCTGAATTCTATTGAATAATTATTCCATCGTGAGCAATAAGGAAGACTGTTATATAGTTTAAAAAATCACATTGCGTAGTGCGGAAATGAGACTTAATTTAATATATAATTTTTGTCGATAAAGAGTGTTTTTTTTCAGGTATAGAAGTTTAAGTTGGCATTACTTTCCAAGATGGCGACCGATTTAACAGCTGTCAAGTGATTTATTCTCAGTTTGGTTTGGCAATTCATCAAAACGATCATCAAGCAAGGCGTAGATTCGTCGAATGGGCCCAAAACGAGATTGCCGTTGTTCCCGATTTTCATAAGCGAATTTTGTTTAGCGATGAAGCGCACTTCTGGTTGAATGGCTGCGTCAACAAACAAAACTGCCGCATTTGGAGTGAAGCTAATCCACAAGTGTATGTCGAAACACCGTTACATCCAGAAAAACTGACTGTTTGGGGCGCTTTATGGGCTGGTGGAATCCTTCTTCAAAAACGATGAAGGCCACAACGTTACAGTCAATGGTGATCGGTGTAGAGCCATGATTACTAACTTTTTCATTCCTGAATTGAACAATCATGATGTCCAGGAGCTAAGGTTCCAACAAGACGGCGCAACATGTCACACAGCTCGTGCCACAATCGATTTATTGAAAGACACGTTGGGTGACCGCCTAATTTCACGTTTTGGACGTGTGAATTGTCCTCCAAGATCTTGTGATTTAACACCGCTAGACTATTTTCTGTGGGGCTATGTAAAGTCATTGGTCTATGCGGATAAGCCACAAACGCTTGACCATTTGGAAGACAACATTCGCCGTGTTATTGCCGATATACGGCCACAAATGTTGGAAAAGGTCATCTAAAATTGGACGTCCAGATTGGACTACATCCGAGGCAGCCGTGGCAGTCATATGCCAGAAATCATATTTAAAATGTAATGCCACAAGATTATCTTTCGAATAAAAAAAGTTCATGTCAATCGAATAATACATCGTTGTTTTATTGCAATTTAAAGTTCTATACCTCTAAAAAAACATCCTTTAAAAATTAGATTTTGTTGCCTGTTTTGTTATTTTAAGGGATCTTGTGTAAACAAATATGCTCTAATAACTGCTGGTATCCACCAAATGAAAGCTCATTCAAATATAAAATTGATGTCTTTAAACATTCAAAAAAGTTTAGATAAAAAGAAAAGGTGATGTTTATAAAACGTGTTTTACTAATTATACACTGTAAAAATTACAAATTTATCAATAAAATAGACATCCCCTATGAGATATAAATAGGGTAATCCCCTTTCTAAGTTTTTATTAGCTTGCTGAAAAACACCTTGAGTTTTCGAATAAAAATGCACCATTTAAACCCTTTTTTCCTCCCTGTCAAACACTGTCTTCGTTCTTTAAGCATGGTCAACTCTCTTATTGTTATGGCCAGACTTGTGCGACAAAATAAATCTGGACATTATCATAGGAAAAAAGCTCCCGGATTTCATTGATTGCATAATGTTTTTTCTTCTTCCTTGTCTGTGGTAAGAAATTACCGCTTGACTAATTTCGGACTTGTATAGACTTGCTGCTTTGCTGATAGTAAGTTTTCCAGAACCAAGAGGAAAAAAAAGTATATAAACTTTAACTTTACAGGGACCAAATCAAGATCAAATTTACAAAAAAAAGTATCTTTTATCTTAAAAGAGTTTCTTCTCCTTAGGAACACATTTCTTTACAAAAGTTTAGTGACCACGGTTAGTGTTCAAGGTCATGGCCTCGTGGCTGGTGTGTCATGATTTCCAGCCTAGGGTCGCTGAAGATCCGTTGTGTAGAGGTTGTCGCTGCACGTTAAGTCTATTGAGGCTCAAACGTCCTCCCATTGAACGAGAGAAAAGTTAGGAGAAGTGGGGGGTGCCTGCTGAAGTGTAGTTCTCGTCATTTGACCACGTATCAAAATAACGAGGTTCGTCACCAATAGCACTTATGCAGTTTTACAGTGCGACGTTACTATAGCTTTCACTTACTCACTTTACAAGAGTTGAAATTACGTTGTGAGTGAGAGTTATGTTAACGTCGAAACCACTCACTCACTTTACAAGAGTTGAAATTACGTTGTGAGTGAGAGTTATGTTAACGTCGAAACCACTCACTCACTTTACAAGAGTTGAAATTACGTTGGGAGTGAGAGTTATGTTAACGTCGAAACCACTCACTCACTTTACAAGAGTTGAAATTACGTTGGGAGTGAGAGTTATGTTAACGTCGAAACCACTCACCACTTTACAAGAGTTGAAATTACGTCGGGAGTGAGAGTTATGTTAACGTCGAAACCACTCACCACTTTACAAGAGTTGAAATTACGTGGGAAGTGAGAGTTATGTTAACGTCGAAACCACTCACTCACTTTTCAAGAGTTGAAATTACGTCGGGAGTGAGAGTTATGTTAACGTCGAAACCACTCACTCACTTTTCAAGAGTTGAAATTACGTTGGGAGTGAGAGTTATGTTAACGTCGAAACCACTCACTCACTTTACAAGAGTTGAAATTACGTCGGGAGTGAGAGTTATGTTAACGTCGAAACCACTCACTCACTTTACAAGAGTTGAAATTACGTCGGGAGTGAGAGTTATGTTAACGTCGAAACCACTCACTCACTTTACAAGAGTTGAAATTACGTCGAGAGTGAGAGTTATGTTAAAACGTCGAAACCACTCACTCACTTTACAAGAGTTGAAATTACGTCGAGAGTGAGAGTTATGTTAACGTCGAAACCACTCACTCACTTTACAAGAGTTGAAATTACGTCGGGAGTGAGAGTTATGTTAACGTCGAAACCACTCACTCACTTTACAAGAGTTGAAATTACGTCGAGAGTGAGAGTTATGTTAACGTCGAAACCACTCACTCACTTTACAAGAGTTGAAATTACGTCGGGAGTGAGAGTTATGTTAACGTCGAAACCACTCACTCACTTTACAAGAGTTGAAATTACGTCGGGAGTGAGAGTTATGTTAACGTCGAAACCACTCACTCACTTTACAAGAGTTGAAATTACGTCGGGAGTGAGAGTTATGTTAACGTCGAAACCACTCACTCACTTTACAAGAGTTGAAATTACGTCGAGAGTGAGAGTTATGTTAACGTCGAAACCACTCACTCACTTTACAAGAGTTGAAATTACGTCGAGAGTGAGAGTTATGTTAACGTCGAAACCACTCACTCACTTTACAAGAGTTGAAATTACGTCGGGAGTGAGAGTTATGTTAACGTCGAAACCACTCACTCACTTTACAAGAGTTGAAATTACGTTGGGAGTGAGAGTTATGTTAACGTCGAAACCACTCACTCACTTTACAAGAGTTGAAATTACGTCGGGAGTGAGAGTTATGTTAACGTCGAAACCACTCACTCACTTTACAAGAGTTGAAATTACGTCGAGAGTCATATAGTTATGTTAACGTTGCACTATAAAGCAACACGTGGGCTGTTAGCGAGGTTTCTTGTAATTTTAAACCTCGGTCAAGTGACGAGGACGCGCCACCTGTCTCACCCCCTCTTTTAACTACCCCACCACACTAACGAGAGGACGTTGACCATTGACAGATTTAAAGTGCATCGGCCCTCTATACACAGTGTATTTTCCGCGGTAGGAAGTTACTTAGGAGAGCCACAATAATAAAAGCAATATTTTGTTATTATTTATTGATTAGATTTATATTGTTCTTAAGTTAATCTTGGAATATACTCAAATTATTCGAAAAGAGAGTGCTTGCATATATATTTACTCTTAAGTTTCTCTGACATCGTTGTCATAATTTTAATTTTCTTACGCATTTCGATAACGTTATGACTTCCCTCAACAAAGACGGGACACATGTGCAAGCTAAACGATATTCTCTGAAAGTTACTTTCCAAGGACTCATTGTTCCAAGACATACTCAGCATTTTACAATTTCGACACCCGACCCCAAAACATATTTCCATCCCCACAAACAGCACTTAAGGCATCTTTTATCTTTTTCTCCCCAAAGGGTTAGAATGGCGGATTCTAGAATTCCCCGACGGAAACAAAGGCCCACCGCCCTCCTTTAAGTGCTCTCAGACGATAAATTTAATCCTCCTCTTCCCATCTCATTATACTCGCACGGTGCTATAGAAGGGTGGACGTAAATTGTTTGTATCCTTTAGTTGAGACCGACTATTATGTTCCAAAAGTGCCTTCCATTTCCTTCCCGACATGCCACGCGAATCGTTTGGCATCTCGGAGGATCGTCTGCTTTTAGCGCCGCGCGGATGATGGATAGCGGTTACGGTTATGATTTTCCACTCTCCGTGATTTATGGGGGTGTTCCGGGAATAGACAGTGTCTTGTGATTGGATGCAGGAAATGCGCGTATGCTATCTGCGGACGATATCGTTTCCCTTTGATATCTGCATAAGTGAAGGTGCACAAGATGAGGCAAATAAAATCGTCTGCGGTGTGTTATTTTATTACGAATTTTCAGGTGTTATTTTTTTCGAGGGTTTCCCTGCTTTATGATGGCCATAATCGTTCCGTCTTGGAACTGTTTGGGAATCGACGTAATTTCGCAGCAAACGAATGACCGGCTATTTTCAAGGATAGTGCCGCTTTGGTATATTTATTAGATGGTTTTCAGTATGTCTTCACATTTTTCTTTTGCTTTCTGGTAGTAAAAATTATACGATACTACATTAATATTTTTTTTTGGGAGCGATGGCTCTTCTACAACGTAACAGAAGTATGAAGCTATATATAATGTCGTGGAATATATTGGTGAATTTGTTGCTACTTTGCTTAAAATGAGGCTAATATAATATAATGTTCCTAGAATCATTGCATGAGCTTGCAATTTTTCAATGATGTAACTAAATATATCGTTCTATATCATGACTTTTTTTATTATGTTTATCAATATTAAATAAACCAAAGTTCCTCAGTGAGGGAAATGACTTCCCTTAACTGCAATGGTTACAGTCCCCGTCTGTTTAGACTCAACACCAGGTTATAGTTCTTACGTAGCTTCAAAGTGCAATGTTAAGAATCAATTGAGATCAATCAATCAACGCTAGATCACGAGATTATACATAGTGCCTTCAATAATGGCGAGGGCTTCCATTGTCCCAACAAAACGCAGCAACTTTATGTACTCAACAGGTCATCGGAAGTCCCCGGATGAAATATTCATCCATGCTGCCTTTACTACCATTCGTGATTGGGAAAGTGTTACCAGTGTAGGATTATATGTATAAACTGACCATTTGATCATGTCTTATTTATGTACGACATGATTTATACCTGGCAATCATGGTAGGCAGATCATCCGGAATGTTCTTCAAGCCAATCGCGAATGATTTTTACCCCCTGACATAGCGCGTTGTAATCCTGGAGAATTGGGTAAACATAAAAAGCAACATATAGTTTCCAAATTTCCACCATGAAGAGAGATTCTTTAACCAATCCTTATCTATCTCAATACTGGTCCTCCATCCGGTAGTATGAGTTGAAGTGGTATTGGATTCCATTCTTGTACATTGCTGATATAATGACCAGAAAGCGTTCTATTTCTGACGGTTTGGAGTTTGTCGCCCTGCGTCACCTTCAGAACTTTTCTCTACGGTCACATTCTATCAAGGCAATGCTTAGCACACGTAGTACGAATGTTCTTGATGAGATGTTCGCTGCTTTGGTTTTCTCCCGACCTATCATCTTTCGAACGCGTCTGGTCAAGGAATGAAAAACGACTGACATACAACAAACTCTGTGATACCCCCGCGGCCCGGGGGTACCATCTCTTCATCTACGCGACCTAGATTTGTAAGAAGAAATGATTGATCACCCAAATTCGTCATAATAAATCTAATTTATTATTGTCTAAATATATTGATCAACACAACACAAGTCCCACTTACACTAACAACATAAGTGATACAACGTAATTCTAAATTCTAAGTAAATAGCGCCTGGAATCCTAATCACTATCTTTATGAAAAGCTATCCTAAGAATCCTTATCTGCCTTATATATATATATATATATATATATATATATATATATATATATATATATATATATATATATATAGATTCCTTAACACGCTAAAGTCTGTTCTATAATTACACTTCTATAATTAATATCTTACCAATATCTCACGGCGATCAGCATCTCAGCTTTTTGTCTCCTTCTTCTATTCTATATTCTTCTACTGTTCTTCTACTATTAATCTTCCATTCTACTCACACGCTAATGCTAAAGCTCTATTATATATCTATTAACTAATCTGCACATCCCTGTTTCTTCTTTAGAGGATTGGATTGAAATAATGCCATTCTTGCCCAAAGATTCCACAAGAGGATTAGTAAAAAAATCTGATAAAGCCCCGTCACAACTCTTGTACACCTGTTCAATTTTGTGTATAAGTGTTTGGTGACACACACCAAACTCTTCTACAATTTTGTGTGTGTGGAGGAAGCACTGGCTATCATACTTCAAGAAGACACCCTAAGCCTCTTTATCATAGTCTCAGTGTGTAGCAAAAGCTGTTATCATTCACGACTGTAACACCCAATACTGATATTTTAACGTTTTTCTCTCTTCGTAGAGGCTGCATTTTAAATCATTTCCCTTTTGTAGCTTTACTATTCCTCTTACAACTTTGGCTTTGATATCACTTGCCCTTTGTGATTTTGCTTCTTGGATGGCCAGCTTTTATACGTATACGCAACTCACATACAATTGATTTCCCGTCGGACTTATCAACAAATGTTTGGCGCAGTTTTGCTCTTAGCCAGTACACCACACACACATTCGCTCACGCAAGCACATCGTTTTAAATTCTTTTGAATCTGTTAAAGAGCGCATTTAAATTAATTCACCCTCTTCCATAAAAGTGTTTCATAACGCATCCCTCTGTTAGAAGTTTGATAAGTAATTTGCAGTTTTTTGCAATACACCCCTTTGCAATTGCCTAACCTCTACAGAATCATAAGATTGCTAAGAGTAAATATCATGTGGCTGTTTTTGTAAAATTTGCTTCTACGTCAAACAAATCAAAATCATAAGAAAAATACGTGACAATGTGCAGTTTCTTTGGATCAATGTGTTAATTCAATTTGCATCAATGCATAGTTTATTAGGGGCATTTATTTTTATTTGTTCAAAGATATTTTATGATGTCACAATATTCTAGTTACTGAATAACATAAAATATGTGAGAAAACACTATAATATAAAATTACTCGACACATAAAAAACTGAAATAACACAGTATAGCCCGTGAATATTTTATCATTGATGCCAATTAATATGACCCCCTTCACCAAACCTTCCCTCTTACATAATTGCGTTTCGGATACGTTCTTTATTGATATTCTGTATGAAAAATGCAGATGAAGTTATAGATATACATGGTGACCCCTAATTTTAAAGCAGGGGGAATGTTCCCCTCGGACAGAAAGGGTTAAAAACTGTTACTTCGGTGTTACTCCTTTTATTGTGTGTCTTTAATTTTAGCATAATCATAGGCAAAATGTGAATATAATCTAGTTCCATATACATGCATTGAAGGGGATTCCTGACACACATATAAAAAAAATGACGATAATACTGCTATGATAACATACCTTTTTTGTTGTACATTTTCCAAGAAAATACTCCAAATGGTTATGATAGATACGTATAGACTATTATTGCCCATTGAAACTTTTATCGAAACTTAGGAACTAATGCCGAATCGCTAATGATTCTTGGGTTCCTTTTACTTTGATGTTTGCCAGGCTTCTTGTTTGACTTTCTTCCTCTGATTTCCCATGAGAAGAAGAGAGAAGAAAATTTCATTACCTTGAAACCCACTTCGGTAAGATTGTGGGAGAGTAATTTCTAGTGTTCAATCGATCTCGGTTTTGTAGGTCCTGTGTGGGCTTTTAACTTAGGTGTAAGTTTCATAATATTAAGATAATGCCAAAGGTGAAAATGATGGTGCTATAGTAATGATAATTGAGCGATTCTTGAGGATTATATTATGATCGCTGTTGTATTAGTTATGATAATTGTGTTATATTAGTAATTATTTAGGAATAAATGAATGTCGAACTTTTGGCTATTAATTGGTGATAGTAATGAATCATTTATCTTGCTCATAAATTAGGAACAAGTTGAAGGACAAGTTTTGAATTAGAAAAAGTTTTGTTATTTCATTTTCTTTGATTATATTCTGCACAATCGATTCTTTTTCTCCCAGCGATCTCTAATTTATTTCCTGATGTTTATTGAAATAATTTTTTCTAATTGAATCTCCGACTTCTAATCTGTATATCTAAATCAGTCAACAGAAAAACCACAGATGGAATTTTCAGGACAAACTGAGGTGACTTTAGACCACATGTAAAAGTTATCGCAATCAGGGCCTTTTTTAACCTCCCCGTCGCCCTAGGCACTTCAAATTGTTACGTCCTCAGCTATTTTTAGATAACCCCCTACCTTCAGTTCTTACCTTGCCAGTTTTGGTTCGGGGGGATTTTCCCTTAACTCTCTTGCTCTTTTCCCTTTTTTTTCTCTTTGGAGAGTTTTCCCGGTGTTCACCACCTATGGACGCGCCGTGTCCTGGGCTGTCAACCGGTAGCCATGAGGAAAGGATAGTGTCATCGTTTGGCCACTCTTGTTAATTTTTTACTTTATGGAATCACGTACCTCCGTCCCTTTTGTAAATGAATGCACTAAATTTGTGAAATAATTTGCAATTACTGTATAGAGGCTCGTTATTGTTTGAACTATTTGACTATATTATTACTGATTTTTAAACTCATTTAAATTTCGTTATTTAAACGTCCAAATCAATTGAATCATGATAAAATTACAATTAAAAAAATTTTTTTTATTGAAGACAGATAAAATAATTCTCGTGCACCACAAGTATCACACGTGGTATACAGAAGTAAGTAAAACAAACAGAATAAAATAAATAATAAAAAAAGTAAATAGCAAAAGAAAAGTAACGAAATAAGGAAATAAAAACAAATAGGTTACGAAGACAAAAATACATTACAAAATAAAACAATTGCGAAAACAAAACCAATGCAATGGAGTTACAAAAATAGAGAAATGAAAAATTTAGAAAATTTACAAAATCAGATCAATGAAGATACAAAATAAAGTGATGGAAGCTTTATTTGAAACAAGTTGAAAAAATTGTTGCTAGTTGATTTTAAGTTCATACAGTTTGGCTTTCAGGTATTTTATCTCTTAAATTTTGAACATAAGAGGATTAAATGCTCCACACTTTGCTCTCTACCAACCTTACAGTCACAAAGTTTTGAATGACACAGATTAAATCTATTGAGGTACACTTAAAATTACCATGGCCAGTAAAGAATTACGTGATTTTATAGTTTGTAAAAAAGTTATCAAAGGATAGCCTTTGTGAAATGGCTTAAAAAAATTTCTTTGCCAGAAAATGGGAGAGACCACCTCTCTCGTGGGCACCCAGATATGTAGGAGGTAGGGAAGAAACACTCGCCATGATTCGATCAATCTATTTATTTATCACTCAATAAAACAACACAAATTCAATTAATTACAATAAGAGAATGTCTGGGTGCTGACCGTGAAAGTGGAACTATAAAAAAAAAGGTTAGGAGTTTATCAAACTCGATCCTTACTTTATATGAAATCTAATCTATCACCCGATTTAATCTAATATCAATTTAATCTCAGTGAACAATCGTCACTTTAAAGCTTCCTCCTAATAAGTCTTTAATCACAATAATTCAAATATGTTACCTGTCAGTTACAATCTCACCTGATTCGGGTTTATCTCCTCTCCTACTCTCTTTTCTAGCTTGAAAACTTCCACTATATATAATAACTTAATTTGAATATCACCATTTTCTTCTTCCGAAGGGTTGGTTGTGAATAACGCGAATTGATAGCCCAAAGATTTCCCAAGAGTATTAGTTAAAGGATCGCAAATAGATCCGTCTCAAAAAGAGAGAGACAACTTTTTTTCCAGTTTTATTATTTTAGAATCATTTTGGAATATTAACCGAAATATCAATCCATGGCTTGGTTGCGGATTTTTTCAAGAAATCAGCCCTTTCGTTTCCAAATATTCCAGTATGACTGCGAGCAAAAGTAAAAAAACGCTAGGATATTTGAATCCTTAAGAATTTTAAGAGGGGTTTGAATTTCCGAAAGGATATTATTACACGATGAAGTATTTTGAAGAGTTTCTATAAGCAAGAAAGTGAATATTCAGAAGAGCCTTTAAGTTGCATGATTTATTTTATGGTATAATTGATACTAAATAGCTCGGCAATGAAAACAGTACAGTCATCGCGAAATCTGAATTGGTGATGTTTAACTTCAAAACCATTACGGCCATTATAAAATAAGAATTAAAAGAAATTTTGAAAATATACGAATTATATCTAAATAATTTCTAGCATTTGCATGCAATAGACAATGTTTTAAAGATTAGGATACATTTCGAAATGATGGGTATTTGATTCTCTAACTTGGTGATTCACATCTGTTTTTAAGAAACATAACAATAACACAAAGGGGGAATAAGACTCCAGCATAACAGAATTCTCTCTCCATGCTATCTTCTGTTAAGACCTTCTGCTTGAAATAGAAGATGGGGAGGGAAGATTACATCCTTGTTTGCGGCTCTCTTAATCCCTTTGCACAGGAGCACCGGGATTAGGGGGCCTCCGACTTGCTGCCTTAATACCCCCCTTCTGGATCATTTGGGGGATTTGTCCAGGGTCTGCATCGACCGATTAAGGCAGAGAGTGATTATTGGTGCGTGTTTTGCGGCGAATTGATCCCAGTTTCTGATCGAGTGCTCAGAAGTTGTTGACTTGTTATGAGGTGTTCGCTAAAGCGGTCAAGACAGGAGAAATACATTATGGTTGGAAGTGATGTCGCTTGTAGGGTCCTTCCGGTATTGTAGGGTAGAATAAAGTATCCTTTTGGAGATTGACAAACAGTATCCATTTTTGATTTCCTTGTTTATATGGAAGCCTTATCCATGATTAAGAGATAGGTTTTCTTTCTTCAATTCCTACTATTAAATCACCTATATATATATGACATATTTCGAGTCAGAATCAGACTTAATTTTAAAAAGGAACTTTATTCAATGAATTTT
Organism: Trichonephila clavipes; assembly: GCA_019973935.1. Taxonomy (NCBI): domain Eukaryota; kingdom Metazoa; phylum Arthropoda; class Arachnida; order Araneae; family Nephilidae; genus Trichonephila; species Trichonephila clavipes. The sequence continues at coordinate 53,811 of BMAU01015012.1, forward strand.
CGACATTATCTGACTCTAAGAGGCAGAAAGAAAAAAGAACGCCACAGTGAAATCCAAGTGTTTTACCGCTTACTCCAGCTGTGTGAAGTATCTTGTATTTTATTATATGTGCTTGAAAGTTAATGCTGACATATAGAGCTATTAAATATAATGATCTGCGATCAGTTGTGGTTAGGTTAGGCCATATGTTTCGGAGAAATAATTGGGTGATTAATTTAATACTTGAAGATGTTTTGAAAAATAAAAGTTAAGTGCTACATAGGGGATTTAATTTTAAATCTAATTTTATTATCCTTACATATATATATATATATATATATATATATATATATATATATATATATATATATATATAATCTTGTTCAAATTTTCAATCGTTAATAAAGTATTTTTCTTCATCCACTGAAGTTCGAATACATTTTTTTAAAACTTGTAGTGGATGGCACTCGATGTTATTACAGCTTTTTCAATTATTAAATTTAATACTTGAGTTTTATTTTTTAATTTTAAATTTATTCTGCGTTGTTTCTGACGAAGTTAGAGGCCACGGTAGCCTAACGGTCAAGGCTAACGCACTCGTGGTCGGCGTGTCATGAGTTCATGCCTAGTACCGCTGAAGACCCGAGGGTGTAGGGAGTCGAGAGTTCTTCCCGTTGGTGGGGTGTGGTAGTTAGGAGAGAGGTGTGCCGGCACAGGCGTCATTCTCGTCATTTGACCGTGGTTAAAAATTACGAGGTCCGTCGTCAAAAGCCCTTGAGTAGCTAAACAATACGGCGTTAATATTCATTCATTTGCCATGTCAAAAAGGCACAAATATAATGAAAAGTTCATCATGCTATTTGTCGATTACTTAAGGACAATAAAACTGCAATAACTTGAACAAAATATGTTTTGCCTGCAAGTGTCATTCCTGTAATGTCAGCGAAATGTGTCTGAGATGTGTGTCCTTGATTAAAATCACGCGCATCTGAAACCTAATAGTTCAGTTGGATTGACTTTTTTTTCTGAAATTACGAAATAAAATTTGAGAAGTCCGTAAAAGTAGGAAAGTATAATTTCTCTTAATTAACTGGGATTACGATTTTTATCGTGTACAATAAAATTAATTGTAACAAGTAACATAAGTCAATTTCTACTGAGTTCAACTAAGAAAAATTTTATTTTAGTTACTGTGTATTAAATAGTTACAATTAATATAAAGATGTATACACATAGGACAGAACCACGCTATTAAGTGACAAAAAAGAAAACTATTTTCCCTTCTAAAGGGTGTTTTTTTAGAGGTATAGAACTTTAAATTGCAATAAAACAACGATGTAGTATTCGATTGACATGAATTTTTTTTATTCGAAAGATAATCTTGTGGCATTACATTTTAAATCGGATTTCTGGCATAGGACTGCCACGGCTGGCTCGGATGTAGTCCAATCTGGACGTCCAATTTTCGATGACTTTTTCCAACATTTGTGGCCGTATATCGGCAATAACAAGGCGAATGTTGTCTTCCAAATGGTCAAGCGTTTGTGGCTTATCCGCATAGACCAATGACTTTACATAGCCCCACAGAAAATAGTCTAGCGGTGTTAAATCACAAGATCTTGGAGGACAATTCACACGTCCAAAACGTGAAATTAGGCGGTCACCAAACGTGTCTTTCAATAAATCGATTGTGGCACGAGCTGTGTGACATGTTGCGCCGTCTTGTTGGAACCTTAGCTCCTGGACATCATGATTGTTCAATTCAGGAATGAAAAAGTTAGTAATCATGGCTCTACACCGATCACCATTGACTGTAACGTTGTGGCCTTCATCGTTTTTGAAGAAGGATTCCACCAGCCCATAAAGCGCACCAAACAGTCAGTTTTTCTGGATGTAACGGTGTTTCGACATACACTTGTGGATTAGCTTCACTCCAAATGCGGCAGTTTTGTTTGTTGACGTAGCCATTCAACCAGAAGTGCGCTTCATCGCTAAACAAAATTCGCTTATGAAAATCGGGAACAACGGCAATCTCGTTTTGGGCCCATTCGACGAATCTACGCCTTGCTTGATGATCGTTTTGATGAATTGCCAAACCAAACTGAGAATAAATCACTTGACAGCTGTTAAATCGGTCGCCATCTTGGAAAGTAATGCCAACTTAAACTTCTATACCTGGGGAAAAAAATCTTTATATATGGTGTTAAACTGTTTTTTTGTTTTGTTACTATTTATTCATTTATTAAATTTAATTATTCTTATAAAATAGTAAAATAAAAAATAAATGACATTCTGAGAAATTAGGCCATCCCCGGTTGGATTCGAAACCACGACTTTTGGATTAGAAGCCCAACGCGTAATCCATTGCGCTACAGGGAAACAACGACCACCGATTTTCCTTTCTATACATGCTGTTGGATCATATATTTGTTTGTTACTATTTTTTTAAATTTAATTAATGAATTAATTTTTGAGAAAAAAAAAGTGTTAACATATCAACTTTCGAACAAGATAAATGTATACACTCATAGACAAATATTTAGCGCACCAAGAAGGAGTCGTCAAAATGAAATGATATTTTACATATGTGATGACTACTATGATATAAGTAAATGATTCAAAAATCAAAGAAAAAGGATAATTTATTTCACAAAACAGGGCAAAAGAACCGAGGATTTAATACCCTGTTAAACCCCTTCTAGCGTGAATGCGCGATGCGTTATGTTCGGGCATTGAGGCATACAAGTTCTGTATGATGTCTTGAGACATTTCGTTCCATATTTGCTGTAACCTTGCCTCTAGTTCGTTCAAACTCGTAGGATGCCCAACTCGCTGTCTCAAATGATCCCAGATATGCTCTATTGGAGACAAATTGGGGGATCGGGCAGGCCAAGGAAGGGTAGTAACAGTGCGGAGACAGTCTTGGGACACCCTTGCCGTGTGAGGCCGAGCATTGTCGTTGAAAAATGGTTTCTGGGAGCCGTTGCATGAGTGGCAACACATGTGGTTGCAAGATGTCAGGGACATACCGCTGGGCTTTCATGGTGCCACGGATCAATACTAGAGATGACCGTGTAGTGTAGACAATGACACCCCATACCATCACACCAGCTGTGGGAATGGTGTGTCGCTATAAAGAAAAGGCAGGATTGAGGCGTTCACCATGGGGTCTCCGCACACGAACACGATTGTCATCACTGTTGAGATTGAATCTGAATTGGGGTCGCTAAAGACGACCTGGTTCCATTCAGCTGTTGTCCAGTTTCCTCGTCCGCGGCACCACTCCAAGCGGAGGCGTCGATGGGTGGGCGTCAAGGGCAGCACACGTAATGGATACCGCGATCTCAAATGTCCTTCAGCCCAGGCGCCTTCGCATGGTTCGAGAAGACACAGGAGTTCCTAGTGAAGGTGCTACCTGTACCTGGATGGCGACCGATGAAGCAGTCGGCTGTATGTGTGCATTTCTTACAATGTGGTGGTCTTCTCGACGATTGGTCTATCAAGGGCACCCTGAGCGTGGTCTTCGTGTAAATGACACCTCTCGGATTCACTGGTCCCAACACCTCTTCACAACACAATCAGAGCGGCCTAATTGACGAGTTATTTGCCTAGCTGACCACAAAGCTTTCATCATGCCGATGATTCTCCTCCTCTCAAACTGCGAAAGCTGCTCATATTGTTTTCGAAAACTTCGTAATGACATGTCTACCTCAGTTCTTGCTTTGTAAGCGATTCAGCACACTCAAACAAGCTTTGGTTACCTGTTTTATACTCCACGGAGAACGACGTTAAACGCCGTCAACCGGCTCTACGTATTCTGCAATCATGCTGCATTTCTAATCATTTGCATATCTCCCCCAACATGTACCTTCATGTCAAATCTCCTTACGATCCCGCGATTATTTCTTGGTGCGCTAATTTTTTTGTCCATGAGTGTATATATATATAGGGAGAGAGGGAACTAATAACAGTAGAGAGAGGAATTGAAAAAAGGATTGAGATGAGGACTCAGTTACCTCGTGCGACAACTAACGTTACTATCGAGCACACGACTGCCCCCGACTAATAGGGAAGTTATAATAATAACAATAAAAGAAAATGGACTACTGGATACTGTATATTTAATTTTGACTCACTCACATGTAGGCAAAATCCTCCCATTTATAAATTTTCTAACACTCAGGCTAATCCTTTGCATTCCAGCCAGGAGGGCCAGTGCCAAAAGAGCAAGACAACCTTAAACTGCCCGAATATTTTATTTAAACCAAAGTGGCCGGAGCTCTAATGCATCCCAAGAGTCGCATTTTCCGGCCTACAATTTGGGAAACAGCCCGAAACGCTTTTTTACCCCTCCATTCCACGCGCCGTATAAATTGTCCGCCCAGACGATGAATTTTTCATCGTCTCAAGAATCGTAATCGTTTGGGAAGTCAGTCCTCAGTGCCGCTGAATGGGGTTAATGGCTGTGGAAGTGTGTGGAGGAATAATCCGCGATCTTTTTTTTGCTTGTAATTGGGGATAAAAAGGGATAAAAATATCGCTAATCGACTTTTTTGTTTTCTTTCCGCGCTTCTGATGTCACGCCAAGTGGAGGTTATTGGCGGAATAAAGCGAAAAAATGAGATGAAATTATTTTATTATTAGCCGCTTCGCTGGATACTTCATGATGTTGTATGAATACATACCGTTTATATATAAATTATATTGATATCTCGATCCTAGCATTAAGCGTTCGATTGTATTCAAAAACATTCTTTTAACTCTTGATTTAAATAGATCAGTAATTGTGAATTTCTATTATCGAAGTAAAGTTATCTTTTGCGTTCCCGTAACCCCCTCCCCAAACTAATTTTTAGCAAAATTCGTTTTTAGTGGATCTGTACTCAACAAAAATGTACTTGCCAAATTTCAAGCCTAAATCTGATAGTTCCAAAACGGAAATTTTTTATCAACATGTCCTATTGCTCCCTTTTCCCCTTGATTGTGGATTTCTGTAAGACCCATTCCCGGATTCTCTCCAAAATATTCGATTTGATCTGTGAATTAGAAATTTTTGCTGTAAAACCTGTTTAAATGTTCTCTCTCTCTTGCTTGTTTTCAATATAATTCGCTCGCACGCACCGAAACTGGTCCAATAAACCATCGAACGTGCAGAGTCAGTTCTCCGTGATATTACCACCTTCAAAGTAGTTCCCTTCAGCATTCACTCACTTCTGCATTCGGTACTGCTATTGCCGGTAACGATTCTAGAATGAGGTTTATGAAAGGACCTTTAGGAGATTCTCCGTTTTTGTCCTGAACCGCTTCACTGAGGTGAAATGGGTTCCCTTTAAGCAGGTTTTCATTTTAGGAAATAAAAAAATTGCATGGGGCCACATCAGGCGAATAAGGAGGATGCTCCATCACTGTAATATTTTTTGCTGGTCTGAAACTGCTTGATAGATAGGGCCGTGGGAACGGGTGCATTGTCTTGGTGCAACAACCATACATCACGCCCCAATTCTGGTATTTTTTTCCTAATTTTTTCACTCTCTTTAGTATTTTAATGTAGTAGAGTTGATTAATAGTTTGAGGGAGTACCCAGAGTAGGAATCCAGTCATATCACGAATTCTTTCAATGTTTTGTTCTGTAATCGTTGACTTTGTGCACCCAGCAGGTTCATCCTCTTCCACACTGCCCCTCCCCCCTGAAAACCACTTATGCCATTCAAACACATATGCGTAAGACAAAGTTTCATTTCCATAAGCCTCAGTTAGTATTTGAAATGTTTTCATGGCGGGTTTCTTAAATTTCACAAGAAACTTGATGTTGATTCGACACTGTTCACTCAATGACGCAGTGCTCCCAACTGGCGTAATCGGTGGCCACATGGATAGAGGAGGTGCATGGAATGACGTCAACAAAACAGTTGTTGCCAACTCTACTCTTTTTCCAAGTTACGCTCTTAGTTTCATTTTTTGTGTGTCACACCTTGTATAATCCTTCAAAATGCTTTTGATATAGTACTTTTAAAATTTAAAATTTCTTGAAATATACATTGTGGTAGGAAAGATAAACATTGAATTTAAAATTGTACTCATTTGTATTAAAGGTTTCAAATGCGTTCATTTGAAATCAAACCTCAAATTCGGCTGACGTATTTACTTCTGTTGTTGTTATTCATAATTACTGAAAGAAATTCTCTCAAAAACTCTTTTCTTGAAACAATTTAACACAGTTCTCTGGAAATATTTTAAAAGTGAGATGACAAATCATCTCTTTTCCCTAATGAAGGAATTCCATTCGCTCGAATAATTCGAGAGTTATGACTTATTTTGTTGCCATCCGAACTTAGCTAATTAATGCCCTGGAACTTTTTGTTTTTGTTTTGTGTGGCTCGCGAATGGCTCGCTTTCGGTTTTAGAAAAGCGAGTTTTTGTTTTGAGTGGAATTTTTGTGCAGTCAGTGAATGGTATGCGTAAAAGTTTATGGTAATTAAATTGGATATGAGTCATTTTTTAACTGTTCTGAATAGAAGTTTTTGTGATTCATTTCTGTTATGAATATGTTCTCCTTAAACGAGGATTGGATTAATTAGCGAAAATGGACGCGGAGGAATTTCGCATTCATGTTCATTTGTAATGTTTTATGAGTTTTATCGAACTTGCAAAATGTGTTATTAAGATGAATAGATTTTTAAATGTCAAAAGTTAAGTTCTAATTTGAAATTTTTTTTTGTTTTGAGTAAAACTCGTTATACTTTTCACATACAGATTTTTTTGTGTAATCACTTAGCTAGTTTGAAAAGAATGTGCACATGATTTAAAAATGGCGGTGTTCAAAATTTTTCGGGTATTTTTTGGTATTACTTACGGAAAAAGTTTTATGAGGGGAAAATATCCATTAAAAATATTTGAGAAGTTCTTCGCATTTTTGTTCGACTATGATGTATCTTATGATATAGTTAATTTAAAATATTTGTTAACTATATCATAATGTACATCATAGTCGAACAAAAACGCGAAGAACTTCTCAAATATTTTAATGGTTTATAGCATTTTTTTTTGCTTTAAAAATTACAACATTTTATGTAAATTTTTAAAATTGCTTATGTTCAAGAATGCAGATCCTCTTTACTATCTGATGCATTTCTTTGCAACATCATACACGCGTTTGAGCCATGCTTTTGTTTCTTTAACACAAGTTATTTAATTCTAAATCCCAAGCAAATGGATAATTCATAATCACTTTTCTGACCGCAGGAAAACTTTTGAAATATTTGATGTCAACTTCTCAGATCATTCTTTCGTTGTACTTAGAAACAATTAAAAAACTCTTATGCCAGTAATTAGCTTAATTTAAAAAAAATGTTTTATGCACAGTTTTGAAGAACAATTTTAGTTACATAGAATCTATGGTAGTGAATATTTAATATATGTATAACATAAACAGAGACCAAAATGTGACGAAACTGTGTATCTTACGCGGTAGCCTAGTGGTCAAGGTAATGGACTCATGACTGTCATGTCATGAGTTCGAGCCTCATACCGCTGAAGACCTGCTGTGCAGACAGGGCCGATGTACTTTAAATGTGTCGAAGCTCAAACGTCCTCCCGTTGGTGTGGTATGGAATTTAGGTGAGGGAGGTGTCAACTCACATGTCGTCCTCGTCGCTTGACCATGATTCAAAATGACAAGATATGCCACCAAAAGCCCTCGTGTAGCTGAATAGTGAGACGTTAATAGTCACTCACTCAATTCATGTGTCTCCAGCACTTCCCTGGCCAGCGCGATCGCCTGATCTCTTCTCAATAAAGCTTGTTTGAGCTTCAAAAATCCGGCGTCACCGATCATAATTGAAACGTACCGATATAACTCGCCCATTGGAGTGTATGTGACAAGCAAGCAATTCCAACGGAATTTATCTGCTAACTCTAGGATTCAATGCACGGTCGAATAATAGCTTGCATCTAAATCAGTGATTCCCAAAGTGGTTTTTATCGACCCTCAGGGTCTATGATGACCTGCAAGGGGTTCAGGTCAGCGAAAAAATAATTTGGGGGTCCATGAGGTGTAAATAGGGGTCTAAAATAGTGGCTCTTGTTAAACAAGATCGTTACTTTAATGCAGCGTTTCTCAAACTGTGGGGCGCTCCCTCTAGGGGGCGTGTGTCTCAACGAGGGGGACGCGAGTATATTGAAAAGTCGAAAACAAAAGATTAAAGAAATTATTAATTTACTTAAGTAAACAAACACAAAATACATTCTGACGAAATAAAAAATAAAGTACACACATTGATATAATACACTTAGAAATGTATCAGTACTATAAAATGAATTTTATAATTAATTTAACAATACTAAGTTAAGAACAAGTGTGAACTTGTGATAAATTGTACGGTTTATAATTAATTCCTAAACTGCCGATTAAATTTATGCGATTCAATTCCCAATGCCACCGTTTTCCATGTAGATAAGCTGTAACGTTTGAAAGAATAACGGTAGCGTATTCTTGGTTAATTAAAATATGGAATTTATTTACGTCACAACTATTGAAAATTATTTACTAAATGATACATTAAAGTTATTAAATTTAATTATAGATTGTTAGAGTCCAATATTTTGTGAGAGGAGGATTCGTTGGTTACCGCTCCCGTGCAAGTTCAAAGCATCTCTCCCCTCATCTTCCGGTCGACGAGCTAGATTCCTCGGGGGTCAAAAAGGGGTTGCGTTGCAGCTGCAGATGCACGTGTGGGTGTCGGGTCTACAAAGAAGCCGACTAGATGTTGATGTTTTCGAGAAGTGACGTTACAGCGTGTATGTGATGTTTTTTTTGGAGGGGGAGGGGAAGAAAAGGAGAATAAATAAGCAAATCCTTCGCAAACACTGTCAAGGTACTTTTATTATATTCTAAAGCCATTAGAATAATATTATGAATTGCAGTGCACAGAAAAGATCTTACTTCGCAAAGACGTATATATACGTCCAGAAAATCAATGCTTTATCTGAGCGAGACGTTTATATACGCCCTCAAGAGGTTAAAGTCGTGTTGTAGCTTAAGCGTCAAAGTATAGTATTATTGAATTCAATGCATCGTTATTGCATGGAGGGGGGCACGATGAAAGTTATGATTGAATACTTGGTCACGAATATTGAAAGTTTGAGAAGCACTGCTTTAATGTTAATTTGCAGCTGCAAGGTGACAGCATAAATTTTATTAAAACAAGGATCATTTCAGCGTTCCATTCCGAATTCCCAAAGAAGAATAATAGAGGTCTCGAACTTTCTCGATTTCGCAATTCGTCATAAACGTTCAATTAGTCAGAACGTTTTAACCTGCGTTCAACATTTAAATGCCCTTTATTGAGATTTTGAAACTATTTTCGAGAATGCCTTGACTATGGTAATGCCACAGTAGGTAATGAATTTATATGGTCCTATTGAGAAGGAAATTTTCAATTTTGGCTTTAAAAAGACATACGTGTTATTTGTCCCGAATTTTGGAATACCGTGAGAAAGTTTTTAATCCTTTTTCTAATGAGGAGTTTCAGCACGATTGTTTATCTTCAAAACAAAAAAAGGAAGGGGGGAATTGGACACTACTAAATAATAGATTTAAGATTGAATCTGACACGCACACACATGCACACATGCATGCACACACACAATTGATGCCAAATGTTGAAAATTTGTTATTGAAGCACCAGATTCATCCCTTACATTAAAAACATTTATTTGTTCAATTATTTTATGTATTAATCAATTTTTTAATTAATTAACATGTTCAGTTTTAGACACTGTACTTCATTACAGTTAGAAATTTAATTCTTTTAAAATAAGTAGTAATACCAGCTGTCAAAAAGACGTTTAAGTTGATAAATTTGTAAAAATTCAATGTTAGGCAAGCAGGGGCCTACCCAAAACCAAAAAAACATGACAAGGGGTTTATGAGACAAAAAATTTGCGAACCTCTGATCTTGATAAAAAATGGAGCAATATGTGATTTTGATTTTTTTTTTGCTCTTCTAGATGTATTTCCTGGATAAAACACTCAATTAAATGATAATATTAGCATTTCCTTTTCAATGCATGTACATCATATCTATCGATTTCCAACCCATTTCGATAATTCCTTCTTGATACGTCATTTTTTAAGTTACATATATGATTACTATAAAAAAAAATTTCAAAAGGATTCAGGTGACACTTTTTTTTGTATGGTGTCTAAAAAATTGCACCTTTGGTGACTAATATAAGTATTCTTATTGCATAAAACGCGACGAAGTATTCTAAGATAATCACCTGTATTTATTACGATTTTGAATAGTTTTAATTATTATCAGTAAGTTACTTTTTTAAAAAGTTTTTTTTTGTTTTTTAGCCGAATTTTTGGCAAATGTATAGTGATGAAATTTTTCATTGCCTGAAATGCCTATTGAGTTACTGTTATGCAGCCTAATGTGCCTTGTATTAAATTTGAATATTTTCAATAACCTTCCATCGAAGTCCAGAAAAATAAATTCTTTCCTAAATAATTTTAAAAATTGAATTGAATTTAAAATAAATAAATATATAGTACCCATTAAGATACGTAGTTTATTGTTTAATCAACTTGAAATATCAAAAGCTTTTTGAATTAATATACAAATACCACAATTTTCTATTTCCCGATGGAATGTAATTATTACGGAAAATAAATTTCCTCTCTCATTTCATGTTAAATTTACTGCATTCGAGTATTTAAAGAAATAATGAAATAATTTGTTAACCATTATCTAATAATGAATGCTGGCAGAAACTTTTAAACTTTTAAATACTAAATTATAATTTGTGAAATTAACTAAAGTAAATTTTTTCTTGGGTATGTTATTCTAAGGGGTCTCAGGGGTGTTAAATTTCTCTAGAGGTCTGAAAATATAAACGATTTTCAAACGGGTATAATTCTTTTAAATTTAAATTAAATGTTCGAATATTTTACATATTATTTAAAATAGAATGGGGCTTCAGAAAAGTATAAAATGTTTAAAATATAATAATAATTTTAAAAGTCATAAGCATATGAAAATTCTATAATAAATATTAAGTATTTTTTGCTTTGCGCACGCTATTTTCTAAAATATTAGCCTCTGATGTACAAAACTTTATAGAATTATACAATGCATCATACTCTTTAGGCCCTACCTAATTTTAGTATAATATATCTTTTGTATTTCAAAATATTTGTAAAATATTGCAATTTTTTAAATATTTTTTAAAAATGTACTTTTAATTTATTAAAATATGTAAGTTATTATTCTATTTATATAAAAGTAGCTACAGAGTATTAAGAATACATTTGTCTTTATAAATCAACTTATAGCTAGTAATTAAACCTACTCTTTTAGAAAATTGCATGCGCGACGTAAAACTGAATAAATATTTCTTATAGAAAAGTTTCTTATTTTCATATGCTTATAATTTTTCAAATTATGATTATATTTTAAACATTTTATACTTTTCTGAAGCCCCAGTCCTTTATAAGTAATGTGTAAAAGATTCGAATTATTTAACTTAAATTTAAAGAAATTATATCTGTTTGAAAATTGTTTATATTTTCAGACCCCTAGAGAAATTTAACACCCCTGTGACCCCTCAATAATTATTACAAAAATATTTTGATGTTTTATATCTCTCGTAATTTAATATTAAAAATAATGTAACATCAAAACCATTCGAGCATTTTCCGAGTTAATCTTAAACGATTTCATATAATTGAAGCCAGTGATATATATTCCTTTTTCCTCAAAATGCAATTTTTAAAAATATGTTTATAAATATTTTTTAATTTTAAAATTAATGTATATGCGTGTGCTCTATTTTAAATGAATCTTATTATTTATAAAAGCTTACTGAAAGAGATGAAAGTCATTAGTATATAGTGAGATCTTCTTTAGCTTTGGAATGTTGCTCGTTATTACTTAATAATGAGTAACTTTAGCTATTATACAAATAATATAACTACGTAGATAATTATATAAGTTATATTATACATAATAAATTCTAGCATGTAGATTAAGATTAAAATAAAACAGTATTAATTTCTGAAAATTTTTCTTCTCCTTTCAACCATTACTTTCTTTGAAATGTTTTCAAAAGGTAAACGAAATTTTTTGCGTTTGCATTGAATAAAATAACGATGCTTTTGTGACGTCTTACGCGTCTTTTCTTTAACAAGTCCTTTGAGTTCTTTGGGCCAGAATTAATGGCAACTCTTTTCCAACCAAATCCAAGAAACGAGATGTGAAGAAGAAATGCAAATAAACCGACTTTAAATATAGGATCTTAGAGTAAGCGGGATGGCAATGTAAAGGAAGGTTAGACAATTGATGTGCGTTGTGGCAGTTGATGATTATTGCAGTTCGTGGTGTAAGAATGATTAAGTTCTACGTGTCGTGGATAAACATATTGGTGTTCGACTAGAAGTTAACCGTCAAGCTGCATACCATTGCAGATAAAGACAAGTAGCATTACGGAATAATATAAGGTAGGATTTATTACACTTTATTAGAATTGAGGATTAGGCGGTTCGATTATTGAGATTGGTCTGAGAGAGAATAAGAATTGATTATATTATAAATATAAATATATATATTGTGTGTTGCGTATTGCGTCATCGTAGATTCTCTCATATTAATTATTATAATTATATTTGTTAAAAGTTTAAGTTGATTATCTTAATAAAGTCATATTAAGATAATGTTTGATCCGAGTTCTTTCGCTGACTCTACACCTCTAGCTCACGCTGATACTTCGAGGGATGTACTTCCAAGGGGAGGTACATCACACTTTGAATCGAATAAAATCTGAGGATTTAAAAGGATGGGGCATGCCTACAGAGAACTTTAATAATATTTTTGGACTTTTAACCATTTTAAAGGAAGACGAGATAAATTATTCTGTCGTAAAAGTTATATGTACCAATTTACTTGGGAAAATCGTTTATGGTTTGAAACGTTTTATTATATATAATGATCATTTTAGGAAAACATGCGTATTTTTAGACGAAACTTTTTCTGTTTACGCTATTAAGAAATTATGCCTAAACGTACAAAGAGATCTGCTAAACAGTTCTGTTTTTGTAAAAATAAAATTAAAGAATATTGGTCTACTAATACGTCGCGATATAATATGCTTCTTATATATCTTTGTTTTGTAGATCTGTTTTCTAAACTAGAAATTACATTGAATATATTCGAAAAAAAAGGGGAAAATTTATTAAAAATAATACACATGTATTGAATACATTTTAGATTTACTTTGAGTTTATTACACAGTAAAATAAAAGAGTTTACATAATAAAAAATCCTTTTTTTTTAAAATTCAGTTTATTTTTTAAAACGAAAATTGCATTGTAAATAATATTTCAAACAGAGATGATGAATAATTTTATTTGAAATAATTCTAGTTTATATATATTCATGATTTAAAATGTTTGAATGATGATTAAATAGATGTCATGCTGTACACTATATGTTTTTATACTTTTTTTATCCACCATTTATATCTACACTACTGGCGATTAAAATTTCTACACCAAGAAGGCGACGTGCTACAGACGTTAAATTTAAACGACAGGAAGAAGATGCTGTGATATGCAAATGATTAGCTTTTCAGCGCATTCAGACAAAGCAGGCGCCGGTAGCGACATCTACAATGTGTTTACATAAGGAAATTGTGTGTTCAACCGGTTTCTCATACACGAATTGCATTTGAATGTTGTTACCTGCCGAAAAGTTGTGATGTCTCGTGTAAGAAGCACAAATGCGTACCAGCGTGTTTATGACTTTGATAAAGGTCGAATGGTAGCGCACCGGAATTGCGGTTTATCGTATCGCAGTATTGCTGCTCGCGTCGGTCGAGATCCAATGACTGTTTGCAGAATATGGAATCGATGGGTTCAGTACGGTAATACGGAATGCCGTGCTGGATCTCAACGGCATCCTATCACTAGCAGCTGAGGAGACAGGCATGTTACCCGCATGGCGTTAATGGAACGTGCAGCCACGTCACGAGCCCTGAGTCAAGAATTGGGGTCGTTTGCAAGACAACAAGTGTCTGCACGAACTGTTCGACGACGTTTGCTGCAGCATGGACTCTCAGCTCGGAGACCATGTTTGCGGCTACCCTTGACGCTGCATCACAGACAGGAGCGTCTTCAATTGTATGATCAACAACGAACCTGGGCGCACGAATGGGGAGATGTTATTTTTTCAGATGAATCAGTACATGTTACATTTCTGGTGTGTTACGACCCGTGGCTCTACCCTTTATTCGAGCCCTACGTTTAAGCAGGATAATTCACGACCGCATGTTGCCGGTATTGTACGGGCCTTGTCTGGTACGGAAAATATTAGACTGTTGCCTTGGCCGACACGTTAACCAGATCTTTCACTAATAGAAAACGTCTGGTCTACGGTTTTCGAGTGACTGGCTCGTCACCATACGCCAGTCTTTACAGTTGAGGAGCTGTGGTATCGTGTTGAAGCTGCATGGTCATCTGTACCTGTAAATGCCATCCAATCTCTCTTTGACTCAATGCCCAGGCGTATAAGTACTGTTATTACTGCCAGAGGTAGGAGAGGGGGTCGTCCACGTCACTTGACCATGGTTAAAAATTACGTGGTCCGTCGCCAAAAGCCCTCGTGTAGCTGAGCAGTGCGACGTTAATATTCACTCACGCACTCACTCACTTTATTGCCAGAAGTGATTGTTTTTGGTACTGATTTATCAGGATCTATGCTCTCAAATTTCTTGAAAATTTAATCACTTGTTATTTCTAGTATAATATACTAGTTGAATAAATATCATTTTGTTATCTGAATATCTTCCTTGTGTTGCAATTTTAATGTACAGTCGTGTATTAAATAGAAACGATTTTTTAAAGAAAATTTCGATTATTCTTTCCTGGTAATTGATTTGCATTTTATTTATAGTAAGATTTCTTCCCTAGAATAGTTGCATAGTTTAGTGTATATATAGGGTGTTGCAGAATTCGACCTCCCTCAACTTTCTTATCTGCACTGACACACTCTCTTCACTCCATTGTTTGCTCAACGTAAATTCTACAGAAAAACTTGTTGTAGAGGTTCAGTCTATTCTGTACTACTTAGACTGTGACATCCACTTTTCTTATGTTCCGGGCCATAGAGGAAATCTCAACAATAATAGAGTGTATCAGTTGGCCAATGAAGGAACTTGCCAAGATATGAACCTTTCGATGTCTGTGCCATTGTCCCACTGAAGCATACAGCTTGGGAAAAAACTGTTTCTTCCGGGAACACAGAATTCTTGGCCTCGCCTAAAGCTTTGTGGCTAAAAGGTTTTTCCGACCATTTATCAACGGCTTAAATGTAAGAAATTTGCTACTGATTTCAAGTTATCCCAGATTCTAACAGGACATGGAGATTTTTTTTTTTGATAGCTATTTGTCTAGATTTAATTTAATTGGTAGTGATATTTGTTCTTGTGGTCAGGATGCTGAAATCGTGGAACATGTATTGTTGTATTGTAAATTTTATTTCTGTAAATGAGAAAATTTTGAAAAGGAGTTGAAACGTTTAGGTATTTCCTGGCCACCTGTTTTGTCTTTGTTGGTCAATTGTACTGAAAGCCTAAATGTCTTAAGAAAATTTCTTTACTGTATAGATTTTTAAAGTTTTATTGGTACCTCCCCTTTTTATATTTGTGTATTTCCACTATTCCTTTTATTTTATGTTTTTGTCTTAAATGTTTTTTCCCTCCAAATTTGTTTTATATGATATAATTGTGTTACCACTTACAT
Source organism: Trichonephila clavipes (assembly GCA_019973935.1). Classification (NCBI taxonomy): domain Eukaryota; kingdom Metazoa; phylum Arthropoda; class Arachnida; order Araneae; family Nephilidae; genus Trichonephila; species Trichonephila clavipes. The sequence continues at coordinate 69,589 of BMAU01015012.1, forward strand.
CTGTAAGCCTCATGTTATGCAATGTGGAGCATGAAGAGTTTTGCAAATAAATTAATTTAAAAAAAATAAAATCCAGGGGGGGGGACAGTAGGCAGCATGGGAACAACAAATAACCATAGAACATTGGGCCGCAAACCGCATTTAGTCTGATTCGCCAAAACAGTTCTGAAGGGTGTGATGTCGAGTGGAAGAAAATGGTACAATAAGAGATAAGAAATACCTTTATTATACGTAAAGCATGTTTATCATGCGAACCATGCATCACAGCTCGACGTCAGAAATGCAACGACTAGTGCTTGCCACTGGAATTGTTCGAAGTTACGGCGACGTAGATCATAACACAGCCGACACCTATGGATGAAACATTATCAGACGCGTTCAAACAAATTCGGTGTGTTGGCGATGTCAGCTGAAGCGACGACGATCCGTGCCGCGAGATACTTCTCTGAAGCCTCCAGTATCTCATACAGAAGCGATTTCAGGTGGCCTCAGAAGAAGAAATCCAAGGGATTGAGGTTTGACAATTTCTTCTATGACTGCAACGTTAAAATTCTCAAAATGAATACAATTTTACATTTTTAAATATACAGTCGGATTTTTGTATAACAAAGTCGCTAAATCCCCGATAAAAGTTCGAAAATGGAAAATTCGTTAGATAGAGGTTCATTTTTTAATATACTTTATAAACCACATAAAACAAATTTTAAATTAATAAACACTATATATTAAAAAAGTAATTATTCACACCCTTTTTTTTAAATTTTAATACATTTTTATTTTATATATCTTACCCATAAAAAAAGATAGAAAAATTGCAAGGAAAACAATAAAAAAAATGTCAAAGAATTCACTGTATTTTCAATATTAAGAAAATAATTTTATACTAAAATTAATGAATTTTAAGGACATTTTACAATTTAAAGCATAAAAGTAACATTAAACATACATTATTTTATAATTAGAACACGGAGACACGGGACAACTCCACTGAGGGTGACAGAGGATATCGAAGATATTTCTAGTGAATTGTTCAATGGGGATTAAGGATTGCACTTCTTGGATGAAACGTCCAAAACTCTATTGCTCTCGGATCTAATAAAACCAGTTCAAGATTTATGACCACCATAAAATGTGTTAAAGAGAGAATAACTTGAAATTTTTTCAGAAATACTTTTAAAATAGGAAAACAAAAATTGAATCACAAAAGAAAAAGTTCGTTATATAGAAAATACACTTCGCTATAGAGAGATTATTTTACGAAGGAAATCGTGAAATTTTCAAGGTTCCAGGAAAAAGTTCGCTATATAGAAAAATTCGCAATATAGAGGTTCGATTGTATATTATCGTAATTATCCTAAATGTATACAGTAGAGCGTCGTTTATCCGAACGTTTATTATCCGGAGCTTCAAATATCCGGACCAGTTTTTATTCAACTACATGTATGAGATGAAAAAGATGTAGTAACCTGGATGTCATGCGATGCAGAAGACTGAATTTCAAATGTTAAATGATGACGAGATGGTGACTTCGTGTAAAAAGAATCCGACCTTGTCGGTGATGAAACGGATGCAGAAGAGGACAACAACGAAAGTAGCAAGGGTCTATCAAAGACTGACGTGGACGTGTTTTCTGCGTTAGAGATAGCTATGGAGTGGTACTAACCACAACCAGAGTGTTATCCTACTCAACTACCGCTGCTCAAGAGATTTTGCTGTGTAAAAACAAAGGTGTACAATGGTACAGCGAAAAATAAGTGAGTATTCTCCACAATAATGGTAAAAGTGCGACATTTTGGACCTATTTTGCTTTTTATTCAAGCCCGTTTCTCGCATGCGATGATTTTCAATATTCGTATAGTGTCCAGTTCCATATACTGCATGGAATGCATTCGGTGTTCGGCTATCCGAACGGTGTCGTCCCAATTGATTCGGATAAACGACGTTATCCGTTAGTGCTCTGCTTCTTGAATATCATAGTCCTTGTTTTTGAACTTTCAATACAAAACTTTATCAGTACCATATGATGCAACTATAGTACTCAAAGCTGTACTCATGGTTCGATGACAGTTTTTGTAGCTGACTTTTGGTAACAAAACTGGAAGTAAATGATGGTTCCTAGCTGGTAGCGTGATAGTTTCATTTCAGACACCCTGTAATGAATGATAACGGTATTTTTTTTACAGATTTCACAACAGATTGCTACAAAGCAAATATCTTTCTTTCAATTACCAAATATCATCTGGTGAAATATGAGCAGACAATATTAGCAGTTTCAAAAAACTTTCCGTGTAACTAGAAACTTAAAATAGCCGTGGATAGTCTAGTGGTTACAGCATCGGACTCCAGACCGGAAGGCCTAGGTTCGATGCCCGATGCCACTAAATACCCTCCGAGTGCACACGGAGAACGTGCTCGTTAAATCAGTGGGTCCGAAAGTCTTGTGGGCTGAATCACGAGTGCAGGGAACTGGATAATATTTCCCTCCCATTCAGTTCCATGGCAAAATTGTGGAGGTGGAGACAGGTAGTGACGCCATCTATCGTCCCTACAGGGAATTTTACCGAGCTAAATCGTACTGTCACCTGTATGGAGCTCAAGGCCTAGGCCAACGACAGGCCTACTTCTAGCCCCTCGCCACGATGAATTTCGTGGGCCTCGTTCTGACTACATCAGACAGGTGGCATTAGCTACAACAACAGATACTTAAGGGTGGTTAAAAAAAAATCTGGATTCATCTTTAATAGAGGGCAAAATTATAGTCATATGTATTTCAGATAATTGTTTTCAAATTATTTTTTAATTATATATTATCAGCAAGTTTTTTAATTCGCATGCAGGGGTTATATTTTGAGAGGGTAGCAAATGTATTTGTGTGGGTAATAGAGATGACCAATGAACGGATTTTGTAAATCCGTGATTATATTAGAAATTGAACAATTGTATCTCTAAAACTATTTTGTAACTATTTATGAATTCGATAACGGTCATTTTGAAGGGAGAAATGAACGAACTTTTTTTGACGCATAAAAGTACTTAATTTCAGATATCTCATTTCTAAATCTTACTCTAAATCTTACTTAAATTACTGTGACCAGCCTTTTTGCAATATAATTGTGTCTTGCTATTTGAATTTTTAAACAAATGAAAGTGAATCGATTTTTTGACCTAGCGAATCGATGTTACTCATATGTTGAATCACCACTACGGGGAAATATGAATCACAGGATAGTTTCAGTTTGTTGTAATGCGTAATTGTTTTTCCCGTCACATATTTTTATTCTCTCTGTTTCTGAGACCTCATATAATTTATTTGCTTTTTTTGTGTGTTTCCCATTTTCTTTTTCAAAAACTTAAATGCTTATGAAAAGAATTTTCTTTAAAAATTTTATGTTACTACTTACTTTTCAGACTTTATGGCCTTGGTAAAAGTTATTTTCTAAAAGCATTATAAACTAACGATTTTTTTTATTTGTTTACTCACTCGGTTTTTTTAAATATATTTTCTTATGGACTACATTCATCTGACGTCATAATCACATAATACGCTCAACAAATTCCCGCGTGTTTGATTGACTGAGTATTTTGGCTACATTTTCAGATTTGTATCTACTGTCATACAACAAAATGAAATCCTTTCCTTTATTTAAAAAAATAATAAAATTTTTATTTTTATGCATTACTGAAAGCTTTATAATTTTTTTTAAAATTTCACATTGATATTTCTTTATTTTTAATGTAAAACTACAATTTCTAAATTCACGGAATACCTACCACTAAATTATGTTGCTTGGCTATCGATTCCGGTCGCCAAAAAAAATTGACATCGCCAAAGGTCTCCTCTGTTCTACACTTTAACACTTAATTTTTAGGTTTTAAGGATTTTGTTCTATTGAACGATCCATAATCTTTTGAAACACAATGTGGCTGGAAAATTTATTACTAAACCTAAAAGTATGCTAAAAACAAGTAATATATAAAATAAATTTTTAAGTCAATTCCTTCTTAGATCAACAAAGAAAAATTTTATTTTAGCTACTTTTTATTAAATAGTTGCAATTAATATAAATATCTATATACATAGGACAGAATCACAACATTAAGTGGTCATTAATTTTTATTAATTATCATTGAAGTATCCTATTGTCATCCAAAACAATCGTTTATATAAAATTTCAGTTCAACTGAATGCTTTAAAACGCGAGAAAAAAAAAATCTTTTATAGTTTTGACCCATGTCGCTAAAAATGAAACCGTATGTAAATGTATCCGTAATTCTTTAAATAATCAGTTTTAGTCAATTAATTTTAATTAATTATAATTAAATTATCGTATTTTTCAGCAAAACGGTATTTTTTTGAAAATTGCAACTCAAACGAGTGCTTAAAAAGTGAGAAAAGAACCTTTTCATGTTTTGACGCAAGTCGCAAAAAATGATGCCAACGGGGCTGTATTCGTAATTTTTTGAATAATTAGTTTTAATCAATTAATTTTTATTAAGTATAACTCAATTACTGTATTCTCATTCAAAATAATCAAGTACATAAAATTTCAGCTCAATTGAGCGCTTTAAAATGAATTTTATTAACGATTGATTGAATTCCACGAAGATAAATAAATAAATAAATAAATAAATAGTGTTTTTTTCCCAGGTATAGAAGTTTAAGTTGGCATTACTTTCCAAGATGGCGACCGATTTAACAGCTGTCAAGTGATTTATTCTCAGTTTGGTTTGGCAATTCATCAAAACGATCATCAAGCAAGGCGTAGATTCGTCGAATGGGTCCAAAACGAGATTGCCGTTGTTCCCGATTTTCAAAAGCGAATTTTGTTTAGCGATGAAGCGCACTTCTGATTGAATGGCTACGTCAACAAACAAAACTGCCGCATTTGGAGTGAAGCTAATCCACAAGTGTATGTCGAAACACCGTTACATCCAGAAAAACTGACTGTTTGGTGCGCTTTATGGACTGGTGAAATCCTTCTTCAAAAACGATGAAGGCCACAACGTTACAGTCAATGGTGATCGGTATAGATCCACGATTACTAACTTTTTCATTCCTGAATTGAACAATCATGATGTCCAGGAGCTGTGGTTCCAACAAGACGGCGCAACATGTCACACAGCTCGTGCCACAATCGATTTATTGAAAGACACGTTTGGTGACCGCCTAATTTAACGTTTTGGACCTGTGAATTGGCCTCCGAGATCTTGTGATTTAACACCGCTAGACTATTTTCTGTGGGGCTATGTAAAGTCATTGGTCTATGCGGATTGGCCACAAACGCTTTACCATTTGGAAGACAACATTCGCCGTGTTATTACCGATATACGGCCACAAATGTTGGAAAAAGGCATCGAAAATTTGACGTCCAGATTGGACTACATCCGAGCCAGCCGTGGCAGTCATATGCCAGAAATCATATTTAAAATGTAATGCCACAAGATTATCTTTCGAATAAAAAAAAATCATGTCAATGGAATAATACATCGTTGTTTTATTGCAATTTAAAGTTCTATATCTCTAAAAAAACACCCTTTATATAGAGAGTGTGAGCTAATAGTAGGAATTGAACGAAAAACAAGATACGAGGTAAAAGAACAGAAGTATAAACTAAGCTTAAATCTAATACTGTAAACTAAAACTATATATATATTTAAAAACTATACAAAAAGCAAAATACTGGAAAATATATTAGAAATATTTAGAGCACTAACCTAAAGAATATAAAATCTGAATTTAAGCAAAATCGACTGTTAGCCCACAACCTCAAATGTAATACGATTAGCTGTTATTGTTTATTTGATAATCACGTGGCAACTGCTAAATGATCGCTGTGTCTTCCGGTGATGAATGGACCCCATTGGGCCTGGCGCTACCATAACCTATTCCTCGAGATAGACAAGCAATAATGCAAAAAATAAACACAAAATAGAAGGACGCATTTTAAAAAAAACGTGATCTGCAAGCATGCTGAGGCGATGAGACAAAAATTACATGAGTCTATTGTTGATAGTTTGGGCAATGTGGGAACAAGAAATTAATTTATTAGGATTAATATTTTAAAAATCAGAGTATAATTTTGAGAGAATTGATTTCTGGATAGGTTTTACAGAGGATGGTATTGGGCACTATGTGAGCTGTGTGTTTAGTGTCTCCTGGAGATAGAGTGCTTAGAGCCTCTCTCTCGGGCACCTAGATGTGTGGGGGGATGGGAAGAAACACTCGACATGATTCAACTAATCCATTTATTCAATTCCTACTATTAGCTCGCACTCTTTTGTATTTATCTTGGTAGAATTTTCAGTCGTTAATAAAATACATTTTAAAGCGCTCAATTGAGCTGAAATTTTATATACATGATTATTTTGGATGACAATACAATAATTTAAGTATAATTAATAAAAATTAATGGATTAAAACTAATTATTTAAAGAATTACAAATACAGCCACGTTGGCATCATTTTTGGCGACTTGGCGACCATTTTGGCGACTTGTGTCAAAACATGAAAAGATTTTTTTCTCACGTCTTAAAGCATTCAGTTGAACTGAAATTTTATATACACGACTGTTTTGGATGACAATACGATACTTTAATGATAATTAATAAAAAATAATTACTGCTTAATGTTGTGATTCTGTCCTATGTCTATACATATTTATATTAATTGTAACCATTTAATAAAAAGTAGCGAAAATAAAAATTTTCTTCGTTGATCTAAGTAGGAATTAACTTAAATTTTTTTTTTATATTACTTGTGTGTGATTTTTTTTATATTACTTTTTTATTATTACTAAGAACATACACAATTTCAACTACTAATAGAAAAAGAATGTCTCAATGATAACCGCGAAAGTGGAACAACGACAGTAAAACGTGAGAGATTAGGAGACTTGACAAACTTGATCCTTATCTTAATAAAGGATCTAACTTATCATCCGATTTAATCTACTCTTAATTCAATCTTAGTGAACAATCGTCACTTTAAAGTTTCCTTCTAATAAGAATCAAATCACTATAATTCTAATATTATACCTGCAGTAGCAATCTCACGTGGCTCGAGTGTATATCTTCTCTGCTTCAAGTTAGAAAACCTCGCCTATTTATAGTAAGTTAATTTACCTATCATGATTCTCTTCTTCCGAAGAGTTGGTTGTGAATAACGCAAATTAATAGCCCAAAGATTTCCCAAGAGGATTATTTAGAAGATCGCGTATAGATCCGTCAAAAACCGTATAAACAATAAGAAGTAGACAGCAACTTGAACTTATGACGGTAAACAGGGAAAGGACCATCCATGATTGGTTAGATAAGAAGTTGCCTGGAAAGGGAGGGGGACCATTTGCTCCTTTTGATAATCATTTCAGTTATTACACATGCTATCCATTAAATTTTAAGGACAGTTTCAGTAATTACTCAGTAATCAGAGCTTCTACTCACTTTTCTGAACGTATCCGCCACTGTAGGAAGTAGAACAAGGAAACCTGTTTTGAGAATGCCTTAGGCTTATTCGTCGCATTTTGCCATGGTTCCTATTCTAAATTATCTTTTATGGTCTTTATGGCTCTGCAGAATAGTGTAGCTGTAACAAAAATTATCCAGTTTTTTCGTCATTTTGTCAAAAGCAAAATCTCGACAACGTTTATTTACATTCTTTACTCATTCGTGAGGATTGACAGCTTCCGCAATTTTGCTGTTTAACTTGCATATTTGTTTTGCGAACTGTGTATATTTTTTGCGCATTTTCTCATGAACCAATTTGATTGGTTTAATCTGATGTTTATTTTTAAATAAATATGTGTGTGTGTGTGTAAAAATATCGTTATGCATCAAAATATGTGCGTTTAACTCTACTAGCAATTTGCAAGTCGGGAAAGAAAACTTAATATTAGAAAATAAGACTACAAGTACTTTTTCGTGAGACGGGCACACATTTCGTCAATACAGCGAAGTCGAGCGATAAATCGCCAAGTATTGTTTCAAGCGTTGTCATTAGCACAGCAACCATGTCCCGTTGACTAAGACCGATTTCACATAAGGCAACTTTGTGCCAGTTAACGTTTTTCTCCTCATCACATCTCTAGTGTGAAGAGGGGAGAATATTTCCTTCACACGAGGAAAAAAAGTTTACCGAAAAGGGAGAGCCTTCGAGGGGGGAGGGGGCAAGGAAGTGCCGGACAGATCGGTGCAATAGGTTTGTTCGAAGAAGCAATAAGGACCCCATTTTCAATATCCAAGTGTCCGTGTGTGAAGAGTGTATCTTCCTCAATATCCTTTTAGTCAACTAGTGGGAAAGGAGAACGTGGTTTTCGAGAGGTCAAGGGAGCGGCACTGTAGGGACCTTTTGCCTTTGGACCACGTGGACACCGAGGCGATTTCTGTTCAAATAAAATCCTAAATTGTTTGTTACTTGTGTTAGGGGCGGCACAAGTTGATTTGAATGAAAAAAGGGGGGTCTAATTTATCAGAATTCTCTCTCTCTCTCAAATTCACTGCTGAAGCATGATAACAGTTTAAGAATTGTCTGCAACGGAGGAACAATACTTATATTTTTCAAGAGAAAAGTGCAGTAGAACCTGTTTTTGTGCGATCCTTTTTTAGGCGATGTTATTTTTTCACGATTTTTTGGTGCGATATTCTTTAATGCGGTATATAAATTTCAACGGCTTTGGTGACATTGTAAAGTTTTCTTTCAATGTACATACATACACTTCAAGGTGACTTGTTCATTTCTTATAAACAGTCTCTCGACAATGCGCGTTCAATTGCTTGCTCTCAACGAACTAGCAGCACGCACTTGATTGAAGACGAAACTGAATGACAGTGACATTATCAATAATTTGATAGATTATGAAGACGGACAAAAAGAACCGAATTCTTTGAGAGAGGGTAAAATATATCAAGGGATCCAGCTTTCCAACAAATCGAAAAAGCATTTTCCTTAAAATAGATATCAATTCTGGAAAGAGTTTGAAGCTCCAAAAAGAGCATCGGTTATGCATATCTAGTTATGTGACGTTCACAAGAAACTAACCAAGCGACCGTTGTCACAAAAACTTATTACTTACTTTATGGTGCCAAAAAATAGATCAATTGAAATTGTATCTTCAAGTGACGAAAGCTATTTTGAACTAATTTATCACAGGAAGAAGCGCGCTTTAAATTATAATGAGTAGCAGTGAGTGTTTTGAAAATTTCTCCACGTATTCAATGAGAAACTAATTTTCTTAAAAAAATATTTCCCTGTGGAATTTAATTATTTATTTCATTTGGAAGTTCTTTCTCATAAATCTCGTAAATAATTGATATATTTTTTAAGTGCAACTTTTTTTATGCGGTCCCTCTTCGCTGTGTAAAATATTCTGTAGTATGTCGACAAAGTTGTTAAATATATCTAAGTATTTCTGAAATTTTTTTGCTTATTTTTTTTTGCGCGGTCCCTATCTACCGCACAAAAGTAGGTTTTACTGTCTTAAAAGTGATAAAAAATATAAAATGAAGCTATATTGTGTTTGATGGCATAAAATTAATTTTTTTTGTTTCGTAAAAATGTTGGTTTTATTTTCGATGTTATTTATATATATATATTCTTAGTTTGTTGCATCATCTTTAAAACGAAAAATTCAATGTTGGAGAAATTTACGGCTCACCGAAAAGTACCCAATTATTATTAGTAACAGGGTTTGCGATACTTTCTTTACAATGAAAGGCTTGGAAGATATACTTTTGTTTGTTTAAAGAATTAGAACCAGATATTATAGCAGAAACCCAATCATAACATTTATTAGAATGATAGCAATAGAAGTTTAAGTTCTTTTTCCATTATATCTCATAATGCAGACGATAAATGTAATTACAAATTTATCGGTTTTCCGGTTCTTTAAGTACTTAATTATCTCATGATGAAATGTCCAACACCTTTTGGTCACGAGATGTCTCCATTATACTTGCTTTAACCGGAAAATATGATTATTACTTGATAACCTTAATGATGTGTACATATTTGTTTAGTCATAACCCTTGTTTCGTAATTTTGCTCATAAAATTCGTCTGTGAACCACTGCTATGAAGAATTCTAATTTTACTCCTATCGATTTTGAATTCCAAGAGCATTACTTTCTGATTTAATTGCATACAGCCATATAAGGGTCTTTTATTAAGAAATAAATATGCTGAGTGTAAAAATATGTTACGTGTAGTTATGTAAAAAGTATGGTTTATATAAAACTAATATTAACTTTAAAAAAAGTAGAAATTTATTAATTTAATGTACCTTTATACTTTTTAAAATAAAGTAACTTCGTTGAAAAAAAATGGCAATAATCGTTACGGATAGGAAATTAGCAAGTGTCGTAACATTTTGAAACTTTAACTGAATGAATCATCTTTTGTGAAACAACTTGCTTAGAATGCTATGTAATTTTTTTTTTAATGAAGAGTCGAAGTTGGGTGGTATTACTTTCTCAAATCTTGACTCAAACAAACTACCGTATTTTCCTGTATATAATCCGCGGATTATGTGTTAAAAAAGTTTCAAATTTCGTTGTACGGATTATACGCCGCCGCGGATTATCTGAGAAAAAACATTCTCCATCAGAAAAGTTAACAAAGTTTTGAAAGAAATGCTGTTTATGTTTTATAAAATAAATAATAGATGGCGCTTTCACGACTCGGCTGACGTATTACGGCCATAATTAGTGTTTGTCCAATTACTTTCAATAACGAATTCGGTTCCTCGGAAGGAAATAGCAGTTACAAGTCGCTGGCGTCATTTACAACTTTGTCCTGACTAGAGGTGTTGCATCCTTTGAAAGTTTTTTATGATGAAGCGTGTTAGCTATACTGCAGACTTCAAATTAAACGCTGTAGAGAAGTCGGAATCGAGAAGCTGCAAGATTTTTCAACGTTGACGAATCGAATATTCGTTTGTGGAGAAGGAACAAAACTTCGAAAATTGCGATAGACGTAAAAGGGCCGATTGTCGTGGAAAACCTCACTGGCCAGAATTAGAGGCAGAAATAAATAAATGGATTTTAAAAGAAAGGGACAATGGGAAAGCTGTCTCGACAGTTAGCATCAGAATGAAAGCCCGAGTTATTGCACGCGAAATGGTCGTTCAACGGTCGGACAGAAATTACCTGATGACTGGAAAAAACAATTGGACGACTTTTTGACATTTTGCAAGCAAATTATTGTTGAAAATAATTTTACAGAGGATTTGATTTTTAATATGGACGAAGTTCCATTATCATTTGATATTCCACCAACCAGACCGTCGACGTTCAAGGAGCAAGATTATTCGCCGCCAAAACTGCCGCGGATTATACGATGTTTTTTTTTTTACTCGAAAAAAAGGGCTCTGCGGATAATACGCCGCTGCGGATTATATACAGGAAAATACGGTACGTTTATTTTAACTAAACCAGTAAAGTTTTTGACCGACTTGTGACTGTGATTAATAGCACTGCTATGCATGTTCACGTTAGTGAAAAAAAATCAATGTAAAATTGTGAAATTTGTGGTTTAATGAATACGATGGAGGTTGTCTGTTTTCCACATTTAGAAAAATATGCTAGTCATCACTAAACCAAGTGATAAGGATTTTTTTTTAAAACATTTTTCTCCGCAGAACTCATATATTCCTTCATTCTTCCTTCACCTTGTGCCTGGTTGAAGTTGAGCTCCCTGTATAGTATGCAGTTAAACCAGTGCTTCTCAAACTTTCGATACTTGCGACCCAATATTCAATCGTAATTTTCATCGCGCATCCTCTCCATAAAAATAACAATGCATTGAGTTCAATAATACTACACTTTGTGACGCTAAAGTTACAATATGACTTCAACCTCTTAAGTGTCCCCGTCGTATATAAACGTCTCGCCCAAACAGCATGATAATTGCCCCGGGCGTGTATATACGTCTTTCCGAAATACGATCACTGCTATCCAAAAGTTATTCCGAAGGCTTTGGAATCCAATAAAGTAATCTTGACAGTTTTTGCGAAGGATTTACTTATTTCAGATGATTTTCTTATTTATCCCCTTTCTTCTTCCCCTCCATACACCACATACGTGCAAAACGGTGGCATTGGGGGCGAATCGCGTAACTTGTAATCGGCAGTTGAGGGAGTACTTATAAATCATACAAATGATCAAAATAAGAGTTAATTTTGCATATAATTTTATTTATGACAATTCCGGGGAGTCACTGGTAATTATTAAACTTATTATTTACTCAGTACTGTTAAATTAATTATGAAGCATATATTGTGCAGTACTGGTATATTTATGTGGGAGACAACAAGGGGTCCAAGACGTTGGTCTTTCTTCTATTTTATTTTAACATTAAACAAAAATTAATTAAAAAGGTAGATAAGTTTTTACAGATAAGTTTGACGATGATATTCAGAAGGTAACGCCTGCTCGCGCACCTCTCGCGTTCTCCTTTCTCTCTTTCTCTGCTCTAATGTCCAAAAGTTTTTGTTTCACTTTCACTAGTTCAAAAGTTTCCACAGTTTCGGTTCTCATTAGCTGCGCCTGCGCGCGAAGACTGTGTTTTGCTTTTGGCTGCATGCCACAACGGCCATTCTGACCGTACGCTGTCCGCAGCGGTATTTCCATGGAGACCAGAGGAGAATCTGAAACATACAAACAAAAAAACGGAACAGACAAGGACTATACGACAAATACACAAAGATTTAACATATCAAAATTTTGTTGAACTAGACAGTTTCTCCATCATGTGAAGGCACCTCTTCGACATCCGGAAGGTTCCACAGGAAAACATTGTGTTTCACCGGCATAAGAACGTCTTTTTTAATGAGTTGATCTTTGGTTGAACGCATCGATATTTTCCTCTGTGGAGTTCTGGACGTCTGTTCAAAACGATTTCTCTTTTTCCTTCGTTTCCACTGCCAGGGCTGGAAGATTTTCCGGAGCAACACAAACCGTCGATAATTACTCTTCATAGGTAAAGGGTTAGGTGAGCGGGAGATAAATTCCACGGAACTCGTTTTCATGGCACCATTGGCTTTCTTACACAATACTATATCAGAACATTTTTCTCTTACAATACTCAATTTTAACTTAGTACTCTTAATTTTATTACATTTATAATCCTTAATTAGAGAACTCGAATCATTTCTAGTATTAAAGTTCTTAACATATGGCAAATCATAACTAGAGTTTTCTATCACATTTGAAACAGAAACATTTGGAAAAGAAATAGCACTAGAATAAGCATAAGCATGAGCACCTAAATCTGCACTCAAAGAGGATCCACTTTCACTCAATAAAACATCGCTCTTTGCGTGGCCTAGTTTCACTATTTCAGAATATACACTGGGATGTATAATAAATTCTTCGGTCAAGGTCGGTGATATTGCCGTTCCAACACTTAAGCTAGGAGAGTGTTGATTAAGAGAAATATTTATGGGTTTAACTTCTACCATACGCTGTTCGCCAAAACATGAACTTAATGTTATGATCTCTTTGGAAGGTGTTTGTACTCTAATTAGTGAGGAATTTAAAACTGGGATCTGGCAACCTGAATCAATCAATGCTGTTACGGGCTGATTTTCCACAAAAATGTTTACGTATTGAAGATTTGTGCATTCATCGCTATTTTGTTTTTCGCTCTCGATTTTCAAAGTATTCACGTTTATTTTATTATGGATGTGATCATTAGATTCTTTAGGTTTAAAACGCTTCTCACAGTCTCTTGCGCAATGAGATGAATCACCGCATATATAGCAATTTTTATTTTCTCTTTCAAGATATTGGGGATAGTTCTCTTTAACCTTTGGTTTAAAGTTTTGTGATCTATTTTTAAAGGGGTCTTGGGTATATCCATAAGTAATAGGAATTTCTTTATGTGTTCCGCTTCTAGATGAAATATAAATATCACACTCTTTAGCTAAATCAATAGGCCTAAACCAATCTTCTGCTTCTCGAATGCCAATATGAGTTGCAGTTTCCTTATTTAAAGTTTCAAATAATTTATATCAGAAATTATAAGATCACATAGAGATTCAAAGGAATTAACTTTTCTTAACGAACAATAATATTGGAAGTTTGCCGTCAATCTTGCAGCAAATTGGATGTATGTCTCGCCTGATGATTTTACAGCATTTTTAAATGAGTTTAAACACTCGCGAGGGGTTAATTGGAATTCTCTGAGTACTATAGATTTTAGTTTTTCATAGTCATTTAATTCCTCTTCTTTAATATATAGTAAGACGTTATGAGCTCTTTCGACCAGAAGATTTATTAAAATTTCAGATTTATATTCGTCATTTATTTTCTTGGTTAAAAATGCGCGTTCTAATGATTGGAAGAACAGATTAAAATTTTCAGATCTGGTGGGAACAGGAAGAGATAAAGTTTTTATACTTTTTATCATATTTTCTATGTTAGTTTCGAACTGTTTTCTTCGACTTTAGCTGCAGGATTTAAACTTAATGCTTTATTTTTAGCTAATTGAAGTTCGATTTCTTTTTCTAATTTTGCTAACTGAAGTTTCGCGAGCTCAATTTTTTGTTCTGAAGTTACCTCTCTTTCGTTTTGCGATACTTTCTCATCTATACAGTTTTGAATTAAAGTTTTAACGAAATCTGGATCACTTTCAAATGTACTACTGTTCTCAATTTTAGTCTTTAGTTTAACTATAGTGTCAGTACTTTCGACAATACCGTCTAGCTCCTGAACAACTCTTATGAGATCCTCTTTAAGAGCGTTTTTATACATTTTAGAAATGGAAAGATCCTACCTTTTTTTTCTGGCTCCCTTGTTGCTCGCACGTACGATGTATCCAATAAAAACGTTGATTCCACTGATGTCACCTCTTCGCAGGTAATATCTTGAAATTGTAGTTCCGGCCTCTACACAGGCGGATTATTCACACTGAATTAGTTCCAACCTCTACACAGGCGGGATTTTCGTCGATGGGTTTTCCAACCTCTACACAGGCGGAATATTTGTCGATGGTTCGTTGCAAAATATACCTCTACACAGGTTATTTTTTTTATTTGTTCCGACCTCTACACAGGCGGAATGAAGTTGAAAAATCCAACCTCTACACAGGTTGAACGAAGTTTCCGAAAAATGGCGGAGCGTCTCCTTCACGGACGCTGTTGTTCATTGTCCAGACTTTGGTTCAAAATCGAAATTTTGTCGATCCCGGCCGAGCCCCCATAATTTGTGGGAGACAACAAGGGGTCCAAGACGTTGGTCTTTCTTCTATTTTATTTTAACATTAAACAAAAATTAATTAAAAAGGTAGATAAGTTTTTACAGATAAGTTTGACGATGATATTCAGAAGGTAACGCCTGCTCGCGCACCTCTCGCGTTCTCCTTTCTCTCTTTCTCTGCTCTAATGTCCAAAAGTTTTTGTTTCACTTTCACTAGTTCAAAAGTTTCCACAGTTTCGGTTCTCATTAGCTGCGCCTGCGCGCGAAGACTGTGTTTTGCTTTTGGCTGCATGCCACATTTATAAGTGTATATCAGTGTAAATGTTTTTTTTTAAATATTTTTCATTATGTTAGAATGTGTATTTTGTTTGTTTACTTTCAATAAATTAATAATTTTTTTTAAATCTTTTTTTTCAACTTTTCAACATACTTGCGCCGCCCTCCTAGAAATATCACGCTCCCCCCAGGAGGGTGTGCCCCACAGTTTGAGAAACACTGAGTTAAACAAATCTTGTGAGATCTCATTGAAATTTTAGGGCGTATTCTGTTTGGGTCAAAGATTATAGAAAACTGTTTTTCAGGTTTGTATCTAGTGTAAGGTACTCGGAAATTAAGCCAGCATTTAATTGACGAATTTGGTTCTTTTTCTGTGTCACTCCTACAGCAAGTAAAAAGAAACCAGCTATGTCCAAGAAAAACAAGAACAATATCGATTTTATATGAACCGGGGGATTTCAAAACCATACGAACAAGAGAGTTATTGTACGAAAAAACTGAAATGATTAGAAAAATAAACTAATTATAGTGGGAAAGTTCTACTAATGAAGTCCTAATTTGTTATCTTCATCTTCCGACTACAATATGAATAGAAAATGACTAGAACAATATGTAGAATGGAGTGGTTTCCCTTTCATAACAATGTTTATACTTCTCTAGAGGATATTAATTAAAGTGTTGAACTAAACAAGTCTATTAAATTATTTCTGCTATGAATTTATTGCACATTACCGAAGCGTAGAAGTGTGCTGAATGTGAGCTGTTAGTTCAACTCTTGTTTTTCTTAAAACTACAAGTGTCATTGACTCTATACTCAATTTGGGCTTTAATTGAATAGGCTGAGCGAACTTGCTAATTATTCTTCGAACTAACAGAGAATCAATAAAGGATAATTGAATATGTTCTTAGTTCATTATTAAACTCTTTAGAATTATGATGGCTTTTGTAAAATAATTTCCATGGGGGATTACCGGGGAGAGTTGGTAAATATTTTATCCATGTGGATTCTTTTGTTTCTTTCTTTTCTCGGGGGTTAGGGGAGTTAACTGCACGCACGCACCCGGGCGGGTGGACAGGACAGGACAGGATAGGACAGTCACCGAAATTTATGGGGACGTGTTACACGCCGAAGCTGGATGTAAAAGCGATGGCTTTAAAAATCAAGAAAAAAATGGGCGTAAAAAAATTAGATTTCCTTGTATATCTAAGTACTGTTTATTTAAAAGAAATGACATGCCTTTTGAAATTTCAATGTTGCATAAAACATGATAAGTTCATCACATTCGTATACCGATATATTTTCAGGCGCATCATCGATTTCTGTTTCATCTTCACCATCACTGTCACTCTGTCCTCTTCATCATCGCTGTCATCCCATAAATAATCATTTTTCGTTCCATCTAGATCATTAAATTTAATTTTTCTGAATGAGTTATTAATTATGTTAGGTTTAATTTCATTCCATGCTTTTATGATCCACTGACACACTATATCTCTAGTTCGAAAGATAAGCGTGATAACTGTAAGGATCTACTGCCTGCACCTGGCAACAGGTCGAACGAGACACACGATATAGAGATAAGGATCTGGCAACGAGAGGAGAGAGGGTCGGAACGAGGAAAGAACGGGGAAGCGGTGGCGCGAAAAACGTGGTGAGCGGATAAAAGAAAGACTGCGGGACGATGGTGTGTAATCTTGGATCATCTGAATATATTCTTTTTCTTGTGAAATGTTCCATGGAAGATGTGGAATAAACAGAGGGACAAAATCCTGACTGCAATTATTTTCTTTTCACAATTCGAACACGATCCGAAAAGAACCCACGAGTTTACAATAGCCATAGGAAGGTGCGCGAGCATATTGAAAAGTCGAAAACAGAAGGTTATTTTAAAAAATTACGAATCTATAAAAGTAAATGAACGAAATACATTATGAAATGATAAAAAAAAACTTTAAAAAAACATTCACCCTGATATAATACACTTATGAATGTATCAGTACTGTACAATGTATTTATTATTAATTTAGCAATACCGTTAAGAACAAGTTTAATAATGACAAGTGACCCCATGGGCTTGTCATATATAAAATTATATACAAAAAGTTAGCACCTATCTTGATAATTTGTGTGGTTTATAACTAATCTCCTGACTGCTGATTACAAATTACGCAATTCGCCCCCTTCCCAATGCCACCGTTTTGCACGTATGTACGTGTATGTGGTATATGGGGGTGGGAGAAAGGGGATAAATTTACAAATCCTCTGAAATTTGTAAATTCTTTGCTAACACTGTCAAGGTCATTTATTGCATTCCAGAGAAGCACCGTCGTACATGTACATTTCAAGTTTCTTTGTATTTTAAAAAAAAGGATGCTCGTTATATATACGGCGATTATATTTAAAAATTAAAAAATTGCAATTTAAAAGTATAGGCACGGATATACACCGAGATATACTGTAAATATTTTTTTTTTCATTTGAGTCTGCTTTAGTTAATTTTTTTTCTTTTTTAAATTTGTATTTAATAGTTTTGTTATTAGATTAGCGTTTTTTGAATAATTATAGAATTGTTTCATAGTTTAAGATTTCTAATACCTTTTTAAGTTATTTTCTTTGGTTGGGATATGTGAAAGATTACATTTCTTGAAAAGGAAAATTTCATTGCTAAAAGTCTCTCATCTTTTGTCAGCAAGCCGAATGGATTTGCTCTTTTAGTGAGCTGAAATATTCTATCAAAATACTAAGTATTGCCTGTAGATAAAAATTTATTGCAAAATACTTTCAAAAACACTGATTTGTTCAAGGAATCTTCAAAATATTTTTGTAGTTTAAATAAATACTGCTAGACGGTGGCCATAGTACTCTCCCGAATGATGATTTGGTAATTTACTTGGGTGGAGTTTGGTTCTATAGCTCTAACATCTTATTGGATGAGATCAGATTTCCATTGTGAGAGGCTCGCGCCTCTCTCTCGGACACCTAGATGTGTGGGTGGGAGAGGGAAGAAACACTCGACATGATCCGATTAATCTATTTATTTCCACACAAAGAACAGACACAATTTCAACTAAGAATAGAAAGATAATATCTCAATGTTAACCGCGAAAGTGGAACAACGACGACAAAACGACAATGATTAGGAGACTATAAAAATTTATCCTTATCTTAATAAAGGATCAAACCTATCATCCGATTTAATGAATCCTAGTGAACTGTCGTCACTTTAAAGTTTTCTCCTAATAAGAATCAAATCACTGTAATTCTAATATTATACCTTCAGCAGCAATCTCACCTGACTCTAGTATATCTTCTCTCCTTCTCTTTCTCAAGCTAGAAAACCTCACCTAAAGGGTGTTTTTTTTAGAGGTATAGAACTTTAAATTGCAATAAAACAACGATGTATTATTCGATTGACATGAATTTTTTTTTCGAAAGATAATCTTGTGGCATTACAGTTTAAATATGATTTCTGGCATATGACTGCCACGGCTGGCTCGGATGTAGTCCAATCTGGACGTCCAATTTTCGATGACTTTTTCCAACATTTGTGGCCGTATATCGGCAATAACACGGCGAACGTTGTCTTCCAAATGGTCAAGCGTTTGTGGCTTATCCGCATAGACCAATGGCTTTACATAGCCCCACAGAAAATTGTCTAGCGGTGTTAAATCACAAGATCTTGGAGGCCAATTCACAGGTCCAAAACGTGAAATTAGGCGGTCACCAAATGTGTCTTTCATTAAATCGATTGGGGCACGAGCTGTGTGGCATGTTGCGCCGTCTTGTTGGAACCACAGCTCCTGGACATCATGATTGTTCAATTCAGGAATGAAAAAGTTAGTAATCATGGCTCTATACCGATCACCATTGACTGTAACGTTGTGGCCTTCACGTTTTTGAAGAAGTACGGACCAATGATTCCACCAGCCCATAAAGTGCACCAAACAGTCAGTTTTTCTGGATGTAACGGTGTTTCGACATACACTTGTGGATTAGCTTCATTCCAAATGCGGCAGTTTTGTTTGTTGACGTAACCATTCAACCAAAAGTGCGCTTCATCGCTAAACAAAATTCGCTTATGAAAATCGGGAACAACGGCGATCTCGTTTTGGGCCCATTCGACGAATCTACGCCTTGTTTGATGATCGTTTTGATGAATTGCCAAACCAAACTGAGAATAAATCACTTGACAGCTGTTAAATCGGTCGCCATCTTGGAAAGTAATGCCAACTTAAACTTCTATACCTGGAAAAAAAACACACTTTATTTATAGTAAGTTAATTTAAATATCACGATTCTCTTCTTCCGAAGGGTTGGTTGTGAATAACGCGAATTAATAGCCCAAGGATTTCTTGAGAGAATTAGTTGGAAAAACGCATATAGATACGTCACACCATTCTTGTAAAAAATACTCGGCAATTTAGGAATTTCTTAGGTGACCATGAATTTTGGGAAAGTGTCCTTCATTATTATTATTTTTAATCGCCAAATTTTTATAAAAGTTCTATTTCACATTTAAAGAGGTTTATTTAATTTGGATAAGTGAAACTGTAATGATAGCGCTCACTCGAGTGTCCTTTGTATTACTGTGTATTATTTATAAAATTACATCCTAAAAAACGTCCTTACAGATTTGAATTTTCATTTTTATTTCAATTTTCATTACTCATTCTGAAAATTTTTGGAATTCATGTATAAAGTGGTTGCTATATCCAAGTGAATCGTGAACTCGTGGTCGGTATTGTTTCTATCGGGTAGTGGCCTCGAGTCTTGGTACCACAAAAACCCGCTGTGTAGAGGCGTTGATGCACTTTAAATCGATTGAGACTCGAAGATGCTAATTGTGACTTAAAATTAGGAGTTTCGTCGCCAATAGTTCTCGTACAACTTCAAAGTGTGGCGTTAATGAAAGCTATACATTTATTTAATTAATTAAAGTTAAATGACTAATAAAATTCCACAAACCAATTATGAATATGATGTATGGGCTCGTCCGAAATAGAGATGGATGTGGATTCTCTTTGTTTCTATCTAGCATTAGAAAAGATGGTTATAGACATTCCAATATCAGCACCAGAGGAGCTACCTTTATTAAATTGATACAGTTATTGTGGCTTTTGTCGATGACCATTTAATATCTTAAATTACAATTATTTGGAAAAATATTAATTAAGGGGAATCGGAAACCTCTCTCTTTCTCTATACTGACAATGTTAAATTGGCTGTTTTCGATGCACCTTTTCTCAAAATCTATTTTATGTACTTGCTTGAAATTTTTTATACTATTAAAGTACACCTCTCTCTCATTATACTAAAATGAGCTTTTAGCTAATTTTGAATTTTTTAATAAATTATGAAATATATTATGAAACATTGCAAAATTTGACCCATTTTTTACTTAAAAAATTTGTAAAAATTAAATTTTTGAGTTTTTTACAAAAAGCTCATTTTAGTATATATTAGACATCATTATAAATAAATCATAAAAAATTTACATACCTGTGAGCAGTAGTTTCTCAGAAAAGGTACATCGCACATTAAAATTTACATTTTCAGATAAATTGATTTTAATGTATACAGTGAGACTTCTAATCGACAAGGAAATAAAAAAATAAAATCCTCAATTTAAAATAAAAAATTCAATGATTATTTAAAAATATGTTTTAAGGGCTTCTAAATACCCTAGAGGTAAAAGTAAGGTATTTTTAGAAAGGTTAAAATCTATACAATTTGAAAATGTAAAAATCTCAAATTGTCAAAAAAATAAGATTTTAGCTTTCCAACACCCCTTAAAAACGATAAAAGGCACAATTCGTCTGCCTTTTTTTAACAATGAAGACCTGTTTTGGCCAGTTTGGCTGAAAATGTATTTTCGACACCAACTTTTGTCATTGTTGTAACAATAACATTCTTACAACAATGCAAACAAATAAAAACTGGCGCCCAAACCCAGCTTTTTAATGTTTTTAATTAATACCTTTTTAACTAATTACAATATCGGAATCTAAATGGTCCAAACGGCTTCCTCGGATTTTTCCCGATCTTTTGATACCTTCGGCGAGTTTCTGCGGGGTGCGGTTCGTGAGAAGATAGACGTACATATATAGATAGATAGACATGTACGGATTTTAATAATGTAGATTGATAATTTGTACGGTTTTTATTTAATCCCTTCACTGCCGATTAAAATTTACGCCATTCGCTTCCCAGTGCCAACCGTTTTTCACGTACACGTGCGTATGTGATGCATTTGGGTAGGGGGAAGGAAGCAGAATAAAGAATCGGAAGTAAGTAAATCCTTCGCAAACATTGTGAAGATCCGTTTATTGCATTCCAAAGCCTTTGGAATAATTTATGGATAGCAGTGCTCAGGAAAGACCTTACTTCGAAAAGACGTATGCATACGTCCGTGGAAATTAACGCTTTGACTGAGCGAGACGCTTATATACGCCGCTGACACTTAAGAGGCTAAAGTCGTATCATAGTTTTAGCGTCAAAGAATAATATTTTTGAATTCATTACATTGTTGTTATATGAGGTGGGCGCGAAAAAAATCATAATTGAATATTGGGTCACGAATATTTGAACTTTGAAAAGCCCTGCTTTATAGAAAGAGGCCCCTAGGAGGGGATTGAAAATCAATGAGAATAATACCAAGTACATGCCTTGCACTAAACCGTATTTTAACGATTCCCATTTTAAAATTGAAGAGTACAGTTTTGAAGTTGTTGACAGCTTTTTTTTTTCACTTATTTAGGTTCGGAAATCAACAATAGAAACGTTTTTGTGCTACTGAAATCCTAAAGAGAATTACTATGGCTAATCGATGTCTTAATGGGATACGAATATATATGAAATTAAATTTAACCCTTAACTTCGCACTGTTGCATTTCTGCAACACATGATTTATTTTAATTTAAGGTATCCGACTACTTGCGACAACTTTTTTTTTTTAAAAAAAATAGATATGGAGATTTTTTTGTGATTTTTATGTTTATTTAGTATATTTTAAGGAAAAAATCCTAAAATTGGTAAAAGAAAAAAATATTATTATTAAAATGGGAAAAAACTAGTAAAAATGTACGAAAAATTACATAAACGGGGCCCGCTCTGTACAAAGATTTTATGAACAAATTCTCAATTTTTCAATTTTGATGTGTTACTTTGTTATTCCTGTTTGAAGTGACCTTCAGGATAAGAGATATTTTAATTTTTACAAAAACTAGAGCACTTTATCTAAGTCATTATACGAAATTGCTTAAAAAAACATTGACTATATTCATATAAAGGACTGCAAATTTTAAAATAAAACAGTAATTGATAAATCTGAAGATCAAAACACTTCTACTGTTATGCAGAGCATAAGCAAAAAAAAAAAAAATTTAGCTAATTATTTTCAAAACTTTTTGAGCAATCACTGTCCCCGTTTGAGTTTTTCGAAAAAAACACATTTCGAGTAAAACGCGTTTTAAAGATTGACATCTTGTGTAAAGTTATGGCATTTGCTCTTTTACTAAAACGCTTGTAGTTTTTGTTCTAGTGGAGGGAAAATAAAATACTTGGTATTGTTATTAAGCTAATAAAATGGTCTATAAAATAAAGTCAGAAAAAAAATTGTCAATTTTTGAAAAAAATCATGGTTGTAGGGTAGTCGGATACCTTAACAGACTCAATCTTTTTTTAATTACCTACAAATCACTTATCTGGGGAGAAAAAAGATTACTGCAACGAAATACATGCTAATTTTGTCGCTAAATGGAATACATTTTTTCCAAAAATCACAACAATTATAAAAATCTCTGATGCCTCAAGAACTGTGTTTTTGCTACAAAAAGAATCCACTTTATTTTATGCTTCCTCTTGTTTATTGGCGAAATAAATTACCAGGCAAGAAATTTAAATATTTTATGATGAATAATAAAATCCTCATATTAAAAAAGGTTTGTAATTTACAGCACCACTGCGCAATGTTGCACTCCTGCAACGAACAAAAAAATGACTGGAATTCAATTTAAAATTGCTTAATTTTGTTTTTCATATTTTCCCCTTTTATTATTATTTGAGAACTAACTGATATAATTTTTTCATAGAAATTTAAAGAATTGCGAAGTTAAGGGTTAATCTCAAAATAAAAAAAAAAGGTTATATTGTATAAAAGTCTTTTAAGATCACAATATTAACTTATGCATGGGAAACTTGGTCCACGTCTCGAACGGATGAGAACATGATAAGTATCTACAAAAGGAAGATTTTAAGATTCATTTTTGGAGGAATTCAGGAACATGGAACATGGCGAAGATCAAATTTAGAGCTCTTTCAATCATATAAAGAATCTGACATTGTTAACTTCATCAAAATACAACGCATTAAACGGGCACGTTGTCAGAATGAACGAAGACCGCACCACTAAAAAAAGTCTTCAATACCAACCAATTAGCACACGAAGAAAGGGTAGGCCAAATCTTAGATGGATTGATAGCCTAGAAAAATATCTCCTAGTTTTGAGAACTAGGCATTGTAGAACACTAGCAGGAAGGCTTCTTGAAAATGTCAAGGCCCACCCTGGGCTGTTGTTCCACTGAGGAAGGAAGGATCTCTTTGTTAAGTGTCCAAAATAAACCTGATTCTAAAGGTCCCTGAAGATGATTTTAAATGCCGTTTTAATCCCGACACATTTATCACGCAATTATTCAGGTTCAAGATCGGCCTGTATTCATTTAATATTGAAACATGGGAAGAATTTAGAAAATATCAGATTTAACTCAAAGTATTAAAAACTAATTTTGGTTATCTTAAATCAAATTATACATATACATTTGAACCTCTATAGAACGAAGTCATTAAATCCCGAAAAAAAATTCGTTATTTGGAAAATTCGTTATATAGAAGTTCATTTTTCAATTTCCTTTATAAGCCACATAAAAAAAATTTAAAATTCATAAAAACTATATATTTAAAAAGTAATTATTCACATTTTTAAATAAATTAACAATGTTTATTTTATATATCTTATCGAACACACACACAAAAAGAAAGAAAGAAAAACTTTAAGGAAAGTTTCTTGACGCCTTTATCTACTTCCTGAAGAATTGATATATTTCTTTGATGCTAAGTGACATTTTCGAGCTACAAGAAGCGAGGTTACCAGTGCGACTGATCAACACCACAAATGAACGGAGAATAGTTCAAGGACACAGGAACACGAAACAACTTCATTGAGGGTTAAAGAGGATATCGAAGATGTTTCCAGTGAACTGGATGATGGGGAGTTAAATGTTGCACTTCTGGGATGAAACTCCCAGAATTCTATTGCTCTCGGCGAGCGAGGTACCTAATAAAACCAGATCAAGATTTATGACCACTATAAAATGAGTTAAAAGGAAGAATAACTTTAAATGTCCAGAAATACTTTTAAAAAAAGGAGGGGAAAAAATTGAATCACAAAAGAAAAAGTTTGTTAGATAGAAAAGGCACTTCGCTATTGGGAGATTATTTTACGAAAAAAATCGTGAAATGTTCTGGGTCCCAGGTGAAAGTTCACTATGTAGAAAAATTCGCAATATAGAGGCTCGTAATATGTTGGTTCGACTGTATGTAGGTTATAAAAATTACTTTACTATCATAAACTCCGTGAAAATGAAACAAATATGTATGCAAATATATGTTTTATCTTTTGATTCACTCATGAAATTGAGAAAAAAAATGTAATTGTATAAATTTAGAATTTTGAATATACAGTCAAACCTCTACATTTCGAATTTTTCTATATAGCGAACTTTTTCCTGGAACCTTAAACATTTCATGATTTTCTTCGTAAAATAACCTCTCTATAGCGAAGTGCATTTTCTAAATAACGAACTTTTCTTTTGTGATTCAGTTTTTGTTCTCCGTTTTTTTAAAGTATTTCTGGACATAAAGTTTTTTTCTCTTTAACACATTTTGTGGTGGTCATAAATCTTGAACTAGTTTTATTAGATCCTAACTCGCCCACAGCAATAGAGTTCTGTACGTTTCATACAAGAAGTACAACTTTTAACCCCCATTGCCCATATCACTAGAAACATCTTCGATATCCTCTTTCACCTTCAGTGGAGTTGTCCCGTGTCCCGATGTTCTAATTATCAAATAATGTATGTTTAATATTACTTGTATGCTTTAAGTTATATTGTCCATCCTTCGACATTCTTTTCCTTGTTTCCTTTGCAGTTTTTCTTTGTTTTTTGATGGATAAGATATATAAAATAAAAATGTATTAATTTTAAAAATGAGTTAACAATTACTTTTTTTAATATATAGTGTTTATGAATTTAAAATGTGGCGTGAATTTAATAAACTTTATGTGGATTATAAAGTACATTAAAAGATGAACCTCTATGTAACGAACTTTTTTCCAGGATTTAGGGACTTCGTTATATAGAGGTCCGACTGTAATATGCATTGATATTTTTTACGATATTGTTCTTAGTTCATTTTGTTTGGATTTGTCTTTTAAAAAACTTTTCTCAGAATAGTTCCGAAGCAAGCTTTTAATTTAAAAATTTATTGTGTTCTGACTTATTAAAGCCCCAGTTGGGCTGTATTTCCTTGTGGAACATTGGCCAGTCTGGGTCTCGTGATATGGCGGCAGAGTGTTTCTCCATTATATATTAAATAGATGGCTTAATTTGATTGACTGATTTTAATTAACGTAACACTAAAACTATGCAGTGATCTATAGGTTACACAACTCGTCATCTTGATCAATGCCAAATGGCGTTGTGAACATGTCAAACATCCATTTTATAACTTGCAAATGCATTGAAATATCGGTTAACACGAAATATATAATAGAACAATCCCGACAAACTACTATGGGTTTTCATGCATTTTTTCCCTTAACACGAAACGAAAATCGCTTAGCACGAAAAGATTTCCCTTCTGAGACTGAACAAAATACGGAAAACACCAGCCGCGCAGGTGAGATTTAAGAGGTGGTACGGTATTATCGAAGAAATTTAAATCATCGAGAGGGAAAGCTAGACTTTTTTCCGCTTCAAATTTAATATATTATAAATACCTTTGAGTGAAATGTAATTACCGAGACTTTTACACCGCTTTATAATTTGTTGATATGAACATTTCTCCTCGGAAAGCGTTACGTAACTTTCAAGCCATCTTTCAATTTTAGGAGCCATTTTGGGAATAACACTTTTATTTTACATTCCAATCAAAAGAAAAAAAAATTGCAGATGATTATTCTGAAGTTGCCAAAGTTTTACATATCTCAAAATGCAAACGTGAAAATAAATTACAAAATCGTTTCCAAAAAGTACAAACGACCCTCTGAATAATGGAAAATTCTAACATAAAATGTTTCTAGCTCTTTCATACATTTGATTGAAATATTTAATTATTATGCTCTCACTTTTTATGGTTTACTGAGAAAGCTACGCATATATTTTTCTATTTATGGTATTTTTTTCTATTATCAATAAGCTTACGAAATGTCAAATTCAGTATAGTTATCCGATATCCATTTATAGATAGCTAGTTGCGTTAAGGTTGTCTTTAAATAATTTAAAGTGGCCGCGGTAGCCTAGTGGTCAAGTTAACGGACTCGTGGTCGGCGTGTCATGAGTTCGAGCTGAGTACCGCTGAAGTCACGCCATGTAGTGAGGGGGATGGGCGATGCACATTAAATCAGCCGTTGCTCAAACGTCCTCTCGTTGGTGTGGTGTGGACGTTAGAAGATGTGCCAGCTCAGGTGTCGTCCTCGTTACTTGACCATCGTTCAAACTTACGAGGTCTGTCGCCAAAAGCCCTCGAGTAGCTTAATGGTGGGATGTTAATATTCACTCACTCTCTTGAATGGTTTGAAAAAATTTTAAAATCTGAACACTCTTCCGGTATAAAAAAAAAGTTCGAGCATGAATATTATATATTTTAACATTGCTATCCTACAGATAGCAACATATTATACTATGCTGCTAATTTTTATCCGAGTTTTGATCTACCTTTTTTGTGTGAACTGTATTTTTTTGTCTTTTATCTTATACTGCAATCTTAAATGAGTTCTCGCTTATAACGCAACTTCACTTCACCATCGACCAATCCCTCACCTCTCTGAAACTGCAGTTCTAAATGAGTTAGTTGCATGCCAAAGGGGGGAAAATTGTTTATTTCTATGTTTTCCATTTTTATTCTTAAAAATCAGTATTACTAACAAATGTGTGAATTACAACGTTGAAAGTTTTCACATGGAGAATTAAGATATTTTTTGTCCCAAAATATAATTCGAGCTTTTGCAGTCGGTAATGGCATCCTTAACAAGGGATGAAAATTATTATGGATACCATCCCTATATTATTACATGTTTATAAGAAGTTCACGTCTTATCAAAAAATAAAAACAATTCACTCCATTTTTCGCTAGAAGTGAAACTTGGAAAATCCTTCCAACCGTTCCTGCCTGTCCCCTCCGTGCCTTTGCCACGTATTGATTCGTCAATGGATTTTCCATCGTCGCAGGTGTGCCCGGAGGGCTGTCGGGTACAGTTGTTTCCCTCCCTCTTTTGCGGGAGAGATTCGAATTTAGATCCCTCTCCCCCATGCACCCTTCAACTGGCGATTTGTGGTTGAATAATTATGGATATGAAGGAGTGAGTTGACCGTACTGTGTCGTCTCCTGTCTAGCTGGTGACTGTCCTGTCGCCAATTGGTCTTGTTTGGCGCTTTTTATTTTATTTGTTATCTGAACCACAGAGCTAGGTTGCAGTTAATAATACTGCATTACATTTCATCAATCGATGTATTTTATTTATTGGGACATGGATTTATGTAGAATCGTAGAGCAAGCCGTTATTTTTCATGCATAAAGAGCAAGGACGTAGGTACTGTCAAATTAGCCGTATCAATGACACGGGGCCCCCACGCTTCAGGGGCCCAAAAGTGTATAAACAAAAAAAAAATCGGAAAATGTTAAGGTACCCCAGAAAAGAATCCCTAACGAATTTTGACGCAAGTCCCGCTCAGTGCTCGCTACGCCAGTGAAAAAAAAAGAGTAAGAAAGGAATTTTGTTGGATATGGTGCTTCGAATTGTAGGGGGAAAAGCAAAGAAGACACGTGTTCTCCATTCTGCTATATTTTGAAAATATTTTAAAAAAAATTCTGATAGTAATTCTATTAAAAAAAGTTCATTTTGTTTTATATTTACACTAAAAAATGCTGGAGTGAAGTGGATGTTTAAAGGAATAATATTGATTGAAAATCAAAATATGTCGCGGTACCTCCTCCTCGTGTTGGCTGAGGTGGAAGTTACGCTTATTAATCAGATACCGGGGGGGAATCCGAACGCATTAATGTTTGTTAAGCCATGAAGTCAGACACGAAAGGATGACCAATGAGTATTCACAATGAATCACTTTTATTGATCTAACGTTAAACCCGATTACGTGATATGTTGACAAGACAATAAAGTAGTAATAAATAATAGGTATTTATCTTTAATGAAATACAACCTCTAGTCCAAGATAAATCTTCTACTAATTTCTGATAACGATTGTAATTTAGGAATAAGTGACTGTAATTCCGACAGTCTATCCTGATTGTATTTTCCACGTATAATATCTATTCTCTACCTTACTGACTATTTATATGCTACTTAGTTGTGATGCTCATTTGCTGAGTGAAGTTGTTCAATCACAAAGTGTCAATTTGGCTAGACGAGAAAAAAACACACACACCCCGAGTTAGAGAGGATTGACCTCGTGGATAGCCCCCTTGTAACAAAGAGACATAAAACTCAGCATTTCATATTTAATAATAATTAATATTTCCTTGAAAGAGATTTCGTCCTCTTAGAACAGTTTAAAATTTATTTAATTAAAGGAATTTTGTAAGTAAACAACGCTTTCATTCGTTGGGGTTGAATCTTTTTCGTTGGGGGGTTTGAAATGGAATCCCTGAGATTCTGGTTCTGTAAAAAAAAAACAAGCGTGTGTGCCTTCAGTGTCATTGTAACGTAAGGGTATCAAACTCAAAGGCTTACTACGGCCAAGCAACCCGCGGACCTTGAGTTTGACACACCCCTGTTGTAACGTAATAGACAACTTTTGTATTAACGTATAAAAGTTTTTTTTCATACAGTCACGTGGCTGAGGTGGCTTTGTGGTTATGATCACAAACTAGTGACCTTGGTGTCGCGAGATCGAGTCCTGGTGCAACAGTGCAGGAGGGGGGTGATGCTCGTTAAATCTGTCGAGACTCATTGTCCTCCTGTTGGTGTGATATGGTAGTTCGGAGAAGGGGTGCCAGCTCAGATTTCGTGTCTTCATCACTTGTCTGAAGTTCAAAATTACCAGGACCCTTCGCCAATAGTTATCGTGTTGCTTTATAATACGACGTACCAGATAGTGTTTTTTCAATTCCTACAATTAGCTCACACTCTCTCTATATTTATTTATTTATCTTGGTGGAATTTTCAATCGTTAATAAAATACATTTTAAAGCGCTCAATTGAGCTGAAATTTTATATACATGATTATTTTGGTTGACAATACAGTAATTTAATTATAATTAATAAAATTTGATTGATTAAAACTAATTATTTAACGAATTACAAATACAGCCATGTTGGTATCATTTTTGGTGACTTGTGTCAAAACTTGAAAAGGCATTTTTTTCTCACGTTTTAAAGCATTCAGTTGAAAGGAAATTTTAAATACACGATTGTTTTGGATGACAATACGATACTTTAATGATAATTATTAAAAAATAATTAGCACTTAATGTTGTGATCCTGTCATATGTATATACATATTTATATTAATTGTAACTATTTAATAAAAAGTAACTAAAATAAAATTTTTCTTTGTTGATCTAAGTAGGAAGTGAATTAAAAACTTTTTTTTTCTCATGGCAAAATAATATGTTAGTCTTATGTAATTGTCAACTCCTTTGCCTTCTTTTATGTAATGGGTTACATTCGAATGACATCATAGTCACATATCTGCATTCACGTGTTTCCAGCCAATCGTTCATAAATTCATGTGACGTCAAGCTCGTAAGATAAATGCGACAACGTGTTTCCAGCCAATCAGATCAGGTGCCTCACCGCTGCCAACTTTTGCTTTTTACAGAAATTTTCTTTTTAAAAAATACATACTTGTGAACAATAATAGCGCACATAGATAAATAAATGCATTTGATTTGAAAGTAAATTTATTAACATAGGAATTTTGAAAAACGTTCTTAAGGATCTTAATACTACTTGAATATCTTTACTCAATTATCTAAATTTTATAAGTAGAACAAGTATGACTAATGTTAGTTTTGAATTCAATGGCGAACATGGGATTTCAATTTTCATGTGACATTTTAATCTAAGCGTTCTCGTCTCTCTCTATGTAAATGGATGTTTCTATATATGAAATCGCAACACTGCAACACCGTTCAACTGATCAGTATGAAAATTGGCATGTATACGTATTTTTTGCGGAGAAGGTTTTTGTGCTATCTTTTTTGTTGTAGCTTCCACCAGGTGGCGCTACAGCACATAAATTTCTGCACCGTTCAATCAATCGCCAAGTTGCCAACAGGGTCGCCGAAAATGATGCCAACTTGGCTCTATCACCAACGTTTCGCTATGTTTTCATTGAATCGCCATCATAATGTAAGGAATGGCGTAGATTGCGTATATTACAATTTTAACAAAAAATAAATTCATCAAGAAAATAATATTAACGTACTACACATCCAGATATAAATTATTGACACTATTTTAAACGCCCATTACACAAAATTTGTTACAATGTGTTACTTTTGCTGAGCAGAGGAGCTTAGTAAAGTGTTTTCAAAAATCGACCCTCAATAGAGTTACGTGGCGTTATAAATAAAAAAAATCCTTTCATCAGCTCTTAGATCTACAGACTTAAAATTTAACAAATATTGTTTTTTGTTCGGATGAGATATGCGAAAGCTTTTTTTCAATTCCTACTATTATATAGCTTACACTCTCTCTATATCTATTTATTTACTTATTTATTTATCTTGGTGGAATTTTCAATCGTTAATGAAATACATTTTAAAGCGCTCAATTGAGCTGAAATTTTATATACATGATTATTTTGGATGACAATGCAATAATTTAATTATAATTAATAAAAAATAATTGATTATAACTAATTATTTAAAGAATTACAAATACAGCCACGTTGGCATCATTTTTGGCGACTTGTGTCAAAACTTGAAAAGGTTTTTTTCTCACGTTTTAAAGCATTCATTTGAACTGAAATTTTATATACACGATTGTTTTGAATGACAATACGATACTTTAATGATAATTAATAAAAATTATTTACCACTTAATGTTGTGATTCTGTCATATGTATGTACATATTTATATATTAATTGTAACTATTTAATAAAAAATAGCTAAAACTAAATTTTTCTTTGTTGATCTAAGTAGGAATTGACTTATTTTTTTATATTACTTGTTTTTTTTTTATTGTTTAATTTGCAATTCACGTAAAATTAACTCATTAAAAACGACTTTATTCTTTAATCTGTATTGTTTAATTTTTCAATTCACCCATGCAAAGAACGAGTATACCAGCTAGTCAGCTATAATAGTTTTCGGTACTTTTTCGTTTCGTCGGTGCAGGAGGTAAAGTCGCCAAAAATGATACAACAGATGCCAGACGGAATGTTTCCACTGGTAACCTTTTACCACTACATTTTTAAAACAAGTCGTGGTCTTTTCTTGTCAGTAACTTCCTTTTTCATTATACATAAAATATATAGATGAAAAATCAGTAAGAACTAACATTTATTAACATTTTTTATGTGTATGTTGTGTGTTGTCGCCAATACAGCTTGCTTGGTGAGATTTGCGCGAGCGAAACGGAAAAGTACCTAATTTTCATTTTGAGATAAATTGAAATTAATTGAATATCATTTCGTAATTCTCACATTATACTTATTTTAAATGTATTTCATGAATTGCCAGTGTTGTAAAAGCACGATCAAGTATTTATTCGCACCGCTAAATGATCAGTTATCTCGTTAAAAAGCTGCGGTCTTTTGTTCGCTAAAGTCACGAACTGGCAATTGTCACATTTTTATTTAATGATCTTGCGAATTGAATTTAAGAGATTCGTTATGTAGAATAATGGTGCCATTTTTGCATGTTTCTTTCATTAAGGGCTTAAAATATATTGTTTCTTTCCCATTAAAAATCTCTGTAAAAATTTTTTTTCCTTCCTACCGTGAAAGTTCATCTAAATTTGTATTAAGGAAATATTGAATTCTTTTTAATTAATCAGCGCTCGTTTTAATTGCTTACACACACAACTTACTTTTAAATTAGAAAAAAAATTAAATAATTATAAGTGGGGGTCTAAGGAATCTTAAATTGCAAATTTTTCAACTTTCTGAAAAAAAATATATGTTAAAGCCTAAACATTTCTGAACATTTTAATACCAAAATTTTATTGATACTGTAAAAACTTCCAAAGTTATTGAGAAATAACTAGTGAAACTTAAAAAAAACCCTATCTCTTTCTTATTTTTAACTTCATTTTTCTCAAAACAAAAAAATTTTAGCTTGCTTGCAGGATTTCTAAGAAACTATTTATGATATCAATTTGAAATTTCATACACGTGTTAAAAAAGGCTCATAACTTATACAACGATTTTCAAAAAAAAAATTTCAATATAATTTTTTTATTTGAATTTTAATTAATTTTTTTTTCGTTATACTTGTATTTACAAAATATTTTTTTTTCTCTAAATTTCTTAAAAGTGAGTATAACTTCAAAAGTGAACATTTTTATACCAAGTAAAATTAATTTTGTAAATTTTGATCAATCTTGTACTTCAGAATCCTACGTGGTGTAAAATGCTGATTTTCATATTTTTTTGAAAAATTGTCCAATTTATATTTCTTAATAACTTTTTTTAATTTTTTCTCGAATTCTCTAAAAATTTTAGAAATAATGTAAATATATATGATTATCATGTGGCAAAAGGTTCAAATTATTGTTTTGTTTTACTGCTAAGTTATATTGGTTTGAAGAAAAATGATTTTTTTCGAGTGCACAGATATCTGTTAACGATCCCGAGAGAACTTCGAACTGGGCAAGGTTCATTCAGCGTTTCATCCCTTTATTGGGTCGATAAATGAGTTCCAAGCTTGCTTGAGAACTGAACACTGGTCGTTTCATGTCAGACTGACCACTTGACCGAAACATCTGCCCAGGCACCCCAGCGTCTAAGGTCATGTAAACTGAGATAGGCGCAGTAGGTCTTGGTCCTCAGGGGCTGTTACGCAACTGCGTTCAGTTCAGTACTTACAAGTAGATTACCCTAGTCATATCCATTATTTATCATATATTTCCAAGTAGCGAGGCCGCGATAGCCGAGTAGTATTGGTTTAAGCTCGTGGTCCACTTTATGGAGTCATGGGTCCGAAACTAAGTTCCACTGAAGACCCACGATGTAGATGGGGCTGATGCGCGTTAAATCTGTTGAGGCTCAAAGTCCTATAGTTGGCGTGGTGTGGTTGTCTGGAGGGGGCAGGATTGCAGCTCAGGTGTCGTTCTGGCCTAATTGGCTAGGATACTCTCTGCAAAATTAAATTTATTGTACAGTTTCACATCGTCAGAGCTCAGGTGCTTCCCTCAGGGGAGGAAACTGGGCGTCAAAATTATTTGCATTGACTGGTATACCACCTTTTGGTGCCGCACTAAAGAGAGATATCAGCTCCCGGGAAATGTACTAAGTCTGAAATGGTAAAAAGAAATCCACATCACCATTAGAAATAAAAAAATATTTCAGTGTATAATAAAAATAAATTAAAAACAGTTTTATAATTAATCGATCTAAATTGTAACGTAATCTTTTAGTCGCCAAATCTGGAAATGGGATCTGAAATTAGTTGCTAAATCTGGGAATGGGATCTGAAAATGGGAAATCGTTAGTCTTGATGATCCTGATCAGGACAACGGAACAAATTTATTAAATTATTGTATTGTCATCGGTCCTGGACAAGTAAGCAAAATTTTGAATTAATCTGACCTATTATAAAATGGGTAAAAATTGAGTTCAAAATTCCATTACAAGCAGGTGAAGCTTATAAAAGCGTGTTAAGAATGGCCGTTACGTCAAAGAAACGAAAAGTTAGCTGTAAGTAAATCGTACTGTTTGACATTGTAAAAGATCAAGAATGTGAATTACTTTTCCATTTCCCAATTCATTCATTTTTAAATACTTATGCTTGATTTTTTCCAAGCTCTTCTCTTTATTTGACTTTCTATTGGATTCGTTCAACGATTCTAAGTGTAGCTAATAATTTAGGTCTTAAATAATTAATTGAAATGTTAATCAAAAAGACGAATTACCGAAAATTTTAACCAATGAGTTCATTCCTTAACGCGGAACTCCAACTATGATGTGTTTCTGTTTGTTAAGCCTTTCTCAAAAGTCTATCCCGAACATTTATTTGCCATACTGACGTAGACCACTGAAGTGAAGTGAAATGAAATGTTATTTACAAACGTTCTACGTTTTACAAAGTTTAAAAAATGCTGAAAGGATTTTTTTTAAAAAAAATTGCTACTCTTAATTTCTATAATTTTTAAATATTTATTCGTTTTTAACAATCTGAATAAAACAAAAATCCTGAAACAAAAAAAATGTGTGTGTATCAGTGTGAACACGCGGTAGAAGTTAACTTCTTTGGCTTATATGTATTGTTGTTGTTGTCGTGTATGACAAAGTGCAGAGGTGCACTTGTCATAATTAAAGGTTGTCAGAGCTCTGAGAGGTTGGACTTCTCATTTTAGTCGCCTTTACGACACACATGAGCTTACGTTGGGACTATGGCCGCGGTAAGTGGTATAGCATCGGATCGTGGCTGGCTTTGTCACAGTTCGAGCCCAGTACCACTAAAGACCCGCCGTGTAGGGCAGCGATGCACGCTAAATCTGGAGCTTCCTCCCGTTGGTGTGGTGTGTTTAGGAGAGGGGGTGCCAGCTCAGGTGTCGTCCACGTCACTTGACCATGGTTCAAAATTACGTGGTCCGTCGCCAAAAGCCCTCGTGCAGCTGATTGCGGTTAACTCATTCACTCACTCACTACGTTGGGACTATTCTACTCAGGTCACCACACGGAAGACTTTAATGCTATCTTTTTAATACCTGATACTGATGATGAGTTAATTTTAGTGAGATTGTATTTGGTGTTTTTGGCGAAGAGTGTCCGAAAAATCTGTTAGGCTTAACGCATGACGCCTCCAATTAGACTTAATGCAGCTGCATTAAAAAAACATTTTGAAGCTTGAAGTATTTTACACTTTTCAATTTCTTTTCAAGTCTACAGGGTAAAATGTATGCTATGAGATGATCACTGAATTGATGATAACTATATAAACAAACATGTAACATTTTATAATACCTCATTATAATTTCAATCATTTTAAATGTAAAGAAAATATGCCTCTGGGTACTAGTAGCGTTTTTGAATGGTTGGCGATATGATTACGTTGTATTATCTTGTGATGTCGTACTCCGTCACAAGATTTTTCATATGGGTTTTCTGACAGTACAACCACACATTGAGAAATACATCACATTTTCTATATGCTTTCGGTTGTGACCATTTTAATGGACTAACTAAACTTGAGATTTGATTATTTTTAAAGGAAAAGAGAGAGAATGTATTTACTATATTAACTAGCCTGTGAAACCATCGATTTTAAATTATATGTAGCATACTTTAGGTAGATCGTCAAATGTAACCATCTACGATCTTAGAAGAATAAAATTGTTGCTCCTTATATGTATTGAATTGTATAATTAAGTTTTATTTTAAAGTAATATTATATATAATTAACAAATCTATTATTATCATTATTATTTCAAACTGTATTTAAAAAACGTGGGGAAATTCAGAACTTCATACATTTCTACCTTACCTTCATCGCGTAACCGTAACTGGTAACGCGTTATGGGTGACGCGTAACGAAAATTTTTCCCTAGCGTGCCATAAGAAGTTAACTTCAAAAATAATTAATAAACTTCATCATATATAACGTTAACAATTTTCTATTGCTTTTATGGTAGCTTATCATGGAAATATTTTTTAATGTTGTATTTTATTTTTTAAAAACTTTTTTGCAACAGTAAATACATAAAAAAAGGTATAATGTAAATATATGTTTCTAATTTTCAGCAATTTTTCTTTTCATTTTTAAATTTCAAATGTGTGTATATATATATATATATATATACCTTATTCATACCTTATTCATACACTCACTCACCACGAGGTATCCGGAACTACTAGACCTACAGACTTGAAATTTAGTAGCCAAGTTTTCTTTTGTTGAGTATAGATGAACTAAGAATGATTTTTACGGAAATGGACTGACAAGAAAGGTTATGGGAAAAAATAATTTTTGAATTATTTGACATACAGACTAAAAATTTGGCAATCATGTTTCTTTTGTTGAGTAGAGATTCACAAAGAACAGGTTTTTCGGAAATCTATTGCGTAGGAGGGAGAGGACTTAAGCGGCCGAAAAAGAAAATATACTTCTGATTTAGAAATTCAAAAGTCCTGTCCTTTATAAATTAAGAGGCGAGGACATTAAGTATTTTTTCAATGAAATCGATATCTGGGACACAGATATCATTAACTTAAAAGCAATATATAATGATACACCATCACGAAATACCCAGAGAGTGACGGGTAGTTTTATAATAAGATATTTTACTTTAAATATGTGTGTATAATGCAAAACAAATCAAGCCACACTAATAACGTTTCTATTTCAAATTATGTTATGCTTTTTTTATTAACATTATTGACTAATTAGTAAAAAATGGGTAGATATTATTGTAACATGAAACCCGTTTTGTTTGCATCTGAATTTATAATTCTATTATGTTATTTCAGTTTATTAGAGTACATTGAGAATGTCGTTAGAGAAGTGAATTCCATCAGAATTTAAGTTGGAACAGCTAAAGCATTACAAAGGTCTGGCGAGTTAAGGTTGATAGCCCCTTAGTAAACAAATAAGCTAAACATTCTATTCTAGGCATTTCTAACAGTAAATTTTTTAAAATAGGAACACACCCAACCATGCGAATGATTTTTCTTGGCGAAGTCTTTTTAGATTCCATAAGATTTTTTTTTTGTACAATTGTAAAAGAAGTGGGCTTTTTATTTGATAAGAAGATGAAAACTTTTGAAATTCTCCGTTATAATGATGTGTCCCGTACAAGCGTAATGTTTTAGGAATAATAATAAAACATTTTCTCTTTCTCAAAGCAACTCAAGCAAAACGTGTTACGTTAAAGTAAAGTTGGCGTTTCCTGTGAAGGAATCACATAGCAACGAAACAACTTTTACAGAGTTTCGGAACAAGCCCAAACTGAAGGGATTTTTTCCAAATTGTACCCAGTAATTATTCTGATAAAAATAATAATTTCTTTACCTTAAAAGGACGCAGAAATGTTGAAGTAGAATGAAAGCATGTTAATCGAATCTTTGAAAATTCAAATTTCATGCATTTAAAATTTATTTCTGAATACGGTAGTTTTGTAATTATTCCAAATTTCTTAAATTTAATGAGACTATACGTATATGTGAATATAGAATTACAGGACCATGTTGCTACGAGTCAATATTAGTATGTAACTGTTTACTATTAGTTTGTTTAGACGTAAAATAGATAAAAATCACTAGAAAAATACACCACAACGTGTAGGTTTCTTGGTTCAATGTATGATTTTATCAGGCATTTGAATTAACAAGTATTATAAAATTTATTTTTTTTAAAGTCAATTCATACTAAGGTCAACAAAGAAAATTTTACATTTCATTAAATAATTACAATGAATATAAATGTGTGTATAAGTATGACAAAATAACAATATTAAGTGGCAAACCCCTTTTCAAAATTAACATAAAAAACTTTTTAATCACATTAGATTTGTAATTACCTTTTTTAATAAAAGTTGAATATAATACGTTAGAATTAAACTTAAAACCAGTGTAAAAGGAATGCTGACGTCTAACTAGCATATGATTATTCAGGTTAAGCTCAATCTTCATCACAAAATTTAACAAAAGCTGTTTTACCCAACGGGGCTGCCATCTGCAAATATATTTCACAAACTATAATGAATTAATTGAATTGAATTAATGATTAATATATATATGTATTTGAAAAACTTTATGAACATCAACTGTGTATCATCATCCACTACAAGTTCTAAAAAATGTATCTGAACTTGAGTGGACGAATAAAAAGTATTTTATTAACAATTTAAAATTTGAACAAGATATATAAATAAATATATAACTAGTAGGAATTGAAAAAGAAATGTCTGGTAAAATTATACTTACTTTTGTGCTAGAATAAACTTTATTATTGCTTACACTTATTGATTATAATTACCAAATAACATAAAACATGCGAGAAAAACAGTATTATACTATTACACGATACAATAAATTCAAAGAATAACATTACTTCTCTCTCTCCCGTGAATGTTTTATCATAGGTGCCAATTGATTTGATAGTTCTTCTTTTCCACTAAACTTTACCGTTTTTGTAATTGCATTCGGCATACGTTTTATTTTGACATTCTGTGTTAAGAAATGTAGATAAGATTTCAATTAAATACGTCAATCACCAATTTTAAAATGGAGAAAAATGTTTCTTTAGTAGTGAAAGGGTTAGTGCTTGTGGTTATAACCAATAGGGGCTCGTAGATTAATATACTAGTCTATTTTTTATACGGAAAATAAAACAAAATAAATATATAGAATATGATTTATGCTTTCTTTAGCAACAGACAGACTACCCTTCCTCCATCTCTTTAAACCCTTAAGCAGTCAATTTTTTTGCGGAAAAATATTCCAAGAAAAACACATTTTTATTGCATATAATTAAGCATAATACAACAGAATGCGAAAATGGAAGAGATTTATTTTAATTTTCAATTTTAAAGTTTCCACCCTTTTTAAATTTTATAATTACGTAACACTAAAAATTCCCCGAATGTTTGCTTTTTATAAGTACACTCTACATGCTATGAAGAATGTTTCATATATCTTAAAAGAATTTCTCTCATGCTTACATAAAAATATTTATGCCCGTACCTCTTTTTCTACCGGTCGAGTATTTTGTGTGTGTGTATATATATACATATGTGGCGATGTGTTATCTATATAAACTAGTACCAAACATCACGCGAAGACGATAGTTTTGGCGTGGTCGATAAAGTACTCGCGTTCGGAACGGAATCCTTCTTCCTTCATTGGTGATCCGAACGTGCAAAGTGAACCGCGCCTTTCACGCGCCGTAGTCGTGGCGCCATCTATCCACCGCAAAAGCAACCAAGCCGTCAAACATTGACGCAAATAAGCCGTCACTCCACAAAGCCTTCTCACACAAATGACGCAATTCTCAAGCCGTCACGCACAATGACGCACCCCATAAAGTGATGCAACTGCTCACACGCTTGCTATGAATATGGCATCATTCTTTCGCTTTTTTGCCGAATCACTGGCATGGGGGTATGTGACGGAGTGATATCTATATAAACTAGTACCAAACATCACGCAAAGACGATCGTTTTGGCGTGGTCGATAATGTACTCGCGTTCGGAACGGAGGGTACCTAGATCGAATCTTCCTTCCTTCACATACAAATCAAAGCATGGTGCAACACTAAGTCTTACATTGCAATGGGGACAAATATAATATCGGCTTTTTTGGATTATTTTTCCATTTTCATTTCTTCTCAAGCAACGACTTGCTCATTGATTTGCCAATCCCCGTTCCTTATGTAATATTTTTAAGAATTTAAAATCCTGCCTTTAATGAGAAATTCCCTCCTTCACCACAAAGAAAACCCCGGATGAGAAGTCGTTCAGTTCCATGTACAAACTGCATCTCTTAGAAACACTTGTACTAATAATCTCTCAATAAGAATTAAAAATATGTTCAAATAAAAGATAAAAAGAAGAAAATATTAGTGCCCGTACAGTGTACGGGCAAATCGGTTGTAGCCAGCTTTTAGTAGCCCGAACCGGGAAACCATTTAATTGGTTAATGAGCAAACTAGACCAAATATTTTTTGAAATTTCTACTCCCGACTTGCTGGATTACAAACACCAATAGAAATTTATGTTGCTTAAAAGGTCAAAGCCATAACCTTACCAGATGCGGTCAAGCGGCCGAGCATTTCTCTTGACCACGAATAATCCCCTCTCTCCTAACGAATTCCCCTGCGGCTGTCACTTGAGAGTGAATGCGATAATACTGTTCGCTGGGATTAACTGGAGGTCCGCTCTGGAATTTGGGATTATGTGAGGAATTGCTGGGCGAAACGCATTCTAGTGCATGATTTAAATGTTTGCTAGTTATTGTCGCATTTCGTGCAGATCGATTGATTAATCCAGAAATGCATCGAGTTTCAGAAGATAAAATTGTCTTACAACGCGTAAATGAGAGATATCTCGGATTTTTTTTTCCGCGTAAAATTTTATTCTTGGCTATTGGTCGTTTTTTTTTTTTGAGTGTCACTTTTGTACATTTATGAATTTTTTTCCCGAACTTTGAGAATAAGAAATTATGGAAGTACCTAGTTGTGAGCCATAAGTTCTGATACAAAATTTTTAAATCGTCTGCTGTGTCTATTTCGTGTTGCCAATATTCAAAATATAATATATATATATATATATATAAATACTCAATCATTGGCTGTCAATGGTCGTATAAAGTTAATGATGTAGACAACTATTTAATGTCATCCATTCCACAACTTTATTGAACTTTTTTTAGTCCTCCTTTTATTCAGGTACTCAAAAGCAGAATTTTTACTAAATTTGAAATTTACGGTCTACTAGATGCGAGATCAAATACGAAATAAAAAATCAGACTCCATAAGAAAAACAATATACGTGTTTTAGAACTTAACTATATTGATTAATTATCTATCAATAACATAATTTAATTTCCTTTCAGCCTTGAGCTTTAATATCAATTTTTTATGTCTCTGTGATATGAACTACGAAAGTGCTTCAGAATAGTCTTTCTTTGACGGTTGAACTTTTCCTAGAAAAGTTGGTTGAAATCACTTTATTTGAACAGTTTGTGACGGTGTGATATCTATATAAACTAGTACCAAACATCACGTGATGACGATCGTTTTGGCGTGATCGATAAAGTACTTGCGTTCGGAATGGAAGGTACTCAGATTGAATCTTTCTTCATACATTGATGACCTGGACGTGAAAAGTGAACCACACCCTTCACGCGCCGCAATCATGGCGCCATCTATCCACTGAAAAAGCAACCAAGCCGTTAAACATTGACGAAAATAAGCCGTCACTTCACAAAGCCGTCTAACACAAATGACGTAATTTTCAAGCCGTCACGCACGATGACGCAACCCACGAATTAACGCAACTGCTCACATGCTCGCCACGAAAATATGGTATCGTTCATTCGCCTATTCGCCGAAACACTGGCATGGGGGTATGTGGCGGTGAGATATCTATATAAACTAGTACTAAATATCTCGCGATGACGATCGTTTTGGCGTGGTCGATAAAGTACTTGCGTACGGAACGGAAGGTACTCAGATCGAATCCTTCCTTCCGTCATTGGTGACCTTGGCCGTACAAAAGAACCGCACCCTTCACTCGCCGTAGTCGTGGCGCCATCTATCCACCGGAACAGCAACCAAGCTGTCAAACGTTGACGCAAATAAACTGTCACTCAACAAAGCCGTCTCACACAAATGACGCGATTCTCAAGCCGTCACGCACGATGATGCAACCCACAATGTGACGCAACTGCTCACATGCTCGCCAAGAATATGGTATCGTTCGTTCGCCTATTCGACGAATCACTGACATGGGGGTATGTGGTTGTGTGAGATATATAAACTAGTACCAAACATCACGCGATGACATTCGTTTTGGCGTGGCCGATAAAGTACTTGCGTTCGGAACGGAAGATACTCAGATCGAATCTTCCTTCCTTCAAGTTTAAAAGGCCTGTTTAAAAAGTATCCGATCTTTGACCAGAAAAAATACTTAAGTTACTTTGTGGGATTGGGAATTCAAAGTAAGCCCTTTGCGCTTTCACACACTTAGCCCAGCATTATTTTCCCTGCCGAAAACACTTAAAAGTCTTCTTTTGGAATAGGGTTCAACTCTGCTGTCGTATTCTGTATTACCTTGTTTCTACTCTGAAATCGGTATCTTTTCAATGACATTTTCGTTTTCGGGAACAGCCAGATGTCGAAAAAAGCACCTCACTCAATTGGCTGCAAGGAATGACTGGTACATTCAAACGAAGAGAAAAAATTCAGGCATGCGCATTAAGCTGTCACCTTCCTCTGTGCACAATGGTGCCATTTCAGAATTTGTACTGTGCGCAGGAAAATTCAAGGTCAGATGTTTTTGAACTGACCTTGTATTTCTACAGTTGAATTCAAAGTGATATGTTTATTAAACTTTTTGTAATAATAGCACATTCTATTAAATTTAAATTACTTAAACTAGACTTATTTTTTACTTTTGACCTTAAAACTAGGTGACGAGGATGATACTTCCATATATAATATGTAAACCATCAAAATATTTCTTGGTACTTACGTACTATGTCTGCAACCAGTTTTTCAAATCAAAAGATGTCGCGAAGTATTGCGATATGCAGCCAATAGGGGAAAACCGTCCCCGTGCATGTTCAGAAACGATGGCAGC
This sequence comes from Trichonephila clavipes, assembly GCA_019973935.1. Lineage (NCBI taxonomy): Eukaryota > Metazoa > Arthropoda > Arachnida > Araneae > Nephilidae > Trichonephila > Trichonephila clavipes. The sequence continues at coordinate 112,818 of BMAU01015012.1, forward strand.
ATTTGACATGGTCTTTTGAATTGGTGACGTCTTTTTATTTGATGAAATTGGTTGACGGTACAACACATAAGTACGTATTTTTTTCTGGCTAATTTAAAATATATTTGTGGTAATGGACTATTTATCCTTACGTAGTTTGCTAAAATGTATGCGATTTGTAGAATGATTCAAGAAATAAAGGTAATTAAATTGTTCACATATCGTACACAATTCTAGTTCTTTTTGCAAATATAATTGCAACAAGGAATACACACGCACACAATAAAAATTTGATTGCATTGAAGAATATGGTAATGTAATGTAATCACACTACAATAAAATATAATTGCTTTAAAGACAGAAACTTAGAATGGTAATAACATTTCAACGGTTGCCTTCTTACAGCTGCTGCACTGAAGGCTATAAATTCGTGCCGTTATTAGCTTATTGTAAAAACTAATTGCGGTCTTGCAAGCATTAATTTATGGTACTAAAACTAAATCGACAGTAAAGGGGGCGATCGCTCGTATGGTTTAAAATTTACCAGAAATTTCTAACGAAGTATACTATGTCAGTTACATATCCATTTACTAAATGGAAATTGCGGTAGTTAAGTTAAATCATGGATATTCATGATTAATGTGCTTGGATGGATTATGAAGCAAATTTTTTGTAAGGTCCGTTCTTATTTTTAATTGTTTAATTTTGTGTGATTTTATTCTATTTTTTGAATTGTACCGGGGGTCCGAAATCGCTTTCAAATTTTAATTACAAATAAACAAATAAAGATATTCACTTAATGTTATTTGTCTTCCATAAAGAAAGTACCAGAATCTTTTTTTACAATGTTTTATTACACGATTTCAATATGCACACCATTATTCTCGCGCAACACATCGATTCTATACGAGTAACGTCATCTTAGCTACCACTAGGATGGCAAGGTTTTGTTTTTGACAATATGCTACCTGTTGTCATAAATTTTTCATGACACTTATAAATTATGGTTCTTCAAGGTGGACTTCGTTTTTAAGTAGTTCGAAATTTACGCTGTTCATGTATTTAAGCTTTGAATTCGATTAACCATGTTACAACTCGTGCTCGTTCTTGCGGTGAAGCCATTTTGAAACGAGAATGTTGCAAAACGTGTGCGTCACACCACTTAGTTTGTATTTCATCAAACAGAAACTTACGTTTTCTTTGTGGAACATAAAAAACCGTAAGCGAAAGTCTTTGTTCATTTTTAATTTATTTTTGAAAGTGTAGCCATACTTTTCGGGCATTTTACATTTCGTTCAGTGATTTAACATAGGTTTTTAAATTTGTGAATGTGTGCAAATACACAAACATTCATAGTGAACAATATATGTTATAGAATTTAATGACATTTTGGAAGCTATCAATAAGCAGTTTTCATGTTTTAAGTTGTTTCACATAAATTACACTATTATTGAGAGAGGATTATCGCAAAACACCGTTGTAACCATTAAGCTGATTTAACATGAAATAAAATGATTTAAGATTTAAAAATAATGTTCAATATTTTTCTGTGATTTGTTGTGGAGGTGTTGAGACTATATGTTTGTCATCATATTATAGTTCGAATTATAAGGTAATTTTTGTTGCTTTTAAATGAACTGTTAAACAAAGTACTTGTAATTTTTAATCCGTTGTTAATACAGGTTTATTTATAATTCCCTCCAAGGTTTTGGAGCACTGTTCGAAAAAACTAAGACGAATACAGCAAAAAAGGACATTTGACAGAATACAGAAAAAATTCCAAATTTTAATTGCATACCTTACAGGTGTTCTATGTATGAACCCTTGGTTACGCGGCATACATCCTCACTCTACTTTCAACTACTATCAACTTTATTGACAGCACGTGTTATCCTTTCTTTGTTATCTATGTCATCTGAAAACTTGGTTTTTCATATAAAACCCGAATTTTCGTACACTTTTGCAGTGTGATGCAACAAAACTGCGTGAAATAACGCTGTCAATAACGTTGATAATACCCTATTGAGCAGAGTGTGTCAGGAACTGGACTTTGCATGGATGTATGCCATGTAACTAAGGTTTCATACATAGAGCACTTGTAAGGTATGTAAAAAAAAAATCGAATTTTTTTCGTATTCTTTCAAATGTTTTGTTTGTATTCGTCTTAGTTTTTTTAGTTCAGCGCTCTAAAACGTTGGAACGAATTATGAATAACCTTGTATTTAAATTTGGTATCTTCAGTTTATGTTAAAAATTTGATTAATTGAACAAATTAATTAGCATAGGTTTGAAATTTGTAATTCCCAAAGGGGTCTATGTCGACCTGCAAGGGGTTCACGTCAGCGGAAATTTAGTCTAGTGGAAACCAGATTTTATCCATTTAATAGATTCATTTACTAATTTTAATGAGGTTAATTTGAAGTTACAAGGTGACAGCATACATTTTATTAAAACAAGGACTATATCCGCAATTTTAGCTTTAAAAAGACATACCTGTTATTTATCACGAATTTTGGAATTTCGTGAGAAAATTTTTAATTATTTTTCCTAGTAAGAAAGAGTTTCTTCGTGGTTGTCAATCTCCAAAACAAAAAGGAAAAAGGGGGGGGAGGTCTGGATACTACTAACTGAGGAGATTTAGGGTTAAACCTGACAAACGTTGAAAATCGATTGATTCCAGATTTATTCCTCCTTTTCAAATCATTTGTTTGTTGCTGAGTTATTTTATCTAGTAATCAAATTTTAATTTAATTAACATGTTTTTCTTAAGTTTTAAACACCCCATACATCACTTCAGTTAAAATTTTAAATCTTTTAAAGTAACTAGCTCTATACCAGCTGTCAAAAAGACATTTAAATTGGTAAATTTGCAAAAATTCAATATTAATTAGGCAGGGGTTTACCCCAAACCGAAAAACTTGGCAAGGGGTCTATGAGACAAAAATGTTTGGGAACCTCTGTTTTAAATTAACATAAATTAGAACTCCTCCTTTTTATATTAAAACTTTCCACTTTTCTCTTAAAAATAATTATAGGCAGCTTTCTTGTTTTATTATTACAGAATTTTGTTACATTTTACTTCCTTGTCTCGTTATGTGTATTTGTGAAAATTTTTCTGTTCAATTTGCGACTTCGGTATGTTAACGGTAACTTAGTGGTTGCGGTTAGGGATGGCGATCTGAGATCGATTAATCGAGAAATCGATTTCTTGGGCCCAAAAAAATCGATATGTAGCACTGAATCGATTCAGTGAATCGATACTGCATCCTAGAAAATTGACAGTCGATTTATTCTGTTTTGGTAAAAACCATAAAATTACTCTAACTCTACATGTAATGCACTTACACTGGAAAATCAGGGCTTAAACGAAGAATTTAAACACTATTTATGACGGGCAATTGTGCACCGGAAGTATGATCCGATACTTTACTGGCAAGAACAAAAAAACCTCCTACTTATCATCCGGTTCACTCAATAGCCATGAGGTATATGAGTATCGTGGGATCATCTGTTCCTTGTGAGCGCCCTTTTTTCGATTGCCGGCAACATCGCAAATGATGAGCGGAACCGTTTGGATCCCAGTAGACTTGACAGACTGTTGTTTTTAAAAAGCTCAGATAATAAGCATTGGGAACTATAAGCTATATATTATTTATTTTCTAAACTTTTTATGTATGACAAATACATTTAGAAAATAAATATCTTTTTTTGAAACCTGATACTTTGATAAGGTAATAAAAATAATTGTAATTGTTCGATTTCCCTAAACTATAGAAATTCCCTGATTTTACTGATAAGAGATCGTTTATATATTAGGGTATCTTTCTTGTTTTTCATAAAATTGATTTATATTTACACTGTAAATGCAAGCTTGAAAAAAAAATCGATTTTTTTAGAAATCAATTTTTTAGACATCGATTTCTTTGTGAATCGATTTAAAAATCAATCTTTTTCGGGAAGAATATCGTCATCCCTATTTACGATCATGAACTCATAGCTGGTGTGTTGCGGATTGGAGTCCTGATCCCGTTTTAAACCTGCCGTGTAGGGGGCGCTAATGCATGTTAAATTTGTCGAGGCTCCATATCCTTCTGACGGTATGGGGTGGTAGTTAGGAGGGAGGGATGGTAGCTCAGGGGTCGTCATTGTTACATGATGTTCAGTTGGAGACACATAAACTTCCGGTTTTTCACGATTTTTGAATGCTCTTATGGTGTAAAGGCCCCTGAGGCAAGGTGTATTGGGGACATATTCCTTTCTTTTTACATTGCTGGGTAGATCGTAAATTTATTATATTTTTGTGATATGCGCGTGGTGATACTGCATGAGTTGATGTTCTGTTCTATAGGAATGGAGAAAAGGGTAACGTTAAAAGTTTTGCGTGGTATTCCAGGATTTTCATGTTATCTTGTTAGGGAATTTCTATTAATGTCCCTTTGTGTTTTTATGATAGAAGACGTTTAACACTTCGAAAATTTATCCAATTTCAACACATATATATGTAATAATTCACGTTAATTTCATTTGAAAAGCTATTTAATTTGTAATGGTCCTGAAACCTCCAGGACTTTGCCTAAATAATTCATTATTAACTCCCGACTAACGGGAGTAACTGTAACTTTGAACACTTGGAAATTATGTTGTCATCAAATTTAGAGTAATTATTATATGCGAGCCATATCACATTCGATTATCTGGGCCAATCACAAAAGACGTCCTTGGAAGTCGTGAGTTTTTGAATTTTCGGTTGCCATTTTGTATAAAAGCCACGTTTCAGAGAAAATTTGTTGCTCGCAACTTGTTTTTATAATGTATCGCTAACCGTGTGTCCATTGTCTTGTGTTTTACTCTGTGTGTGGCGTTTAAGTGTCTAAATGTAAAATACATTGGATTATCATCTAACAAAGGGATGCCTCATCAATACAACACATTTACTTCAACCACCTATGCATGATCATAAGTAAATAAAGCCTTTCCCTTCAGTACACGACGCATACGCGCGCGCGCACTAGCCGTTAACCACACTGTTTCTCTGGGTGTCGCGGGAAGGGCTGCGGTAGCCCAGTGGTCAAGGTATCGGATCAAGGAAGTCATGTCATGAGTTCAAGCCCAGTACCACTAAAGATCCACCGTGTAGGGCAGAGATGCACGTTAAATCTGTCGAGAGCTGAAGCGTCCTCTCCCGTTGGTGTGGTAGTTATGAGAGGGGGGTGCCAGCTCACATCCTCCACGTCACTTGATCATGGTTCAAAATTACGTGGTCCGTCGCCAAAAACCCTCGTGTAGCTGATCAGTGTGATGTTAATATTCATTCACTTACCCACTGGGTGTCGCGGGTTCGATTCTTGGCGCCACTGAAGATATGCCACATACAGGGGCCGATGCACGTTAAATCTGACTTTCAAAGTCCTCACATTGATGGACGTGGTAGTTAGGAGTCCGTAGTGTCTTTTGAATGAGGTTCAAAATTACGAGGTATGTCGCCAATAGTCCTCGAGTTGTTTTGCAGTGCAACGTTAATATAAATCTCTCTCTCGCTCGCGCTCCACTTCGGTAAATAAAAATATCATTTAATTTCAATAAAAGAGCTGTCCTCAGAGTGTCACTTAAACCAATAGAAGCAAAGACGTAATAATCAATCCAGAATTCCCATCGAAGCTCGCTTAATTCCAGATTCCAAAACGGGGTCGTTCTGTTGCGGCGACAGCTCTTAATTGCTCGCTAATGAGGTCGATAATACCTGGATCGCCCCTCGCAGCCCCTCTAAAACGTTCGAAGTAGTCGCGGGGGATGGGGAGAGGCGAAGCAGTCGAATGAAATTTCGAATGGGCCAAGGAGTTTTAATTAGGAAATAATTACGTCACATAACTTTAGCGGGGAGAAGCCGAAAAATGCGGAGTCGATAATTTAATCGAAATTGAAGGGTCTTGTCTTTTTCTCTTATTTTTTTATTTAAGTAGGGCTTGCTTTCTGTTAGTGTTCAGTTGTCTGTTGCAAAATTTAGGAATTTCACTCGTTGGATGAATTATTTTTCTCTTGTGCTTTTTTTTCGTACTTAATTTTGGATGCAAGAATCGTGGTTTGGGTGTTTTGGTTATAAGGTTATTAGCCGTTATCTGCGCACTTTACTCAGTATTTCATGATATTGTATGAATATATACTATTTACCAATTATCGATGCTCAAGTTCTAGCACTAAGCGCTCGATTGTATTGAAAAATATTCTTATAAATCTCACCTTTTGATTTAACAAGGGCAGGACGTGAATTTCTTAAATTGACGTAGGCTTATCTTTTACGCTCCCGTAACCTCCTCTCCCAAAGTGTATTTTCGAAAAAAAAAAATCCTTTAGTGGATCTCTACTCAACAAAATAAATGTTTCCCAAATTTTAAGTCTAAGTAAAATTTTTTTGAAGTGATAACTTCTATTGGCGCAATTTGCCGGAGAGTAAACTTGAATGAACGTCACGCTCGGGAATGTAACGCTCATTCGGCTTTTTTCTTCTTTATTCGGACTTACATACTCCTAAAAAGGAAAGGAGGGACGTTTCTCGCCGCCACTCTGAAACCGGTAGTTTGTTCCCCCACCAATAAAAGTAAAAGTAAAGCTCCTAGATTCGATCTAAGTGGGGCTCCCCCCTCCCATCACCTCTTTCTAGGGCAGGAGTGGCCAACCCAGATGACCTCGGGGACGCCACTTCGGAAAACTTTACAATCCCGCGGGCCGCATATAAAAATATATATCTTTGTATTAGATTTGGATCCATTACAAACATTTGTTGGAGTGAAAATTTAAAACAGACTGATATATTATTATTGTTTTCATTGCTTTTCATGTATACAAACATAGATAGTAAAATAATAATAATGCAATGGTTAAATAATGTTTAATTTATTTAATTAGTGAGATACCCGTTTCTCAACTCTTTCACTTAGTTTTTTCTAGTCGATCTCAATGTATGTTTATTTGCATGTTGTAATTGATGTTGCAGATTTTCGTGCGTTAAGTTTAAGTACGATTTATGTTTGATAAATTCCAAGTTAGAAAAAAAAAGAGTTTCGCAGTAACATAAGCAGCGTGATAAAATAATAACAGTTATAGGATTTATTTTTTACAAAAAAAAAAAACAAACTCTTTTTAAAAAAAAATATTGTACAAAATAGTCGAATTTTGTAAAGTTGTAAAGAATCTCGTGGGCCGCAAAATTATTCAAGGCGGGCCACATGCGGCCCCAGGCCGTGGGTTGGACACCCTTGTTCTAGAGGAATGAAAGTGGGATTTTTTCTAATCCTAGTTGAAGTATGAAAATGAAACGTAATACTTTTAAAAAATAGACTTAGAGAGAAAAAGAAATCCTACACTAAAAGTAAACATAAAATGTAGAAGGACAAATTTTTATAGAACTAAGTAAATAGTATTATTATCATTAGGAATATTGCTGTGATCTTAAGAATAAAAATCTAAGATCACAGTAAGCGAATCGGAATAGCAATGAACAAATAGTTCTATTAAATACATTACTTAAATATACTTTTATTCTAAAAAGAAAATTAAAACAATTAAAAATTTAAAATAACAAAATTAAGTATACAGGTATTAAGAAAAAGTTACATTAAATAATTTAAATACAAGAAAACAAAATATAATTAAGAAGACTTTCCTTACAGCAGCACCGAATATATTTGTACAAAACTCCCATGCAATGATAAAAGAGCTAGTAAAAGCCTGAGATTATGTGATATAAATCTTCTGATTAAATCCTTTTTTATAGCTTTTGACCTAGATTCCTCTCTTCCCAATCAACTACCTGTCATACTATCTATCCCTTTAATTAAATTAATTCATGAATAGAATTAAATATTGTTAAATTTCAACCAAAATTCACAAAGCCGGATCGGGTCTTCTGAAAAAATTACCTATGATTTTAAGTGGGAATATTAAAGTAGAGTTTTCAAAAGACAAATCAAAACCTTTAGTTGATTTTTTAAAATAAAAATTCAATTTATTTATGTCAAATAATCCAAATGAAGCACGAGGAAGTACGGAACAACGCTTGACGTAGTTCTTTTTCATAAATATTTAAATAAAATTTTGAATCTAAAGGATTTATAACCTATTTCAGCTACCATAAACCTATTAATTCCTTCTTAGAATAAAATTAATTCCCAAATATGATTGTATATTTCGCACAAAAATATTACTTTCTGAGTACAGCCATCTGAATAAATAATTTTATAGGACAATACTAACATCTTGTATTTGTGTGTGTGATTCACCTAACTAATCACTGAAATAACATTACAACATTTGAAGTTTTCACTTTCGTGTGGTTATAAGCGCATACACTTTTTTTTATCGATAAGCCCCAAGATATATCTCAGCGGATTTCTATTCAACAAAAGAAACATGCGCACCGAATTTGTAATCTGTTAGTGTCATAGTTCAAAAATGGAAATATTTATCTATACCGCCTCTTAACCCCTCGCAATGCCCCATGCGAGTCACAGTTTTCGTTCTAGTCTTTCTCTAGTGAATCTTTACCTTATTAAAGGAACAAGTCAGCCAAATTTCAAGTTTGTAGTCCTAACTGCTGAAAAATGGGAATATTTATTTTTCCACCCCTTAAACCCTCGCAACCACCCCTTAGTTTCGATTTTCGCCAAACGATTTCTCAGTTGATCTCTACGCCATGAAAGGAACCTGCTTGCGAAATTTCAACTCTGTGCATTTAATAATCCCTGAGATATCGTGATGAGGGAGCAAATAAATTATTTACGCTTTTTTTCTCTTCTCTCTATGTATATATATAAAAGAGAGAGTTAGAGAGATAGATAAATGAGGAGTTAGAGAGAGAGGAGAGGAGACAGAGGGGAGAGAGAGAGGGAGAGAAAGAGTCCACAAAATCGAAAACTATTATGATTTCTTCTAAAGCTGTTATAGACTTAGGCAGTGAAACAGGCCCAGGGATACTTGTGTAGGATCCCAAACTTTCCCATCAGCAGAATATTTATACATGTTAGTGCAAGAAGTTGTAGAACATAAACCATGATTGAACCCCCCCCAAACTTGATTAAATTTATCGACTATATTATACAGGGATTTGTAGCAAGAGATTTACTTAATAAGCTGGCATAAATTCAAGAACTTACTAAAACATTTCTAAAACAAGAATTAATAATATAGAAGCTGTCTCAAAAATATGAAAACAGTAGAACGTCGTTTATCTGAACGTTTATTATCCGGAGCAGTTTTTTTTCTTTGGCAACTACATGTACTGTATATGACTACGTTGCAGTTGTTTCGCGTGAGGCCAAAAGTGACGGGAAAACTCAAGGTCAGTGATATTTTGGGAATTTCAGTTGTGTGATTTGGTAAGCATCTGCGCAGAATATTAGGTCGGTTTGTTTCCAAGTCAGGGGTGTATACGTGCTCTTTTGTTGAGTTGTGAAACGGCTTCGAATTCAAAACGGAAGCGCAACATCTTGAACATAGAGGCAAAACTTGAAATATTGAACCGTCTCGCGCAGGAAGAATGTGGAGCGTCTCTAGCATAGTTTTACAATGTTGGAAAGTCAACAACAACAACGAAAGTAGCAAAGGTCCATCAAATGATGACGCGTTTTCTGCGTTAGAGAGAGCTATGGAGTAGTATGAACAACAATCAGAGGGATGTCCTACTCAACTACTGCTACTCAAGAGAATCAGAGACCTTGCAGCGAAAAAACGAAGGTGTACAATGGTACAGCGAAAAATCAAGCAATTATTTTCCACAATAAAAGTAAAATTGCGACATTTTGTACCTATTTTGCTTTTTCTTCCAGCACATTTCCGCATGTGATGATTTTCAATATTCGTATAATGTCCGGTTTCATATACTGCATGGATCGCATTCGGTTTTCGGTTATCGGAACAATCGCGTATTCGAACGGTGCCCGGTCCGAATTGATTCGGATAAACGACGTTCTACTGTACATGTGTTGTTTTGTCTTGGGAGACAGTGAACCGAGCTTGCATCTATGGCGCCATTTGTATGTTTATTTTGGAAATAATGTATATATTTGTAAATATTACGTGTTTTTTTAAACGGTCTGTCGATGAAAGATTATAATTTTAATCTAAAAATTGGAATTATAATATGAATTAACTTTTTTTTCTCCCTTTCGTCTTTTCCAGGGGCCCATTTAGTATGGTACGTCGATGTGTGCACAGGACAACCGGCCAACAGTTCGCCGTCAAGATCGTGGATGTCGCCAAGTTCACCTCTTGCCCGGGACTCAGCACGGAAGGTAATACTTATAGAATAATGTGTATTTTTTATTCAAAATTATTGCTTTGTAAACTTATTCGTACGTTGTGTATAGAATACTCAATTCTTGAAAAATTTATTGGTTTTCAAAATGATAGAAACAACACAAAAGAATGAGACATTCGAGATATTTTTAGAATGTAAAATTTCCCGAAAGCTTCCAGGAGTGGAATTAATAAAATATTGTAAAGTTTTCAAGTGAATGTTTAATCGTTCCGCGGATAGACTGGGACGTTCTAAATTTCCATTGCGCTGTTTAACTTTACTACAATAATTTTTTTAAGTTCAAGTTACAAAAAGTACTGTTGTTGTGTGTTTTTTTTTATCCTGAAATACATATGAAATACAAGTGGAAGAGCAGAAACATACAATATACAAACAGAAGAATATAGACATTAATTACAGATGAAGATCCCAGCATATATAACAAGAAGGGGTGCGCTGCTTTCCATTCGAGACTGTAATCCATTACAGGCGAAAGTCCGACTTCTTTTCCGTGGCCGCAGTAGCCTAGTGGTCAAGGTATCGGATCGTGACTGGCTTAACACGAGTTCGAGCCCAGTACCACTAAAGACCCGCCGTGTAGGGGAATGATGCACGTTAAACCTGTTGAGAGCTCAAACGTCCTCCAGTTGGTGTGGTGTGGTAGTTAGGAGAGGGGGTGCCAGATCAGGTGTCGTCCTCGTCATTTGATCATGGTTCAAAATTACGAAGTCCGTCACCAAAAGCCCTCGCGTAGCTGAAGAGTGCGACGTTAATATTATCTCACTCATTCTCTCCCCTGACTTGTTTTCCCGAAGAAAATACAACCACGCCTTATTCGGTATTCGAACCCGAGCCCACTCGGTTACAAGCCGATGGTCATATCCACCATACTGGCTGGACGGCTTAAAAGTACTGTTATTCGATGTGAATATATATTTAAAATAAATTGGAGATACTCATAGTAGCATTTAAAATATCTTTTTCTTTTTAAATTCTTTTTTCTTTCGCTTTTTAACTATCTCTTTCCCATTCAATTCTAAAAATTCATTGTTTTTTTAAAAATTGAATAACTATTTTTTTTATTTATGATGTTATATTTGCATATTATTTATTAATCATATAAGATTGCCAAAATTTTTATAGTATATATTCCAGCAAAATATTTTCCCTGTTCCTTATTAAAAAAAAAGGGAAGATAACTCTACCCCCGGTAAATTGCGTTTTACCTTTATCCTAAAAAAATGATCAGCAAACGCAAAACCCGAGTGCCTAAGACGACCTGGGACTTGGAACAGCTGCGGTATATCCAAATGTCTACTCCAGTATTTGCTGTTTAGTATTCCGTAAAGAATTCTTCCTCGCGAACCTTTGCCAAGTTCCACCCACTAAGAAGTACAGCTTATTTTGTTGTTAGCGCCCGCAAATCTCTCTATTGTGTCTTCGAGGAGTATCTAAACGAAATTCAATTCTTTTCTCCTCATACATCTAAGCTCATGAAGTAAATACGTATTCCACATTCAAATTCACTCATCTTTTAGGAAAATAGGAAAGCTCTAACTTTTTATAATTTTAACTTAAATAGAATTTCATGGAACACAGGTACTTCGAAAGCGGGCTCTAATCTCTTTATAACCACAAAATACAACAATGACTTCTTTCTTTGTAAACACGCACATGAAGATATTTGTTTAAAGAATAACACCGGTAAAAAACGAGTTTTTTTATATATAAACATGGGTTTCCTTTCAAGCTTCATACTTTGCGTCACATAATTTTTTTATGCCTTCAATTTTAAGAGTGAAAGGAAACATTGTGGCAAATTGAATTTATTCAATAATTAGTTTTAGTAGTTTAATTTTACGAGAGGATAGTTTAGTTTGCTGTTTTCAATATTCAACTATTTCACGTTGTAAACAATTGGAATTATGAGCAAAATTTAATTCTTTAAATAATTAGTTTTAATCAATTAATTTTTATAAATCATGTTACCGTATTTTCATCCAAAGCAATCGTGCGTAGAAAATTTCAGCTGAATTGAGCGCTTTAAAATGTGAGAAAAAAAGCTTTTCAAGTTTGGTTCCAAGTCGCTTACATAGGCACCAAGTAAGACTACTTTGGCTTTTGGTTGATTGATTGAATATTAACGTCGCACTGTTCAGCTACACGAGGTTTTTTGGCGACGGACCTCGCAATTTTGAACCCTGGTCAAGTGACGTGGATGACACCTAAGCTGGCACCCCTCTCTTCTAACTATCACACCACATCACACCAACTGGAGGACGCTTGAGCTCACGACAGATTTTACGTGCATCGCTGCCCTACGCAGCGTGTCTTTAGTGGTACTGGGCTCGAACTCGTGACAAGGCAAGCCACGATCCGATACCTATACCACTCGGCTACCGCGGCCACACTTAGGCCTTTGGACCCGACTTGAATGCAGCTCTGTTTTTTTTACAGAGGAGTTGAGATTTAGGCTGGACATTGATTTTTGACGTACTTTTTTCTGGAGAGTGCCTTGAACACAATATAACTCGTACCTCACCTCGTTAACAAATTTTTTTACGAGGTTTATATCGCGTATTGCTATTAACACCACCAACTAGCGTAAATGCCGAAAAAGCGTTTTGAAAGCTGGTAATTTTTGCACGTAATTACGTTCCAGGCTTAATGACAGTAGAACCTAATGCATTGTTTTTTGATAACATTTCCAAAATTTGTAATAAAGGGTGTTTTTTGTAGAAGTATAGAACTTTAAATTGCAATAAAACAACGATGTATTATTCGATTGACATGAATTTTTTTTAATTCGAAAGATAATCTTGTGGCATTACATTTTAAATATGATTTCTGGCATATGTCTGCCATGGCTGGTTCGGATGTAGTCCAATCTGGACGTCCAATTTTCGATGACTTTTTCCAACATTTGTGGCCGTATATCGGCAATAACACGGCGAATGTTGTCTTCCAAATGGTCAAGCGTTTGTGTCTTATCCGCATAGACCAATAACTTTACATAGCCCCACAAAAAATAGTCTAGCGGTGTTAAATCACAAGATCTTGGAGGCCAATTCACAGGTCCAAAACGTGAAATTAGGCGGTCACCAAACGTGTCTTTCAATAAATCGATTGTGGCACGATCTGTGTGACATGTTGCGCCGTCTTGTTGGAACCACAGCTCCTGGACATCATGATTGTTCAAATCAGGAATGAAAAAGTTAGTAATGATGGCTCTATACCGATCACCATTGACTGTAACGTTGTGGCCTTCATCGTTTTTGAAGGATTCCACCAGCCCATAAAGCGCACCAAACAGTCAGTTTTTCTGGATGTAACGGTGTTTCGACATACACTTGTGGATTAGCTTCACTCCAAATGCGGCAGTTTTGTTTGTTGACGTAGTCATTCAACCAGAAGTGCGCTTCATCGCTAAACAAAATTCGCTTATGAAAATCGGGAACATTGGCAATCTTGTTTTGGGCCCATTCGACGAATCTACGCCTTGCTTGATGATCGTTTTGATGAATTGCCAAACCAAACTGAGAATAAATCACTTGACAGCTGTTAAATCGGTCGCCATCTTGGAAAGTAATGCCAACTTAAACTTCTATACCTGGAAAAAAACACTCTTTAGTACCACAGACTGAATTATTATAGTTACACTTTTTTGTGGTTTAAATAAGTTACATGCTCCTTTACTTTTTTTCTGATTCTTTAAATACTGTTATAATTAAAAAATGACAAATTAATTTTTTTTTTATACTTACACTCTTTAATAAAACTGGCAAATAAAACAAAGAAACACGTGTATTTTCTTTCTTTTCCTAAAACTTCTACTACCGGTATTAAAACCGGTATCCCGGTATTAAGATCTAACAAATACTGAATACCGGTATTGAACTTTTGGTTCGATATTGCAATCCCTGTTGAAGTCATCCTGAATTAAGAATTTGGTTGGTTCAGCCATTCTAGATAAGCAATTTGGTTGCGGAATAAAAACAAAAACTAACTATGATTAAAAGGATGAATAACATATGCGCAGGATTCAGTAGTCCTTTTTTTGCATAACACTGGTTAGTTTTCTTATTTACTTCTAATGTTATATCATTGTAAGTCGTTTTTATTTAATTTACTTTTCACTTACTTGAACAAGTAATTCCAGACCGTTATACATTTAGATGCATTGTGAATGCTGTTGACTGTTGTGTACTTTACCATTGTCTAATTGACCGAGGATCTTTGATTCAACTCCATTATATCAAAGCTAATGTGAAATACCAATATGTAGAAATCTAAAGGGATCTAAAAATTGAAAGGGAATGTGTTTTACGGATTGAAAATATATTCTTAAGTGTCGCCCTCTTTATATGGCCATAGTTGAAAATAACGTTATCTCTCTTTGATTGCAGATTGACTATATCTTTTTGATTAAAAAGACTATTTAAAAGTGACTAATAGCAAACAAAATGAATACATATAAAAATTAGTGAATTTATCGTTTCTTTTGGTATCTTAAAGTCGCTGGTCGCTGGTCGTCGCTGGGAAAATGGAACGCGAAACGTTCCTCCATCCCATATCTAATTTTGTGAATGTGGCCTGATGTGGGAGGGCCTTGATTGGTGAGAGAGTCCTGATTAGTTGGTTGGAAGTGGCAGGGAGGCGTGGTTACTGGAACGGTCTTGGCGGCAAAATTCACACAGAGTCTTAGGAAAGTTCACTTCAGTTGGTCAAGTGAAATTAGATGAGTAGGCACTCTATTGGTTGCACTGGGAAAATGGAACATATCAATGGGGAGGGTCTAGAAAAACTAGCCTGTGTGGGTTTAAGAATTAAGTAAAAAATTAAGAAAAGAAAAAACAAATTAAATGAAGAAAAATTTAGCAAAAATTGTCACTCGCCACACGGAGAGTGACTAAATTGATTGTTAAGGGGGTTATAAGAGTCTAGGAGAATCCTCCTAGGTCTTTTTATATCTGGCATAGGAATATAATTATTTAAATTTTGTACATTGATATTATCAATGTTGGGAAGATTATTGAAAAAATTTATGGCCAGTTTTTGAATATAATTTTTAAGTGGGAGTACTTTGATGTCCTTATAGATGTAAGAATTTTTAGTATATCGATCTGCTTTAACAATATTGCGAATAATCGAGTTCTGAGCCACCTCGATAATTTTAATGTTAGAGTCTGCAGCATAGCCCCACACAGGCGATCCATAAGTTAGAATTGGGCGCAAAACGGCAGTGTAGAGAAGTAATGGTATCTTAAACTCATGTTTTGTGGTTTTTATAAGCGAATTATTTTTTCCCGTCGATTTTTTTGTTCTTGGTTTTTTTACTTTCAATCGTTAGTCGAGCGTGGTCTCATTTACACCAACCGCACGTCAAAGCATCCTCACTAGATTTATTAGATATCTCTTTTTTTCTTCTGTTCACCCACGAAAAGGAAGGGAAAAAATCCCCATTATTATGAAGCACACGTAAAAAGTAGGTTAGATTCGGGATATGTGACCACACTGTTGAAAAATGCTCTCTTTTTCAGAGGGGAAAAAAAATCTTAGAAATTTCCTTTCTCCCGTGGGGAGATTTTCTCAGTATAAATCTTCTTTCATCCGATCTGGCAAGGTTGAACGATTGAACGATTGATTTATGGGCGTCTGGACTGAGTCTCAGTCCTCAATCCCTTATCTGGATAGCTGTGATGTTGGGCTTGGCGAAAGTGGAGTTCTACATTCTGCTTTGTGGCATGGCGGTGATTGGATGGTCGATGGAATCAGGGAGGCGTGGCTAACGTGCTTCATCAGGATGGGTGATGTTCAAGTTTTTGGCATGGCTGAGAGCTTAGAGACTGCTCTCTGATTGGATGCTGGTAGAGTGATTATTGACTCAGGTTGGCTGCCCAACGGGCTGTGAAATTGTAAATGGGGAGGAGCAAGTCCAGTGGGGAGAGCCGAGGAAAAATAATGACAAAATAAATTGAAAGATAGAATTTTAAGAGATAAATTTTAAAAGAATAATTTTTAGCAAATAGGGTGTGCAATGTTAAATTGCACAAAGTTAAAAAATTACGGAGGATTATAAGAATCAGAAGTATTCTTCTTGGCCTTTTTTGTATTGTCATTTGCAGTATAAGGAATTAAGTTTTGAATATTGACATTATTGATAAAATCCAAATTATTAAAGAAGTTAATTGCATTATTCTGAATATATGCTTTAAAGCTATTAATTTTAAGATCTTTGCGAATGTCGTCATTGCGCATATATCTGGTTGCTTTTGACGATCATACGAATGAGAGAGTTTTGTAAAGTATCTAGTTTATTTATATTAGTTTTAGCGGCATAACCCCAGACTGGACTTGCATAAGCTAAGATGGGACGCATAACGGCTGTATAGAGAAGCACTTTGTTTTCTATACTTAAATGTGAGTTCCGGCCTATTAGGGGGAAGAGTTTAAACATAATTCTCGGAACTTATCGAACGTATGTAATATGTTGTTTCCAAGTAAAGGTGGGTATCGAAGATAATGCCAAGGTATTTGGCTTCCTGAGACCATGGGATCTGTTTATTGTACATAGTGATTGGTGGCGGTAGGCAATGTTTTCGTAAAAATTATGGCTGTTGATTTTTCTACGTTTATGCTAATTTTCCATTTGTCATAGAAGTTTTGGAGGTGTAGTAAGTGTTTGTTTATAGCAAAAGAAATTGTAGTTAGGTTTTGAATGTTGCATGAATGGCAGTGTCATCAGCGTAGAGGTTAATTTTTGTTAGTGAATATTCAGGAATATCGTTAATGTAAAAGATTGAATAGTAGGGCCTGCAAAGAACCTTGTGGACACCCTGCATTTACAGGGTGCTTGTTTGAGAGAGTCTCGTTAATTCTGACTTTGAAGGATCTGTTAGTGAGATAAGAGTGAATGAGGTGAATCATTGGGGGAGGAATATTATAAGAAATTAGTTTGAAAGTGAGTCCATTAATCCAACACGGTCGAAGGCTTTCTGGATATCCAGAAAAACCGCGCCCGTGCTTTTCTTTTTCTGGAAACCTTCGAGATATGCTCAGTTAATCTTAAGAGTGGGTGTAAAGTAGACAGTTTGGTAGTAAAACCATATTGATTAGGATTGAGAAGATTATTTGAGTTAATGAATTTTTTTAATCTAAGGAGAATAATGGATTCGGTAAGTTTACCGATTGTGAAAAAAGAAAGGGATATAGGCCTGTAACTATTGCTAAGTGAGGATCTTTGCCAGGTTTGTTAATTGGAAAAATAATAGCTTCTTTCAGTTTTCTGGAAAGTGATTAAATTTGAGGATTTTGTTGACTAGAATAGTTAAAATAAGGATGAGTTTAATGGGGAAATTTTTTAACATGCGATTAGTGATTAAGTCTTTACCAGGAGCTTTTTTGGAGTTAATATGCTTAATGTAGTGTATAATTTCGTCAGGAAGGGGCAGGTTCAATGTTAGTGGTAGGAGAGGGGGTGGAAAGAAAGTTGTTAACGGTGGAGTTAATATTTTCGTCATTAGTTATAAGGAATCTCATTTTCGCGTTCATTTTCAATGAAGTTATTTTAAGATTAGTAGCTAGTAGGTTAGCTTTTGCTGATCTGTGACTGCCGTACCAGTTGCACAGTTGAGAGAAGGATTTTGGATCTTTTATTTTTAAAAATTTTTGTGTGCGCCATAAGCTGTTGTCTGTGGTGTTGAGGGTGCTTCTAACCTTTTTTGCCAAATGTCATCGTTGTATTTTTTTGAGCTCTTTTTGAAATCTGATTGTGCTCTATTGTAGTATGTTTTAAAAATTGGGTTAAGTGTCTGGTATGATAACGTTTACGAAGGTGGTTTTTGAGTTTTAGTAGTCTATTAATGTGTAGTGGAGTGAAGTTTCGTTTGTCGATTTCTATTGGTCGGGAGGCGTGGCTATGAGTTTCGATGACCGCGTGTTGAACTCTGAGATTTTTTTGCTCTAAATCGTTAGTAGTATTAATATCGTTCGGGTGATAATCAAATAAAAAGAAAGGTTATTATTTAGATTTATTTTGAAAAAGAATACCAGTCGGTGGAGACCGCTCTGGGTTAGGGGGCTCAATTGCTAATTTGTTAAAGCTGAAGTTTAGGAATACTGGGTTATGATCGGATGATAAATCGTCGATAGAGTTAATGGTGAAAGGATAATAGAAGTTCTTAATAAGTGCTATGTCAATTGTATTAGCGGAGTTATAACCAAATCTAGTAGGGTAGGGGATATGCGATATTTAAATTTAGCATATTGGCGAAGTTAAAGAGGTGCCTTCCTCTAGTTGTGTTATTATTGCAGTTCCATGCGTTGTGAGTAGCGTTAAAATCTCCGAAGAGAATACAGTTATTAGCAGTTTGAATAAAATGCTCGATATCTATTGTAAATAAGCTTTCATCGGAAGAAGGGGGATATAAACACAAGTAATAGAGATGGGGTCATGCTGTGGGGGAGTTAGTATAATGTTAGTTGCTTCTAGAGCTCGAAGTGGGGGTGGGAGGCAGTAGTGCTTTATAGAATTTTTAACGAGGATCAGAGTTCCACCTGCGGTACGCGCTCCTTCTGAGATTCTGTCATTTCTATGGCATACGTAGTTTGCGATATTGAAGTTGTGTGAGAAGGTCTCAGGTGAGTTTCTTGTATAAGAAGAACGTCTGGGGAGTGCTTCTCTATAAAAATACGAAGTTCGGCATATTTTCTTAGCAATCCGTTTGCGTTCCATGAACACAAACTGAGACCAATCGGGGAGGAACTATACATGATTAGAATTATTACAAAGATGCCTCTATTTGGGCGTACATTTGATTTGGGTTTAATTTTTGATTATTGTTCATATTTGTTATTGTGCATAGAATTTGAGATAACTGCATTAGACAATGCATTGTCATTTGCAGTGTGGATTAGTTTGATTAAAGTTATTATTGTTTTGGTAATTATTAAAATTAAAAGTTGCTATTTCTGTTATTAAAATTTGGAAAGATTATTATGATTATATCTGTTATTTGGGGGTTAGGTTTTTGGTCTCAGTTTGTGCTGAAAACCCAGGTTCTCGTGTCGCCATCTGTGGGGGGTTAACTGCGTTATTTGCTCGGTTGTTGCTTGGGCATAAGAGATGTTTGGCCTTACCAAGCTGTTGTAAATATTTGTGTAGGAGTTCCTATTGTTTTTGGCGGCTCCTTTGGGGGGTTTGGGGAATGAAGGGCATCCTCTGTAGTTTGCCATGTGGCCATAAATATTGCAGTTGATGCAATACGCTGTCTCTAGTTTTTGTTTAAGCGGACAGTCACGGGTTATGTGGTTCTCGCCACATTTCAGGCATCTTGGGTTGAGATGGCAATTTTCGGAGGTATGATTGAATTTGTTACAGGTGTAACACTGGGTTACACCTCTTCCATCGTAACCCTCAACTCTGACGCTGAGGTATCCTAGGGTCTTTAAGTCGAAGATTTTAGGTTGTCTAAGTTTCTGGGAGGTGATTAAAAGATTTGGTAGGGTGCGTTTAGTTTTCTGCCGATTAATTGGTTGACCCTGTCCGGCGTGTAGCCGAGTAGCTCTAGGTCCTGCTTAATTTCTTCTGGATCGGTGTTACGGGGGATGCCTTTTATGACTACCTTATGGGGCGTTCGGCTTTTGACTTGAAGGTGTAAAATTGGTATTTTAATTTTTTCAGCAGTTGAACTGCTGATCTGCGTTCTCTTCTGCAGTATCAGTGTAAAGCTTTAAATACTCTCCCGTTAATCGGGATCTAATTTTCGGGAATTCCTTGGAAATCGCGGCCATTTGTGCTTTGTAACTGAGTTCTTCATCGATGAAGAGCATGATGGGGGCGTAGAGCTGATTCTGGGCTGGAACCTGATTGGTCGAGGCCGTTCTCAACTCTTTGAGAGTGTTACGTTCGTCGGTAGTAGAACCTGGGTTTTCTACGTTGTTAGGTGAAGTTCCTTTGGAATATTAAATTTATTGGGAGATACGATAGTCTCCTCTTTATCTGGGGATTCAAAGATTAATTTTTCTTGCAGTTTTTCTATTTGGGGGATATTCCAGTTCGAACTATCCTTCCTCTTTCCGTAGCTATTGTTTTGAGTTTGAACTTTAGGGGTTGACTGTGTCAACTTGCTAGGAAGAATTATGGGGAGTTTTTTTCGTGATGTGGGCAGCCAGGGATAAAGTACATGGGTCGTAAGGTCAATATCACTTACCGCCATGGAGATGGTTTCTTCGATCTCTTGCAGCTCCGTGAGCGCTCGAACGAAGAATGGCTCCTCTGGGTAGTGATCCGGCATCTGTTTTAATGCGTCAACACAGGCCTGTTTGCATTTACGGAATGTCTCCATTTTTTGCCAGTTGGGCCTTGTTGTATTTTAACTGCTCGCATGGTGTGAGCTGGGATTGAGGCGATGGTGACCCTAGTTTCACTCCTTTGTGATAATGCCAATTCCAGTTCCATATCAGTAGGGAAGATTTGCCATTTCCGAGTCGTCAACGTGAGGGAGAGGGAGAAAATTATTAATAGAGTCTGCTTAGACTAAATAGCCCTGAAAAGGGCTGCAAAAATCAGATGCTCTTTTAGTATGGGTGCCGGGGGTGGGTTGCGCAGGCAGCCCTGTAGCATTTGCCTGCCAGTGGCGTGGTAGTCGTAGAGTCTGTGCAGAGCGTATAGGAGACGCGACTGCACTGTATCGAGTCTCAAGACCGATCTCTCTCCGGTTACTGAAGCCAAATCCCATCTGGCAAAGGTGTCTCGACCCGCCTCTTTTAAGTACCCCCTTCCCTTATTGGGAGGAGGGGGGCAGATTAATGCACACACAGTTTCCCGTTCGCGTAGGGATTTTCGCCACTTGTAGGGAAAACTTTCTTTCCCAGATAGAAGACAGATATCCTGACAAAAATGTCTGAAAATGGACTTTTTTCTTTTTATTTCCAGATTATATTTAGAAGTTCTCCTTTCGACATCGAGATATGAACCTTGGAAAAGTTTTCAGTTTCTTTATCTGTCTTTTTTTCCTTTATCTGGTTTTACGGGATTGTATTTTCTCATGCATTGTAGAGCTGTGCTTTTTATTTTCATATTTACTTGCAGAATGAGTTGCACGCTTCTTTTTTAAGAGGAAAAATAGAAAACGTAATATTGAAATAAATTATACAGTAAAAACACGATCGATAATTTTAGCATCGATGTTGCCAAAGAAAGCAAGTAATGGCTGAATGATAATAATTAATTGTCGGCTCTTTTTGTTACGTTGTTAATGATAGAACCATTAACTTCTGTTAAGATAGTTCGCCTCTTAACCTACACATATAAAAACCCTGTTATTTAAATAAAGCTTAAAAGAAAAAAAAATTCAAAAATAATTCTATTGATATTAATTGGACTTATAGAAATGTTTTTTTTTCTCAATGGGCTGCATATTAGCAACTAAGCCTTTGCAGACACGGCAAGTCCCCAATTGTAAGATCAATTTCAGTCATGGCACTGTCTAGCGGTGGATCTCGCTACCAAATTTTGACTCTTGAATTAGTTTAATTCATGCTCTCGTCGAATATTGCCGCGGTAGCCGAGTGGTATAGGTATCGGATCGTGGCTTGCTTTGTCTCGAGTTCGATCCCAGTACCACTAAAGACCCGCCGTGTAGGGCAGCGATGCACGCTAAATCTGTCGAGAGCTGAAACGTCCTCCCGTTGGTGTGGTGTGGTAGTTAGGAGAAGGGGGTGCCAGCTCAGGTGTCGTCCACGTCACTTGACCATGGTTCAAAATTACGTGGTCCGTCGCCAAAAGGCCTCGTGTAGCTGAACAGTGCGACGTTAATATTCAATCAATCAATCAATCTCGTCGAATGTTGAATATTGGCGTAATTTAGTTTTGCCAAGATTACCAGAGCCAAATTGATACTCAAGGGATCTGTTACATGCCACATAATCATATGACATGCGTGCATTTAGAAAATCTATCGACTCCAGCTGGGGTCAAACCCGCAACCTTAAGCTTACGAACCGGGAACACAACCTCTTAGCCACCGGAGGGAGCCCCAGAATAGAAATGTGGGGCCCTTTTCAAATTTATGCTCTGTGTTGGATTCTTTGCTCTATATACATGCTTTAGTTTATCCCATTTCGCATGCTTATTTGGATCGAATTCTCACTTTTCATCCATCACATAAGCACTTAACCTGGTTGATAAATTTAAACGCTTCTAGTTTTCGATCCAGTATAGTAGTCTTAAATAAAGATCCCATCTTGACCCCTCCCCCTTTTTTGGATTCGTGAAGTTAATGTATATCTTATGGAAATTCTACTTTTCCGTTGAAATCTGAAATAGTGCATTGATTGAAAATACGATAAAAGTGCATAAGAAAAAAAAAGGGAAGAAATGTGCTTCTTAGAGAACATTTTTTTCTCTTATAGTTAAAATGAAAACATTATAATGGCTCATTCGTGGGTTTTCAGATTTTCAGAAGAATTATTTATACATATTTTCAAATAGAAAAAAAAATTCTAGTTTAGAACAGGGATTATCAAACTTTTTCCAACATCGAACCCTTTTAAAAGAATGATTTTCTTTATAGGCTTCATAGACCCCTTCGTACATTTTTCTCATACTTATATACAGAGTATATAGTATTATTATAATATTAAAAACTTCACAGAAAAACTTAAAAGATTTCAATTTAACTGAGAATTAGAAACTAAAACTATAAAGAAAGGAATTTGTTAGATTTAGTTTTATTCTTTTATACTTTGATATTCCATTTTAAAACAGAAGTTTCACTCGAGGCAACTTTGTGGAAGTCAACATGTTTCCTGTCACCACACTTCTAGCGTGCAGGGAGAAAATTCCTTTCACACGGAGAAACAAATTTGGCTGAAAAGGGAATGTCGTAGGAGAAAAGTGAACACCGGACTCATCGATACAATTAAGAAGCGATTAAAATGCTTAATACACAATTAGCCACGTGTGAAGAGCGTAGTTTCCACAATATTCTTTTAGTTGAATCACTAGTGTTAAGAAGAATGTAGTTTTCGAGCGCTTGAGGAAGTAGCTGTGAAGGGAGGACCATTGGACCACATGTAAGCGGGCGATTTCTATTCAAACCTGTTTCTTCATTGCTGTTTCTGTTAGTTGCAGCACGTTGATTCGTATGCAAGGGTATTTACATGTGGGGATCACATCTTCCTATGTAAATCTATATTATATCGATATACGTAGTATGATCCAAAAGTTCGGGGACAAGATGTAGAAAACCTTATCCTGAGCTGTTCACAGCACCGAAGCACAGCTACCTTCAAGGTAGTCCTTTTGGGCGCAGATACACTTCTGCCAGCAATCGTATAACTTCTGAAAGCACAGCTGGAAGCCATTTTTCGCAGCCTCCTGTGAGGTCTCCTGCGATGCTGCTTTCATCTCATCAGATGACACAAAACGGCGTCCCTGTAAATACCTTTTCATTGATGAGAACAGGCAAATGTCACACGGTTCTATGTCTGGTGAAAGGGGGGGATGGGGAAACATGTTCGTGCGAGTTTTGGCGAGGAACTAACTCTTTTACCAATTGGTATCGATGTGCTGGTGCGTTGTCATGCAGAAGATACTAGTCGTAACTCTATCAGAATTGAGGCCGTTTACCGACGTATGGATTCCCTCTCCTCTTTGAGAAGTGTGTAGCCTGGATGATTTGCCGGTTACGATCTTTTCGAACACATTCAGAAACCAACGCAACATTTTCCGCGTTCCGTGAAGTCGGAGGTCGATAAGCGTGTTCATTGTATTCGATGGATTCTCGGCCCTGCCTAAAACGCCGATGCCATTCGTAAATCTTGAATCTCGCCATGGTAGATTCAACATACACTTTACTTAGCATTTCTAAAGTCTCCATTGGTGTTTTACCTAAGCGTTGACCGAATTTAATGTTCAACGTTGTTCAAGAAAAGCCATCTTTCTTACATCGCGGAGCAAAGCTAACTAGTTTCGGAAGAAAACAACTGCGCGTGACATGGTGTAAAAACCTCATTTCTAGGGACGCTTCTTCGTTATCTAAAAGATCTAAATCTGTAGGAGATAAGGATGGATGTGTGTGTGTGGGACCAAGACTAACCATGATAAATCTAATTTATTAATACCGAAGATACACTGGTCAACACAAGTCTTGTTTCCTTTATTTTTATTTCTGTTATTAGGTATTTCTATGGCCCTCATTATGAAAAATTTACAAGGAGATTGCTAACAGCTTTACTTTTTGAAATATACAGTTTTATTATTTTGGCAAAAAAATACAGAAAATTAATACATTGTGTAAACAAAATTTTTATTAAATACAAAGAAATAATCTTTTATAAGATTTTCTTGAATGAAAGACTTTAGGTAGATCTCGTTGCAAACTCCAGCAGTAGTCTGCCATCATATGTGAGTCCCACCTCCCATGATAACGCTCTTCCATTGTCCAAAGATCCTGATGGAATCTTTCACCCTGCTCTTCACTGAAATCACCCAGATTTTGTGGAAATCGGTCTAAATGCGAGTGTAGGAAGTGGATTTTTATGCTTATGTTGCACCCTAGCTCTTTCAAGTTCAATAACATGGACTCAACAAGCTCCACGTGGTCGTCAGATTTCTTTTTGCCAAGGAAATTACTTATAACCAAAACAAATGAATTCCAAGCTTTGGATTCGACTTCAGTCATTAATTTGACAAAATTAGAATCTTTCACGAGTTGCCTAATCTGTGGCCCATCAAAAATATCTGCTTTCAATTTTTTCTATACTTAATCATGGAAACTTGAGTGAAAGAAAATTGAAACATTCGCCACTTTTATCAAGCGCCTTCACAAACTGTTTCATTATGCCGAGTTTAATATTAAGTGGTGGAAGTATGATGTGGTCTCGGCGAACTAAAGGCGGGTTTATCACATTTTTAGTACCAACTTTTAGCTCTTCCCGTACTGGCCAGACTTTTTGTGACCAATGGTGGTGTTTATCACGGCTGTCCCAGAGACACATGAAACAAAGGAACTTCGTGTATCCCCCTTGTTGACCCAAAAGAAAGTTAACCATTTTTAGATCAACACAAATGAACCATTTGTGATCTTGATTCTTAATTTTTTCCATAACCTTAGCAATATTTGCGTATTCTTCTTTTAAAGTCACCGAATGTGCGATAGGTATAGATCCATACTTATTACCGTTATTAAGCAAAACACACTTTAAACTTCTTTCGCTGCTACCTATGAAAAGACGCCAGTCACTAGGTTGATACTTTTTTGATCCCATCTGTTGCAACAAACCACCAACATCGTTACAAAAAACTAAATACTTCTCTTGAGGAAAAAAAAATGTGGTAACAGATTTTTTTCCTCGGGTACGATAAAATGTAATGTTTGTTTCCGGAGTAAGCAAATTTTTTTCTTTTAAACGAGATGCTAATATTTCAGAAGCTTCTTTCGGTAAGTCCAGATCTCTTACTAAGTCACTTAGTTCTTTCTGATTAAATGATTGAGGTTCTTGGCTAAATTTGTAGTCTGAATCAGAATTTTCACTTGATGTATTTCGTTCGAGATCACAGGGATTTGGATCATTAGAAGATTTAGATGTGCTGGGTTGTACCTCTCGTGATTTTAATTGAGGTCGTTGAGAAGAAGATAAGTTAGGATATGGCCATTTATTTCGATTTCCAGGGTTAATTCCGTTAATTTTCACAACGCAGAAGTAGCAGTCGTCATGGTGGTTTTGAGGTTCTCGCCAAATCATGGGTGTTTCGAACATTACTGCATCTCTTTTTCCACTGGAACATAATCGTAGACATACCACACATTTCTGGCATACAATATGAGGTACCCACGTCTTGTCCTGATTACACAATTTTATTTTAAAGTATTGATGATACGCGGTTTTTACAAAGTCCGATATAGGTTTTCGATATTTTGCAAATACATATTCACCACAAATAGAGCAAAAACAATTGGGATTAAGCACACAACATCTTCTTGACGAAGACATATCTAAAAAAGCAACAAAATATATTTCATTGTCCTATAAAAAACGAAAATCTAAATAAAAGTAGAAAATGAGGGTAGTTAACTGTAACTCAAAAACAAAAGCTGTGAGAGAAAAATTGTTGCCATATTTAAAAACTACGCGACAATTTGAGATAGAAACAAAAAAAATAACAGGAAACAACAAAAATTTTTTTGTTGACCAGTGTAATATTCCATAAAAAGCAATCTATAAAGGGAACCTTTGGAGTGATATAAAGAGAACGCCAACCTTATGTTAATAAGCGTAAAAAATCCGAATAGTTAAACTTTAATCAATGCTATCTTAATAATCCTAACTTCCCTAATTTATTCTAGTATTTAAAATCCGTCCTTTAGTCACGCGGCGAAATTCTGATTCTTACCGTATCAGCACTGCTTTCAGCAACTCCGCTCCTTTTCCTTCTCCTCTACGATTATTAAACTTTGAACTATGTATACAATAATTAATTTGCATTTCATGGTTTCTTCTTGAGAGGGATGGCTGTGAAATAACGCGATTGCTGGCCCAAAGATTCTCCAAGAGGATTATTAGTTAAAAGTCACGTAAAACCCCGTCACAATGGACTAAACCAACCTGGCCAGGTAGGGGAATCCATTTCAAGTAGTTTAATTTAGGTACCAGTTTTCGTCGCCACCAATGGCCGCAGCCCCCGAAGTTTCGGATCGTATTACGTATATCAAAACGGATACTATTATTTCATAATGACGATCCTTAAGAACTAAATAAAATTTTAAAATAGAAAAAAATTCTCATCGAGGCCTCAATCAATTCTAAATACGCCTGTACATCAAATCTGTCGAACTCTTATGCAGACTTAAAGTTAAGTATCAAAAATTGAATGTCTACCTACTAGAAATTCAAAATGATGAATGACCTCTTCCATTACCAGTGAACTTTGTTGAGTAAATCTAGCGAGACGTTGAAATAACCTTAAAAAAATAACGCTTTGAAGTGAGTTATAACGATAGATCAGGAATAAAAAAAAATCTCATCTTTTATTGTCTGTTGCATATCTACTAAGTCGTTTTCTGATAAAGTTGTCGCATATTTTATATTTAACGTCATTTCTTATCACTTGCATGTATTATTCAACACATTGAACGCTATCTATTTAAACTTAAACATTTCGATCGTTAATCATTTCTCTGCATTGATTTCTCTATTTCACACATACTGGTACCCCCCCTAGTTTACCTATTACTCATAAGCAATGCATTATTCGTCGTAACGGCCTAGTATGTAGTTACATCTCCCCCCTCTTCTCTTGAGTAATTCTCATTACTGCCTTCAAACAATTTTTTTAGAACCTTTCCGCCATCCCTTTTAAATTTCGCGTTAATGAAAGTGGGACAGATGAAGGGGGGATTTTTTTATATTAATTTGCATGTTTTCATTAGTCGATCAGAATTTAAAAATACAATTATTGGTTCCAATTTTTGAATTAATGAGCCTTAGAGAGTTAGGTGACTGACTCGTAGAGAACGGTTATTTTAAAAAAGCGTATAAATGAATAATTTTTTGATATTTAGTGCCACTTGAATTAGAATGCATTAATATCCAGGACTTACGCGATAGGTAGGACTGAGTGATAAGCGCGTGAGTCGGGGTATAATTTTGCGTATAAATAAATGCTTGATTGATTGAATATTAACGTCGCACTGTTCAACTACACGAGGGCTTTTGGCGATGGACCACGTAATTTTGAACCATGGTCAAGTGAAGTGGACGACACCTGAGCTGGCACCCCCTCTCCTAACTACCACACCACACCAACGGGAGGACGTTTCAGCTCTCGACAGATTTAACGTGCATCGCTGCCCTACACGGCAGGTCTTTAGTGATACTGAGCTCGAACTCGTGACAAGGCAAGCCACGGTCCGATACCTATACCACTCGGCTACCGCGGCCATATAAATAAATGCATATCAGGCTCCAGGCCTGCTAGTAAATAAAGGAAGCTATCATTTTAAAATATCAGTACTTTATTATGGTTCAAGCATCGACATTCCAACAGGGTGATCATTTGGTGCTCAATCGGATCGAACAAATGTCTTCATAACAGCAAGAAGTCACCAGCTTCTCTTCTCGATTAGTCTCTTATTATCTACTTCAGTTTAAGGAAGTTTATCTGTGGGCATCTGGACTGCGAAAGCAGTTCTCAATCTTATATCAAGAAAGTCTTTGATGAGGGAGACGGCGTGAGGTGAAATTTCAGTCTGCGGAATGACATGCAGGTGATTGGTTGTTGCGAAGAGATTCGGTAGGCGGGGCTTAGAATTCTCTTCTGGAAGGGATGTTGGTCAGTGCTTTCTCGACCCTAAATAGTCCTATTTACCCTAAAATCCCTACGCGGTAGTAAAGAATTAGTTCTATTTTTATTTATAATTCAATTAATTTTTAAGTTTAACGTTCCAGACCTGACATACATAGAAATTATTTTTATTTGAGGCCGGAAAATAATAATTCATAAAAAAAGTTTAATAAAATCTTAGGTTACGCAAATACAAAATCACTAGCCGAAGTTATTTTGCTATAGAAGGTTTCAAAAAATCTAACAAAGTAGTCTGCTGGTTCTAAGTTTTTTTTTCTCCCGCTTTTCTCGTATAATGGTAGTAATATTTTGTATTCCTTTTTTGTTGAAAAAATACGCTCATCTTCGGAGTCTATATTTTATAAAACTTGTAACCCTTTTTCAATTAAATTATGGCCTTCTTTCAATTTCCCTACCATCATTCGATCTTCTGATTGAACTAGGTCTTAAGATTCAAGTTCTTCAATTTCTTGCTGTTGCTCATGCATTTCTGTGAGATAATCCATTGTCGACTCCTGATTGTGGGAATTCAGCAGTTCTCGAATGTCATCACTATCCACTTGTAAATTTATTTGCCTGCCAATATCGACAACTTCTTTAATCACATTACAAATTCCCCATTGTACTGATTTTTTTTCTGTTTCCTCATACAAAAAAAATAGTCGACGAAATTTTAAAATCACGTAACTCCGGGTTCACGTAAGTCGGGGGAGCTTAAATCGAGGTATTGTTGCATACATATACAATTGTTTTATGAATATTATTACATAAAAAATTGTCTAAATGCAATTTTTTGGCAAAAAATAAAGAAGAAATGACATTTTGAAAGCATTCTCCTTTTACGAAAAATGCTTCTATAATAATAATATTTTGCCTATTTATTGCTAGGACTTCTATACGTTGGATGAACTAGGATTTTTGAAGAATTTACATTAGCTTCAGAGTTACGATCTATTAAAAAAACGGGTTTTTTAAAAAAAATTTCAACTGTGACTTCTTAAAATATGAATAAATCTACTGTTAACCCTCTGTCAGGCGCACGAATCTCCCAGATGCATACAAAAAATAGTTTCGGTGCTGCGTCCACACGGTGGGTCCTTCATCTATCTGCCTTTCGTCTCGCCCCAGGATTCAACGTCAAGGACGAGGGCGATTTCTTCATATTTCGGGCGGCAGGGGCCATTGAATCTGCTAGATGCAGCATGCCCAACGAAGTCAGTTTTATGACTTAGTAAAATTTTGTTGATTTTATTTTTTTTTGTCTCGTAAAATAGTGTAGTTTTCAGTTTTATACGAAAATAATTCGAAACATTTATTTTGTAACTTTGATAGTATTTTTTTTTTGGAAGTTGATCTGAGGGATGCCGCGCGTCTAGATAGTGACTGTATTTTATTCAATTCTCAATGTAGCTGGAATAAAGCAAAATATCTACATGGGAATAAGAAATCACTCAGATCCTCGCGCACATATCTAGAAAAACTATGATATCCCCCGACCCGGGGTATCATCTCTTCATCTACGCGACCTAGATTTGTAGGAGGAAATGATTGATCACCCAAATTCGCCCTAATAAATCTAATTTATTACTATTCCAGTATATTGATCCAAGCAACACAAGTCTTACTATAGAGATGCAATCAGGAGTGATACAATGTATTTCTAAATTCTAAGTAAATAGCGCCTGAAATTCTGATCACTTATCTTTATTAGAAGATATCCTAAGAATCTTTATCTGCTTTAAATTCCTTAACTCGCTAAAGCCTGTTCTATAATTACACTTCTATATTTAATGTCTTACCAACAGCTCAAGGGGGTCAACATCTCTGCTTTCTTTCCCCTTCCTTTCTACCATCATTCTACCACGTGAATACTAAAGCTCCAATATATATCTATTAATTAATCTACATATCGCGGTTTCTTCTTGAGAGATTGGATTGAAATAACTCAATTCTGGCCCCAAAGATTCCCCAAGAGGATTAGTGGGAAAACGCGATAAAGCCCCGTCACAAAACTAGTTTACGAACTTTTGAAAGAGTACCTGCGAAGACGGTCTGAGTGTAACATTCGCATGACTTGTTCATTTTGTCTCAGGATTGAAGAAATATATGATATACAAAGCCCTATTCAAGACGAAAAACTAAGGGAAACATCACCATAAACTTGGAAAAGAATGTACTGTTCCCTATCGTCAGGCCTTTGAAAATTGCAGGGTGATTCGTGAAGACTGCGACAAGGCGTCTTAAAATGTAAACAGTGATGACATGGTGATAACTAACCATTATCTTTTTGATGTTTTTTCGTATAAATATCTCAGTTTCTGGTAATATTTTAAATATTATTTTATGTCAAATATATTTTAATGTCAAATCTCATAAAAAAATGAATAAATTATCTTCAAATGTAAGAATGAGGTGATGCATCTGAGGGACACCGCGCGCCTAGCGGTGGGTTAAATTATATATTTCAGAAATTTTAAGTTCATCCCGGTATTTCTGTATCTAAATTCGCTAGATAGCTTGCGCATTAGACTGCGTGTGTTGTTTGAATATTACAAGTTATTATATATATATCGAATATAATGTTGTACATATATATATATATATATATATATATATATATATATTATATATATAATGTCACAGGAAAATGACGGAATTAGGAATTTCATGAAATCCTTAAGGGATAGGATCAATTGACGGAAGATGTTAAAATAACGTCTCTTCAAGGTCATTTCCATGATGAAACTAACTGATTTTATCAAACCATGAACTGTTTCACTGAAATGATGAAAAGAACTATTCAGGATTTGCATTGGCGAAATGCTGTCTAGGGGTAGACACCTGGAGGGCGCGAGTCCTAGTACTTCCTAACCATGCAGGTAGTATTATCGATCCCTTAAATATCAACCCCATATCTTAAAAAAATGGCACGCGATAGGATCAACATAGAGTTTGATATTTTAGTGCGTAAGCAACCGAGAGGAAAGATGTTATACGTCAAAGAATTCCAACCTATTTTTCTAATTATTTATAAATTAGTTTCGAATATAAATAATTTGTATTTCATTGTGACTATTGTTGTATTAATTACTTCTACCTCCTAATAATGCACCCTATTTGTTAAATAAACACTTTTAGGATCGTGACAATATTATTTCATCATTTCACTGAAACATGTCAAGGATTTGTTCAAATTCCTTACTTTTATCAGGAAAATGACCTTGAAGAGACATCATTTTAACATCTCCCATTAATTGGGAGATGTTAGGGATTTGATGAAATTCCGAATTCCATCATTTTCCTGCGCATATTTATTGAAACGGCTGCTTCTTCAAATTTGAGTTCAGGGGTGCGAAAAAAATGTCAAATAAGGCATTGCAAAGAAAGCAAAAACCACAAACATGTGTAAGTGCAAAAAATACGTACGTTGAAAATATGTATTACAAAGTCCCATAATAAGCAGAAAAAGGCGGCGAACGTGTATAAGCTTTATGTATTTCCTTATTTCGAAATCTAAAATTTTTAAGTTTTTTTTTTCCAATTTAATAAGAAAGGAAGATGGAGTTGTATATATATAATTTCGAAAAATGTTCTATTAATACACTTAACTCAACTAAAATTTTTTTTTTTTTGCTATACGCCTTAAAGTTTTTAACTTTTTGCCCTTTTTTATAGAAAAAGGTATACTCTTAGGTATATTCTTAGGTATGTTCTTAGGCTTATAATATTAAAGTCCTTGTGCTGAATGCTGTGAAAAGTAGAAAAGTCGAATTTTAAGTAAGATGATGTACATTTATAAGTTCTATTAAAGTTCAAAAGTCGTTAATGTGCAGATTACCTAGATAATCTGCAGACTTACTGATTTGTTCCGTTAAAGAGCGGATTCAAGAGTTTTTTGCATTTTAACTTGCTAATCTTCCTTTTAGGGGTTTCCGTATCGTCAAGGTATCCGACAACCGTGACTTAAAAAAAAGCGCATAAAAGGATAATTTTCATGATATTTAATGTCACTTAGATTAGAATACATGTATAAAATTGTTTTAAGGACATTTTGACAAACAAAAATTATTTAAATATAATATTTTGGCAAGAAATTAACTTAGAATAACCTTTTTTCAAAATGTTCTCCTTTTGTGAAAAATGCTTTTATTATAATACTATTTTGCCTGTATATAGCTCAAACCTCTGTACGGAGGCTCAACTAGGATTTTTGAAAAATTCACATTATTTTCAGAGTTACGACCATTTGAAATAATTATCGGTGATTTTTTTCTTAAAATTTCTTCCCTCTGTTGTCGTAAAATATGGATAAACCCACTTCTAAGTTATATATTTCAAAAATTCTAGTTGAGCCTCTGTAAGGTCTGAGCTATATACAGACAAAATATTATTATAATAGCATTTTTCGCAAAAGGAGAATATTTTGAAAATGGGTCATTCTATGTTCATTTTTTGTCAAAATATTGTACTTAAATAATTTTTTATTGTAATAATATTCTTAAAACAATTTTATATAAATTTTCTAATCTATATGACACTAAATATCATAAATATTATCCATTTATACGCTTTTGCAAAATCACGGTTCCGAACGTAGTCGGATACCTTAAAGTTCTAAAGGGTGTTTCTCTCATTTCTTTTCTGTTGGGAATTTTGATTGAACGTTGACTCATTTTTAGACTGTCACCTAAAAATGAGTCAACGTTCAAGTATAAGTAAGCATAATTTTATCATGTTTTGCAAATTCCTTTCCTTAATTGCGATAATATTTTAATCCGTTTGATTCTTTGTTTTATAGTTTTTCCATTGATTGATGATTGATTCCACCAACTAATGTGTTGTTTGCTTAATTCTATTAACGGGATTTTTTATATATCTGAAAATAAATTGTGAGCTATTGGCCCTTGGGGGATACCTTACTTCTAAGTTATCTTCGTGACCTAGAGGTGTGGGAGGGAATGAAAAACCAGGCGTTGCCATGATCTTAAAATGTCTTTATTAAGATCTTAACTTAAACACTAACAATGATAATATTTATATTATAACTAAGCGGATCTGAGGTGAGAAAACACACAATACGTATTACCAAATAAGCGCGACTTTAATCACTTTCTTCCCGCCTATTCCTAATCTCAACTTATACACAGTCCTAATAGATAACAGAACTATATCCTACTTTAATCTCTTGTTTAACCGCAATTCTCTCGGATCCTAAATATCTTATGTTTATCTCGCGTGGAATAGTATCCACCTTGGGTTGATCGCTCTATCAGGGAAACTTCACACTCAATGACGGCTTTCTTCTCTTCCTTCAGTTCACGCGCTTAAACTCAGACTAGCATAATCACTTCC
The DNA here is from genome assembly GCA_019973935.1 of Trichonephila clavipes. Taxonomy (NCBI): domain Eukaryota; kingdom Metazoa; phylum Arthropoda; class Arachnida; order Araneae; family Nephilidae; genus Trichonephila; species Trichonephila clavipes. The sequence goes on from BMAU01015012.1 coordinate 146,789, forward strand.
CAATAGGTTCCGCTTACGTTAAACTTCTGCTATTTAAAAGGTTTCTAATTTGCATATTCACGCTTCGCTTCTGGATTTAGTTGGAAAGAAGTTTTCTTTTTCGGCCCCAAAGAACCCAAGAGGAGTTTTTAGTGGAAAACGCGATGAGCCCGTCACAAAATAAATAACCTTATGTTAATATTTCTTTAATTTCAATAATATTTTAAACCATTTGATTTTATGTGTTGCAGTTTTTCAATTGACTGACGATTGATTCAATCAGCTAATATGTTGATTGTTCGATTGTACTAACTTGATGCTTTAGATATCGGGGAAAAAAAACATTTAATTTTTAAGGTATCGGAATACGCGTTGAAAATGCCCAAATTCGGTCAAGATAGATATTTTCGTTTTTTATTTCATTGAATGGAGCTACCTTTTTTGGCTTTACAAAGCATACTTTATTTTGTTTCTACACTACCTAGAGGCCAAGTTACAATAAATTTTATAAAGTTAGAAAAGCCGGAAGTGGGTCTATGTTCTACCAGAAGTAGGCATTTAAATTGCTTAAATTCTAACATGGCGAGTCTGATAACTCAAAATGTTACAAATGTATTTCTATAAAACTTTTTGAACCTGATTTATATTTTCTAGAGAATGTACTAAAATATTTCTTATTGTGTGAATACTTTTTGAGTTATGGCTTGTTATTTAAATAATGGTCTCATGAAGAATGTCACATTTCTTATATGATGTTTACTCAATCAGCTCTAAAATTTTCAAATTTTAATAAAACATTAAAATTTTAGTACATTTCCATGGTAAATGCATCTAATTTGTTTTAGTAATACTCTTACTAATTTAAGTGCATTACTTCTTTCTCTAACTGCTTTGAAGTTTTTCAAAAATATTGCGAAAATTTCATTTATAATTGTGATTTTTCTAAAATTTATATTAAATATTGTTAGTTATATGTTTGTATTTGTTGCTATTGAGTCCTAAAAAAGCATTTACAGTTGAACCTGTTTTTGTGTGGTAGATAGGGACCGCATAAAAATAAACGCACAAAAAATATTCAAAAATTTCATAAATTCTTACATAAAACAAACTATATAATTCATGGAAATAATACAGAAATTTTTTTTATACGGTGGATAGGGACCGCATAAAAAAAGTTGCATTTATAATATATGTCAATTATTTACGAAATTTATGTAAGAGTACTTCCATAACCAAATAAATAAAGTAAATATTACACATGGAAACATTTTAAAAACATATAGTTTCTCATTGTGTACACGGATAAGTTTTCAAAATGCACTACATAATTCATTGCTACTCATCGTAATCCCAAGCCCTGTAATGAATAAGTTCAAAATCGCTTTCGTCACTTGAAGATACAATTAAAAATTTTTTTTGGCAACTTAAAGTAAGAGATAAGTTTTTGTGACGAAGGTCGGGTGGTCAGTTGCTTGCAAATGTTCCGATAACCAGATATTCATGATCGCAGCCCATTTTGGAATTTTTTACTCCTTAATTGGTATCTATTTGAAGAAAATGCCTTTACAATTTGTTGGAAAACTGAATCCCTGCACATTTTTATTCCCTCTCAAAGAATCCGGTTCTTGTCCGTTTTCATAATCTATCAAATTATTCATAATGTCACTTTCATTGAAAGTTTCGTCTTCAATCAAGCGCGGGCTCCTGGAGCTTTAAGAGAAAGCAACTGAATGCTCATTGACGGAAGATTGTTTATAACAAATGAACAGAGCGTTTTGAAGTGTCTACATTTGAGTGGCGTAATGTACACCCCCGCATCACGGAGGGGGGACTCTAGGGGCCCAAGGTCTGACTTACGCTAAATACGTATTTACCCAATTTATAAAATATTACAGGCAAAACTTGACTTTCAGAGGGGATTCTAACCTTCTCCGTTACACCACCGGTAATTAGATAGAAAACATTACAGTGGAGCCAAAGCCATTGAGTACTGCCACGGGGGAGGGCAGGACTCTAGGGGCCCAAGGCTTGACTAACGCTAAATACGTATTTGCCCATTTTATAAAATATTAAAAACGAAACCTGACTTTTCAGGGGTGAGGGGTGTTCCAACATTCTCCGTTATCTACTAATAAATAGATATAAAACATTACAGTGGAGCCAAGGCCATTGAAATTCATACACCACATAAAAAAAGATCGCAGAAAAATAAATCGCACAAAAAGAAAATCGCTTAGGACAGCACGAAAACAGGTTCTACTGTATAGTGATTAAATATGCTATTTTGTTAAAAAGTACTCCGAACGTGTTCATATATCTTAAGCGTATAGAAACATTTCTGTTGTTCAACCAAAGATCTTATTTTCAGTTTGACTACTGCTTAGCATGGTATGTGCAGAATATATTTCTAATTAACATAATATATATAAGTAACTTGAGAAATAAAATATGTAGTGGTATCTCTACATAAGCCAGTAACAGCCTCCGGACAGGGGTGATCACTTTTGTGTAGTGGTCATGTTACCCGACTTCGGAGCCATAGGTTGCGGGTTCTATCCTTCACATTGGTGACTTTCGCTGAAAAGAAAAACACAAAACCTTCTGATTTGTCGTGGCACCATCTACCCGCAAAAAGAGCAACCAAAAGTCGTCAGACTCTCTTGACGCAGCACCATCAATTAACAGCAACAGTTCACACGCACGCAACAAATATCTTGTTCGTTCACCTATCCATCGACTCACAGATGTGGGAGTACTGTAGTGGTATCTACACATAAGCCAATAACGGCCTCCGGACAGGGGTGATAACTTTTGTCAGTGGTCATATTACCCGGCTTCGGATCCAAAGTTCGCGAGTTCTATCTGCCACAATATTTTTCGGCACTTATACGGATTACCCTTGTTGATACGCAGATTATGTAGCTAATCTGCAGATTAAAGGATTACTGCACTTAAACGGTATCATACAGGTACATACAAACCAAGAAAACCGTTCAGTAATTCATTGTGGGTAGCACTAATTCAATTATAATTCAAATACAATTTGCTTATATTTGTGTTTTTAAATTCTCTTCACAAACATATCGTAAAAGGCAAGCGACTGAAAAAGTGCAAATCCAATGGAAAAATGGAATAATTCTAAATATGACGTACGGCTCAAAAACTCGATAAAGTTCGATGCCCAATAACCACCGCCCTCCGGTATTCAAGGACAAGGAATTCGTTCCGGGAAAGATGGTTGTTTACTGAGAGCTCTTGTTCAGTCGGAGAAGCATAAATTTCCGGTTCCTCACGTTCCTTGAATGCACATTTTGCCGCCCTTGTGTTGGAAAAACCCCCGAGGCAAGGTTTATTGGGGATATTTTTCTTTCTTTTTAGTATACTGGGGAGATCGTAAATTTATTGTACTTTTTTGTGATATACGCGTGGTGATACTGCATGAGTTGGTGTTCTGGCTCTATAGGAATAGAGAAAAAACGGCATCGTTAAAATTTTTGTGTGGCGTTCTAGGATTTTCATATCTGATACTTTTTTTTATTTCAGAACAAGTTGGAAAATAGTTGAGAATATGTTGTGTATTTGAGTTTCTAAGTGTTCGTTTTGTTAGGAAATTTCTATTAAACGCAAAATATTACGTTCTTTTTTTTTTTAAAAAAAAAAAGGCATTTAACGCTTTGAACATTATCGATACATATGCAACCGTACCAGTATTTAACGAATTTATTGGGAATTAACATTCTGTTCGTTAATTCGATTTGTGATATCCCCCTTCCCGGGGGTATCATCTCTTCATCCACGTGACCTAGATTTGTAGGGATAAATGATTCACCACTCGAACCTTCCATAATAATCTAGTTTATTATATCTCAATATATATCAATCAATGCAACACAAGTCTTATTTAGAGGAAAACGATCAGGAGTGATGTGACGTAATTAACAATTCTTAGCAAATAGCACATTAAATCCTATTCACTATCTTTATGATGGATTAACCTCCGAATCTTTATCTATAGCCGATTCCTTAACTAACTAGAGTCCGCTCTATAATTAAAATTTAATAATCAATCGCTTACCGATATCACACGGCGATCAGCAACCAAGCTTTATATCCTCCTCTTGTACTTTATTCCTTTAATATTAATCTTTTATATATATTATTATTATACGACTTGATCCAGCTTCTATTCACTTTCTAGCTTCTAACCGACTTCTATATGGCTCCTATAATACTTTCCGGCCTCCAGCCGACCTCCTTTGGGAATGCAAAGGATCCAATATATATATAATCATTCACTAATCTGCATATCGCGTTTTCTTCTTGAGAAGGTTGGATTGAAATGCCATTCTGGCCCCAAAGATTCCCCAAGAGGATTTGTGAAAGACGTGATAAAACCCCGTCACAGATTTTATTCGTAAAATCGGAGTAAAAAAACAAACCTTTTTTTTGCACTTAACTTTTGTAAATTCTATAGTAAGCAGCTTTTTTAACAAAAAATGTCCATACTTAGAACTTGCACACTTTTTATTCAACAGAGTTAAAAACACTGTTAGCGAATTAAGCTGAGATTAAGTGCTGTCTAATTGATTCTTTAAGATGCTAATAGATGTTTGACGTTCTTTTTGATTCCTGACACGAAATAGTTCTTTTTTGGCTTTATACAGAGAAAATAATGTTGCGTCATTTTCAATACTTCCAAACAATGTAAAGCTTTTGAAAATAGGACAGTTTTGATAGGAGTTTCGTTATCAATTTCTGCATCAGCATTGCTTTTCATTGGCTCCGACAAGTTGCACTGTTAGGCAATCCGTTATCAAATGTAACCCAATCGTTAAAATGTTAAAATATTCTCCTACGTTGTGGAATGGAATGCGATAAGAAATGAATTTTCTGACCCACTCAAAGCTAACTCGATAGGTTACACTCATGTTTCATCTGCATCTGTAAAGTCTAACAATGGGCTGGGCGGCACCTTTTCCCGTCGAAATTTGCTGCAAACAAGAAAAGCTTTCTGTCCCGGAAAAAAGGACATGTCATTTAAAAAATAATTTTTTTCCTAATCAAAACTGGAAAAAAATCCGGCTGTTGAAATAATTTGTTAATTTCAAGTTTATTATTCGTTAAAAGGGGTGCATTGAACAGATGCGCAGAAAAATCGGACATATTAAATGGGATTAAATCTTTTAGGTCTTACCTGGAGGGATGTACATCTTAGGAGAGTGTTGTTGTTGTTGCTCATGCCACCTGTCTGACGTAGTGCTGTAAATCTGGGAGAGCGCCTCCTCTGTAAAATTAGGTGCGTTCCTCTTTTTATTCCGCTCCTCATCACCCAAAAATCCTGGAGCTGAACTACACTCAGGAACATTGAAAATAGCGATCCAAGAAGGAAGCTAAGTACAATCGCGAAACTTTGCAAGTAAGTACAGCATAATGTGATATGCAAATGATCCAAGTTTTGTGCCAATACGCATGCTCATACACGCCGAGGTAGCGCCACAATCAGGAAGAGGGTGCTATGTAAGCCAGCGCGTGACCCGAGATAAACATGACGATTACCCGCTGATTGTAGGAAGACTTTGGTAAGCCGAACATACCAGGTAAACGTGCTAGAAGACATTTCTCACAGTTAAGCGAGTTTGAGAGAGGCCTGATCATCGGAATGAAAACTGCAGGCTGGTCGACACCCCGTGTTGCTGGCCAGGTGGATCGTTCGGAGTGTGCCGTTAGAAATTGTTGGGAGCAGTGGACACGAGAAGGTACCCACGCGCGGAAAACCGGGTCTGGAGCGACCAGGAAGACCAGGAGGAGAGAGGATTGAAGGATCGTGCTGCAAGCACTTGTGGACCCCACAGTGACTCGTTCAACGATACGAGCAGACGTAGGCGTAGCAATTGTTCCACAAACAATTTCCAGACACCTTGCAGAAGTAAATCTTAAATCCAAGCGCCCTTTTCGTGCACTCTCTTTAACACCGGAACATCGGCAACTGCATCTACAGTGGTGCCAAGCCAGATCAATGTGGAATGTCACAGATTTGCAAAAGGTTGTGTTTAGTGATGAAGTCCGGTTTGTTTTGGGGACAGATGATAACCGTGTACGGGTGTGGAGGCGCCCTGGTGAGCGGTACAATTCCCCCCAAACTGTTCTACGTCACACTGCCCGCACAGCTTGTGTAATGGTCTGGGGGCCGTAGCCTATGATAGCCGGTCCACTTTAATTGTGATGCGTGGAACCTTAACGGGCCAACGTTATGTTGATGATATTCTTCGACTCCATTTTGGACCTTTCCTAAACGGTCTCCCAGGGGCAATTTTCCAGCAAGATAATGCTCTTTCGCATACAGTAAGAGTTGCTCAAGACTTCCTACGTCATTTTCAGACTCTTCCATGGCCGGCCCGCTCCCCCGTTTTGTCCCCTGTAGAGCACGTGGGGGATCGGCTAAAACGGCAAATGCCATTGTGTCACTCTGTACATGATTTAGACTTGGCTGTTCAAGATTTGTCGCCCATCTGCCTCAGGACAACATAAGGTGTCTAATCAACTCAACGCCGGACCGTGTGGCGGCATGTATTGCAGCTGGAGGTGGTCCAACGCGCTATTGAAGTTGCCCAGTATTTGTGTCGTTGCACACCCTGTATTCGTTTAATTGTCTTTTTTTTTAGATCAAGTGAATCTCTCATCTGTGTCATTATGTGTATTAAATTTCATTTCAATCCGATGCTTTCTTCTTGGGTCGCTATTTTCAATGTTCTTGAGTGTATTTGCTCTCTCCTCTATTTTGCCTCTCATTCCTCAAAACAGCTAACGCAATGATACACCGCCTTAAAATTTATACGTTCACTGAACTCAGAAAACGAGGGAATATTTGACACCTCCCCCCCGAAGGATTGTCATTACATCCGGTCAAGGGGACTCGTATACAAATTTTTAGAAATCCAGGGACGATTTCTAACACCATGTCAATACTCCCGGCCTCCCATCAGTAGTCAGATCGAGGCCCACGAAATTCTTTGTGGCAAGGGGCTAGAAGTACGCCTATCGTTGGCTTCGGTTTTGAGCACCATACAATTGACAGTACGAATTAGCTCGGCGAAATTTCCCGAAGGGACGACAGATGGTGACACCACCTATCTCCACTTCCACAATTTATGTATGGAGGGAGTGAGTTAATATTAACGTCGCAGTGTCCAGCTACACGATTTAGGTATGGAACTGAATGGGAGGGAAATATTCTTCAGTCCCCTGCACTCGTGATTCAGCCCACAAGACTTTCGGACCCACTTATTTAACGAGAACGTACTCCGTGTGTACACGGAGGGTATTTGGTGACATCGGGCATCGAACCCAGGCCTTCCGATCTGGAGTCCGATGCTCTAACCACTAGGCTACCTACGGCCTAAGGAGAGTTAAATACCGACTCAAACGAGGAATGGAAACTTCTGAAGACGAGTCAGCATCACCTCTCGTTTTAAAAGTAAATTAAAATATATGGAATATTGTGTTATTGGTTATTTACCTATAGAGCAGAGGTTCCCAACCTTTTTTGTCTCATAGACCCCTTCTCATGTTTTTCGGTTTGGGGTAGATGCCTGCTTACCTCTAATATTGGATTTTTGCAAATTTACCAATTTAAATGTTTTTTGACAGCTGGTATAGATCTACTTACTTTAAAAGATTTAAATTTTTAACTGAAGGGAAGTATGGTGCTTAAAATTTATGGAAAACATGTTAATGAAATTAAAATTTAATTAATACATAAAATAAATGAGCAGCAAACAAATGCTTTTAAAGAGAGGAATAAATCTGGTGCTTCAATAACAGTTTTTCAATATTTGGAATCAATTGTGTTAGGTTTAACCCTAAATCTCCTCGGTTAGTAGTGTCCAGAACTTATCCCCCCCTTTTTTTGATTTGGAGATTGAGAACCACTCTGAAAAAGTAATTAAAAATTTTCTTACGATATTCCATAATTCGTGATTAATGTCAGGTATGTTTTTTTAAAGGCAAAATTGCGGACATGGTCTTAGTTTTTAATAAAATTTATGCTGTCACTTTGTAACTACAAATTAACCTTTTATTCAAATTAGTAAATAAATCTATTAAATAGATAAAATCTAGTTTCCTCGTGAATCAATTTTCTTTTAAAAATAAATCATGATTTGATTTAATGAGAGCCACATTTATAGACCCCCCCATTTACACCTCATGGGACCCTTAATTATTATTTCGCTGACGGATCCCTTGCAGGTCGTTATAGACCCCTGGAATCTATATGAACCACTTTGGGCATCACTGCTATTGAGGATTAGGAATTCGATTTATCGTTTGTTTATTAGCATCACACATTGCAGCAACATGATTGCTTTTGGCGAAGAAACTCATAATTCTGGGCCTTGATTGTGGTAGAGGCAGCCTAATGGTCATAGTCATGGCCGTTGTGTCATGAGTTCGAGTCCTATTGCAATTGTAGTCCAGTTCAGGTGACGTTTTCGTCATTTGACGATGGTTCAAAATTGCGAAGTTTCAAGTTTGAACTTCCTGTAAATTGAAAATTCCTGTAAGTTATGTAAACTTGATTTTATGTACTCCTGTAAAAAAAGTGTAAAAACTTTTGTGGGGAATGCAGGGGTGGTTACTTTTCCAAGGGACCGGTTTGTAGCACTAAATTCTTTCGAAAGCGCTCGGTTCCTTTGATCATTCCGCCAATCACCTTCGTATTGCTTATTTTTGCAACGTAAATAAACCCTCACTCACTGTGCCTCGATCGAAAGACGAGGTCGACATCTGAGCTGTAATCTCACTCTTCAAACATCCACACCATGCTAACGAGAAGATTCTGAGCTTCGACAGGTTAAAATTGTTTTTCCGCTATACACGTAAGGTTTTTAGTAGGACTAGTATTCTAATTTCTGTTTCGTCGATTGAAATAACACCGGTCATGATTTCGGAACCGTAACCACTTGGATACTGCTGACCGAATCAGAACTTGTTTCTGTGGTTTTACATTGGAAGCCAGAGAATATCGATTACCAGTATTGATTTTTTGGTCCGTAATTGCAATCCCTAATGACCAAACTTTCAGGATGGAAAAAAAACCCTTTGATTTGTAGAATTTTTCGAATTGTGATTTATATTGCTTGACCATATGCTAATAATATTAAACTCATTTTAAGCGTTATAAAATATATTAATCCTTTTTCCTTCTGAGAAATTTACTGACTTCCAAGATGCTTCAAATTTAATCAGAATTTGTAATTAAAAGCTGTTGACATATACTTTACACATAAATTGGAAAATATTGTTGAAGGAAGTACATTTACAATTTGCAGGTTAAGTTATAAGTTTGTATTTGTTAGCCTTAAGTAAGCAGCCCAATCCCAGTGGTCGAATGGCAGCGTATCGCGCTTCCACACCACAGATCCAGGTTCTATTCTTCGGCTGGGCAAGGTCGACTCAGCCTTTCATCCCTACTGCAGTGGATCGATAAATGAGTACCAAGCTTGCTTAGAGACTTAAATACTGCGGATCTCGCTTCAGACTGACCAGCTGATCGGGACATCTGCTCTAGCACTGCAGTGCCAAATGGTCACGTATACTGGGATGGGCACAGTAAGCCCTGGCTCTCTTATGGGCTGTTGCGGCACTGAATTTGAATTTAGTTAGCAGCCCATCCGGTATAGTGATTAGTGACGCTGACTGCTATGCTGTTGGGTCTGGGTTCGAATCCCAGTGAAGACATTAATTATGTTTGCAAATGTGTAGTACCTTTATGGCATGGGGGTACTCTAAATAGCCGTCAATCCGCAGGTCCTCTCGTAAGCTTTGTGGAAGGGGAAGAGAGGTGTGAGATCCCTGACAAACCCCTCAAATATGGAGCTGCCCCTCAAATATGGGGTAGAACCGAGAACTAAACCACACTGTGTCATGCTCAAAGCTATAAATAACGACTGGGGTAAATCAAGACCTTTTCCGCGATGAATATTATGGGTATTGGCAACGAACTAAATCGCACTGTCACCTGTATGGTACTGAAAGCCCCATGCTGCGATGAATTTTGCGGGTCTTGATCTGATGTTACTGTAGATCAGGTTGCATAAGTAACTACAACATGTTTTGTTTGTATTTCAGTTTACCTTTGTAATTGTGGATATTGATTTTTTAAGTTTATTAATTATATGCAATGAAAACAAGTTTAAGTGGGGATGAACATAGAAACAACGTTTCAGATTTGCTAAAGTGAAATTTTTGCTTTTGTTATAATATTTTTCAGCAAGAATCCATTTTTTTTCAGTGATCAATTTGTTCATTGCATATTTTTAATTATTTTTTTATTGGATAAAATAATACAAATATTTGAAAAAAAATGTTAAGTAATGATAAACTTTTCAAAACCAAACAAAATAAAATACATCTTTTTTCGTGCACTATAATGTCGAATATTTAAAAAAAACCATAATCATAATGTATATTTGCGGAGTAAAGAAGTTTAATTTTGTTTTTGAAATTAAAAAAAAATGAAAAATAATTGTAACTTATGTGAAAATGTTTCCTCATTAAGAATAAATTTAAAATTGACGCTGCAAAAGAATAACATTGAGTTTCTTTCCAGAAAGCAATTTATTTTAATTAGTGAGCTTTAATTAAAAAGCATCGAGTTATGAATATTTTCGTATTAATTAATGAAATAAACTAACAACTGTTTCCTTCATTCTAATTAGTATTTCCCGTATCGAAATTTTTTGGTTAATTATGATTTCTGGCCATCTAGACCTTTGGCATGACTTTAATTTATTTGCGTTGACAATTTTTTTTTTATTTCTTTTGTTATATATATGAGTGTACGTATGTATGTATGTTATTAAAAAAATACCCTCAAAATTTTAATAGGAAGACACAATTGTTTTTATTCATTAGATTTCAAACATATCAATCTAGATACCAATCTAATAAAGCTGTGTGGTCCCCATCTACCGTGCCGCTGACCGGTACCAATCCGTCCAATTCCTTCCTCTTCCACCCTTGTCAATCTGGAATTTTACTCGCTGAAAAAAATCTCAAAATTTGGTGGCGTAGAGGTTTTTTTTCCATTCATCATTGGTATATGGTAATAGAACCGGTTTGTGGCTCTAGCTCTCAAGTGTGATGGAAGCTCTCACTATCACGTCTTGTCAGTGGTCACATCAAATGCTTCTTGTACTCAAAGAACAATAAGATCTCCATCTGTGCAAAGTGTCAAGATCATCAAGCTTCTCTCGAGCGTGCAATGAGTTGTATTGTGTCGGGACTTTTTATCGGATTTTCTTACTAATTTTCTTGGGGAATCTTTGGGGCCAGAATGACATTACTTCAATCCAATCCTCTCAAGAAGAAACCGCGATATGCAGATTAGTTAATTGATATATATTGGAGCTTTAGCATTCGCGTGTTAGTATAATAGAAGTCAGATAGTAGTAGAATAGAAGTCGGGATAGTAGTAGAATAGAAGTCGGGATAGTAGTAGAATAGAAGTCGGGATAGTAGTAGAATAGAAGTCGGGATAGTAGTAGAATAGAAGTCGGGATAGTAGTAGAATAGAAGTCGGGATAGTAGTAGAATAGAAGTCGGGATAGTAGTAGAATAGAAGTCGGGATAGTAGTAGAATGGAAGAATAATAGTCGATGAATAGTAGAAGAATATAATAGAAGAAAGACAGAAAGCGCGCGCTCAGGTGCTGATCGCCGTGAGATATTGGTAAGATATTAATTTTAGAAGTGTAATTATAGAACGGACTTTAGTGTGTTAAGGAATCTAAGGTGGATAAGGATTAGTAGGATAGCTTCTCATAAAGATAGTGATTAGGATTTCAGGCGCTATTTACTTAGAATTTATAATTACGTAGTATCACTCCTGATTATACCCCTCTAGTAAGACTTGTGTTGCGTTGATCAATTTATATTTATACATATTAAATTAGATTTACTATGGCGAATTTGAGTGATCAATCATTTCTTCCTACAAATCTAGGTCGCGTAGATGAAGAGATGATACCCTCGGGCCGGGTAGTTTCACAGTATGATATCTGTATAAAAAGAAAAGATATCTATACGGACCTCCTTCTTGTACTCTACTTTATAAAAGTCAACGTTCTAATGCAGAGGTGCTCAACATTTTTGTCCTCTGGGCCATATACGTATGTGAACTATTTCTCGCGGGCCATAACGTGAGGATTAATGGGAAGGTGGGGGCACTATAAAATCAAGGACATTTAAAATGCGAAAAATTGATCAAAATAATAAAACTCTGAATTTTGGATTTTATTTTAAAACTATATTAAACTCTATAAAACTCAACTCTCAAAAGATAGGTTTTATGCATTTTTAACTCAGTTATGGGATAATTTCAATTTCTTTTCATCAGTGATCCCCTCCCCCAATATCATTCCTGTTGCAAAGATTTTTTTTTTTAAGAAAACTAACTTACCTCGTCTTGAAAAAGATCCTCAAAGAAAATGCCATTGAAAGATTTGTGCTTAGTTGTATAGTGACGAGTAAAGTTATATTTTTTAATGTAACATTTTCACTACAGTTTAAACAAGTTGTTGATCTCAACAAAAAGTCAAGACCATAATGGTCGTGAAACAACGTATTCTTCACATATTTTTCGTTTGGAAGACATGAAGAGAGATTAATCAAAAATTTTAATTTCATTCATAAAATAGTCGCTGCTCCTCTGTTACTTATCGCTAACTTTACCAATTACAAAAAGAAAAATTTTCGCTTGTTGATCTCAACAAAAGTCAAGACCATAATGGTCGTGAAACAACATATTCTTCACATATTTTTCGTTTGGAAGACATGAAGAGAGATTAATCAAAAATTTTAATTTCATTCATAAAATGGTCGCTGCTCCTCTGTTACTTATCGCTAACTGTATCAATTACAAAAAGAAAAAATTTTCGCTTGTTGATCTCAACAAAAAGTCAAGACCATAATGGTCGTGAAACAACATATTCTTCACATATTTTTCGTTTGGAAGACAAAGAGAGATTAATCAAAAATTTTAATTTCATTCATAAAATGGTCGCCTCTCCTCTGTTACTTATCGCTAACTGTACCAATTACAAAAAGAAAAAATTTTCGCAATTCGTACCAGCACGACATCTTTAGCAAAACTGATATGTGATTGCTTGATTGAAAGGATATCGCACTAAATTTTTAATGCATTTTTTTTAAATAATTGAATTTGTTAGTGCAACGAGCCGTGACCGGGCTACTCGGGAAGGTCCTGTGGGCCACATGCGACTCGCATGTTGAGTATCGCTGGTTTAATGCATTTTGTCTGACTTTATCAAACTCCGGAAGATTAGCAGCAACAGCAACATAATATTTACTAATTTTGTAAATTCACATATTTAACTGTATGTTTTATGTGCCCTGTATTTGACACACACAAATCATATCTAATTGAATTCTTTTAATAACTATTCTTTTTATGATGTATTTTTTGTTGACTAAAAATTATTTTATTTCACTCTCTTTTTCTTCCCTTACAGACCTGAAGCGCGAAGCGACCATTTGTCATGTTCTGAAGCACCCCCACATCGTAGAACTTTTAGAAACCTACAGTTCTGATGGCATGCTCTACATGGTATTTGAATAGTAAGATCCATTTTCGTTCTTTTTTCGTGCTAAATGTTTCAAAGAGTTATACTTTAGTTTGAGAATATTAATAAATTTTTGTGTTTGTTATGCGTAAGTTTGAGTTAAATCTAAAAACTTATGCATTGGCTTCAGTGCGAAGTAAAAAGATGTGGATATCCATCAAAATTTTCCATCCAGTTTATTCCATCATTCTTCTGAATTCTGCTTAAATCATTTATAAATTGCAGGTATATAACGTTTATCATCATGCGATCATCGCGTGCAAACGATTTTATAATTTTGTTAGATCAGTGCGTCTCAAACTTTCAGTACTTGCGACCCTATTTTCAATCATGAACTTCATCACCCCCTCTATGTAATAACAATGTATTGAATTCAATAATAAAGTATTTGACGTAAGCTACAATACGATTTTAATTGCAAACCGTTGTTCACATTATCAAGATAAGTATATAATTTTTTTTATATAATTTTGTATATGACAAGCTCATAGGTGTAACCGGTACTAATTAATTTGTTCTTAACTTTGTATTGATAATTAATTACTGATATCAAATACATTGTGCAGTACTGATGCATTTCTTATATTATATTTGTGGCAATGTGTATTTTACTTTTATTATGTCAGAATGTAGTTTGTTTTCCTTCCTTCCAGTAAGTTTGTAATTTTTTAAATCTTTTATTTTCCACTTTTCGATATGCTTGAGCTCCCCCCTTGTAAGGCTATCACGCTCCGCTAGGGGGTGCGCCTCACTGTTTGAGAAACGCTCTGTTAAATGATAAAGCTGACATGAACAGCTGTGGCTGTACCTGCCGAGATGACTGACGCAATTACCTTACAAAAAGTGACAATGCAGTGTAATTCATATGTGCATATATCATCGATTGCATCGTATGAAAACCTCTGCAACTCTGACTTTGTATATCGTCTACGAAACCATCCTTGATGTGTCACCATACACCTTAGGCAATCATTAATCAATCAATAAGTAATATTTTAACTTACCGAATTCCTTATTAAAACTCTTGCCAGAGAAACTATCAACATCTAGTAAAGTTGTTTATATCGACTGCATCTTTATAATAAAATAATTTTATTTGAAGGTTGAATTTCATAAATCTGTAATTTTCTGTATGGTTAAAATTAAACAGCATAAGTTTTTATTTATAAAATCGGAGATGAGGATTATTAGAATATATATTAATTATATCAAATGAAAGAAATGATCATTTGTCACTTGATAAATGATTATTTTTAAGTTATGCGCTTTTCTCTCTAACTTTTGGTACTTAAGTATTATCGCAACATTCACCAATTCAATTAATAATTCGCCAAGTTGGCAACCCCAATTTCCTATGTGTTGTCAGCGCTGAATTGGCAACCATGTGCTTCGTTTCATGTAATGTCGCCAGTAGGTTGCGATAATACGTAAGCACCCTCCCGATTAACGTAGAACATGTTCACTTGATTTAGCACAATTAATTGTTTTTCTTATTTATTGCAATTTCCTTTAACATTTTACTTACTCGTAAAAAAAAGGTACTTACGTGTTATACTGTCAAAAATTTTCATCAATTAAAAGATGTCGCTAAATACCATAATATGCAGCCAATTATGGAAAAACATATCCCCATATGTTCAAACATGTTAATAACACCGATAGCAGCATTTGGCGACGTCATTTGATTTTGCGAAATTAATTGGCGGTGTAATACGTACAGTACCGTAAAAAATTTGCTTTTAAAATTAAATTAAAAAAAAATTAGGTGATCGAAAGGGGAAAAATCGCTTTATTAGTTAATATGAAAGGGCTTTGATAACTTAGTTTTTAGATTTTTAGAATAACACATTCATTGCCGTTGGGTTGCGAGTTCAGGGTCTCATCTTTCCAAACACTGGGGCTGAAATACGTTAAATTTATTAGGGCTCAAAGCTTTCATGTTTGAATAATATGAAATTAAGAACAGAGGGGGTGCCTGTTCTGGTGTCATTCGAGTCCGATCAAAATTATGAGATCCATCACTAATAAATTCTGTTCTTTTTCAATGCGATATTAATAAATAATCAATCAATCAATGAAATTTATGTGACGTCATAGTCACATAACTACAATCACGTTTTCCATACGATCAGTTAATAAATTCATATGACGTCATATCACACGATAAAAGCAAACACATTTCCAGCCAATTTGCTTATGCTCTTTGCTATGGCCAACTTTTTCAATTTACAAATATTTTCTTTTAAAAAACATATTTATCAATAATTAGAATGAGCATAAGGAAAGGAAATATACTTAATATAACAGTATACTGTAAATTCTTTTTTAAATTTTAAAGAACTCTTCAAAGAATCTTAATATTTGAACTTGTTTTCTCAAATCTGAAAATTTATGTACATTTTACAAGTAGAAAATCAAGTAAAAATCTAATGTCAATCATGAAATCAATGGTGAACATGTGATCATATTTATCATGTGACTTTCATGAATTTAAACTATTGTTAAGTATACCAACCACCTGCGTAGCTAGTCCTGAGAGGACCCTGTATCAAAATTCGTTGGGGGCCCATTTCTAGAACCCCTTAACATTTTACAATTTTTTGCTTATGCATTTTGGGGCCCCTGAAGTGCGGGGGCCCCGTTTCATTCATACGGCTGATACGGTGCTAGGTACACCCCTGATGCCTACTAAAAATAAGCTGCAGAGGTTGTAAACCATTTTTTGAGCTTATCGATTTTTATATTTTCTTTTCTTTTTAATTTAACATCAGAAAAAAAAGCGTTCATATTAATTAAAATACGCAGATTTAAGACAGTTGTTTTGAAGTCTTACGTTTCTCATTCCGAAACCATTTTTTCTTCACTTGGCTATTTTTTTTTGGAGATTTTTCTGATGCAGTTTATGTATTATACTGTCCCTATTTTCATTCATGAAGTTAACAAAATCGTAATTCTTCAGTTTTTTTAGACAAACAGGTGGTTTTTTTTCCATCTAAAATATGGGTCGTCAAGCTTTTCACGCTTGAGGAACTAAATTAATAAATTCATAGTGATCCGCGGGCCACACGACTGTCAAAAAATATTGTAGTTAGGAAATTTATATATAAAAAAAGCGAGGTATGTTTTATAAGACTACAACTGTTTCTAAGGCAAGGGATGATACTTACAGATTTGTATATATTTATCGGTTTCAAAAAAGTTAAATGGAATTCGAACGATATATATATATATATATAATATACATATGTATAGTCATATTTTTTATATTTAAAATTATTTAAAATACAGTGAAATTTTTGAAAAAATTTGTCATTTTCAGAAAATTGTTATCTTAAATGGATATCAAACACACCAGTGAAATGTTTTAAATATCAAGAATTACAGAAGCAATTGCGTTTTTTTATGACAAAAAGCACACTTTTTAAAATGGCTCAAATTCCAGGGCTACTAAAATGCCCTTTGCGGGCCATTCCTGGCCCGCGGGTCATGAATTTTAGACCCCTAATCTAAAAGATTAATTCTGCGTCATCCGTGGCTCTTGTAGTTCTAATATATAGCTCTTTTCCAAAATAATCTCGAATGTAACCTACTGTCTGTAGAGGAAACTTGGTGGAAATTACCAAACATCTGTAGAGAGTTGGTTTTCCATAAATCATAGATATTCACGAAATAATGTTTCTCTAGACCTCCTCCATCCTGGTTTAGGCAAAGAAAATAAACTTTTATGGCAACCTCTTAGCTGATCACCGCTTTCTTCGGTTTGTGATTTATTGAAATGGATGTTGGAAATCGGGCTTTATTATGATTTAGGAATGCAAAGTTTTGGAAGTTTTAGGTCACAGAAACTTTCTTTCCCCTCTTAGGGCATTCTTAGGAACATTATTTAACGGGATTATAACGCATTGACTCACAGAATAATCAAGTGATGTGTTTCATTTTTACTCTACTTTTCTGTAATAGTAAAAAATATTCATAGTACTTTGGTTAAAGTTTAGGGATATGAAGAAGGAATATTGTTACTGAAAAACAGCTTTAAATTCCTCAATATATTCAATTCAGTAATTTAATTGGATGTTTATCAAAACCGACCAATTAACTTTGTTTACCAAAAAAACTGTTCTTGTATTGTTCTATTTATATTGTTCTTAATTTTTTTATTAAGTGGGCACAAATCTCGTCAAGCATTGGCGTAGCTAGTCCTCAGTAGGTCCTGTCTTAAAACTTCGTGGACGCCCCTTTTGAGGCCCCGTACGAATTTTTTTATTACCTGTGTTAAGGCCCCTGTAGCTTGGGGACCTCATACTATTGATACGGCGGTAACTACGCCCCTGTCGCCAAGCAGATACTTATGGCGACGATACATAAAATATGAATAGATAAAGCTACTTACTACTGATTTCAAGAAATTTTACTTAATTATTGAAAAGCCTACGGAGAAATTATGAGAAATGGTTGGATTTGGCGATATTTTATCAATGTCCGGTAGCAACATTGGTGGATTTATCGCCCACCCTAGTCTAAACAGATTATAATGAACATTTTTTGAAATATGGGGATGTGAGTTAATTACCTTAATTTTTTTAAAAAAATCTATTTTCTTTGCCTTTTTACAATTTTATGTTATATTTTCTGAATTGAAGCTCAGTGGGTAAGTGGTAGCATATCTTGCTTCAACGTCACAGGTCCGGGGTGCAAAATCTGGACTGGGTGAGGTCAACTCAGCGTTCCATCCCTTCAATGTGTCGATAAATGAGTACTAAGCTGGCTTGATAACTAAATATTGGGGGGTTTCGCGTCTGACTGACCACCTGACCGGAACATCTGCTCATGTACCTCAGTGCCCTAGCTCACGAAAACTGAGATTGACACAGAAGACCTTGGCTCTAGGGAGATATTGCACCACTTAGTTTAATATTTTCTGAATTAAGTAGGGTCTTTGATAAGACAAAACGATTTTTTCTATATCTTTTATTCTGTGGAAGTAGGTATGTAAGTTATAAATAAGCAGTTAAGTCGACACATAGAATTATAGCACTCTTGAATTTAAGGCACTACAAATTTAATTTTGTGAAGAAAACTTTTAGACGAGTACTAATAGCTCTGTGCTGCGAACTTTTTACTGGACAGTGACGAAAACCAAATCTCGCCTTCTATAGATTCTTACTACACAAACAATTTTCAAAACGAATATGTTGCCATCGCGCCAAAGATAAATACATAGTCAATGGCGTCGGTAAATGACATAAAAAACTTTATACTTAATATGTATATTATTGAGAATTGCACAGAACTGAAATACAAACATGTAAATGAACATACAAATAAACAATTAAAGACAAAAATACAATTTGGTTAATAATCAAAATACTTTATCCATACACAACAGGTTTAAAAAATAAATATTAATTATATAATACCTTAATTTTTTTTCTAAAAGAATTCCGTAGGAAAAATAAAAATCATTTGCAGATAAACCATTATTTTATTACAATATATTGAATTGGTTTATAATTTATATCTATATATTTTTATGTTATATATATGTAATTAGTATAATGACATATTAATTTTTAAAAAAATTCTTTTCTACAGTTTTTATGTGAAATTTTTTGAATTTATCTTGGTTATGTCCATTTTTTTCGATGAAACAAGACAGTTTTTATCTCTATTTATTTCGTGAAAAAGGCAGCTTATGTAAGTGATAAAATAAATGCTTTCATTCGATTAAATAGTTTTATAAGAAAAATAAAAGTCGTCTGCAAATAAACCGTTGTTTTATCAAAATATATAAATATGCATTGGTTTAATAATCTTAAATTCAAAAGTTTTTGCCTTCTATCGTACAATTTTATGTTATATTTACAACCGTTTCGTTGATAAAACAATACTGTTTCTTTTTATCGCTTTTATTTCGCGAAAATAGCTGATACATAGATGAAAAATAAATATTTCTATATGATTTGAAAATTCTTCGGGAAAAATAAGTATCGTCTATACAATGGAAAAATTTATTTTACTCGTATGCAGTCATTTTTGCGTTTAAATGTAAAGAATACATTTAAATGCAAACGATACTTGCAATTATGTTATAGTATTTATTTAAAATCAGATATATTTTTTCACTTGAGTAGAAAAAACTTTTGTCTTCTGAACCGCAAAGATAAATTATAAGAAGATTGCATAAAAATGATAAAGATAGTATAGAAATGAAAAAAAGAAAAGGTTTACATTTGTTATCAATGATAGCTGTTATAAAAGGGATTATTTGTTGTAGTGAAATGTTTAACATAAGGCTTTACTATAAAAAATGAAGTAAAAGGAATTATTTCTTTCAGCTTCTTTTATTTCATCTTTGCTGATTTGGAGATAAATGTGCAATATCAGCATTTTTTTAAATCTCGTCTGTTGGATAAATAACTTTTGATTCTAAGTGAATTAAACATGAATCGGACATGAACATTTTAAGAAATATCGACTAGAATATCTCTCTCTCTTTACATAATATCTAACTTTTATTGAATGTATTCTTGGTAAATACGTATTTTTTAGGACTTCATTGGAAAATGACAATTAATGATAAAAAAAGATTCAAATTTTAATAATCAAAAATGTTCCATTTTCATTTTTTTATAAAATTTTGATGAAATAATTTTTTTGAAAAATGAAACAAAAAGGGCCGTGGTAACATGATTGATTGAAAACAAATATAAAGGGTGTTTTTTTAGAGGTATAGAACTTTAAATTGCAATAAAACAACGATGTATTATTCGATTGACATGAATTTTTTTTATTCGAAAGATAATCTTGTGGCATTACATTTTAAATATGATTTCTGGCACATGACTGCCACGGCTGGCTCGGATGCAGTCCAATCTGGACGTCCAATTTTCGATGACTTTTTCCAACATTTGTGGCCGTATATCGGCAATAACATGGCGAATGTTGTCTTCCAAATAGTCAAGCGTTTGTGGCCAATCCGCATAGACCAATGACTTTACATAGCCCCACAGAAAATAGTCTAGCGGTGTTAAATCACAAGATCTTGGAGGCCAATTTACAGGTCCAAAACGTTAAATTAGGCGGTCACCAAACGTGTCTTTCAATAAATCGATTGGGGCACGAGCTGTGTGACATGTTGCGCCGTCTTGTTGGAACCACAGCTCCTGGACATCATGATTGTTCAATTCAGGAATGAAAAAGTTAGTAATCATGGCTCTATACCGATCACCATTGACTCTAACGTTGTGGCCTTCATCGTTTTTGAAGAAGGATTCCACCAGCCCATAAAGCGCACCAAACAGTCAGTTTTTCTGGATGTAACGGTGTTTCGACATACACTTTGGATTAGCTTCACTCCAAATGCGGCAGTTTTGTTTGATGACGTAGCCATTCAACCAGAAGTGCGCTTCATCGCTAAACAAAATTCGCTTATGAAAATCGGGAACAACGGCAATCTCGTTTTGGGCCCATTCGACGAATGTACGCCTTGCTTGATGATCGTTTTGATGAATTGCCGAACCAAACTGAGAATAAATCACTTGACAGCTGTTAAATCGGTCGCCATCTTGGAAAGTAATGCCAACTTAAACTTCTATACCTGGAAAAAAAACACTCTTTATTTAATTTACTGAATTCATTTAATAGTTTTTATACGCCAGTCTTTCAAACTTAATTTATATGAAATCACATTTATATATAGTTAGGTTATTGAAACTTTTTGCTGAAGAGTGAATCTTAAGCGTCCAGTTTGGTTGCGTTACTCTCAATCGGTTTTATTCGACTCCATTCGGCAATCGTGCTCCTGTCGGCGACGTTTGCTTAAGACCTTATCACACACGCATGTCTGGAACAACCGTTTCGGGACATTTTTCGAGCAGCTGTGAGGGTGAAGGGTTGATGTAAGCAAAACGATACGCTCTGACGTCAGCCGAACCCTTTCTTTTCAATGAAAAATTACTCGCCGATTTTTCTGCTTCGAAAAAAAAAACATCCAATATTTTCCTTTTATTCCACTCGCGCTTTTGTTGATGATTGTAAACAGAATTGGAGCACCATTCTGTTTGAAATATTATTCGCCATTAAAATATTGTACCCATTAAAATACTATACGCCATTTCGGATGTGTTTGACGTAGCCGTAGCTGCCATCTTGTTTATACCATATGGAGATGAAGAACCCCATTGGCTGGAATTTAGAGCAATCTTAATTTCGAGAAATTCTTTCAGCTCACTAGAAAAAAGTTGCTTGAAGTCATTGCCATGGCAACTGGGTAGAAATTGTTCAAAATGGTTGCTTTGAAGGAAAATGGCTCCAAATACGTATATATAAGATAAAGCCTTTTGTTTTAAATTGAAAACTTTTTAGGAGCGTGTTTTTTAAGCAAAAATTTCAAGCACACTTTTTGCCGTAGAGTTTTATTTTCTTTATTTAAATATTACTCTTATGCCGCCCACTTCCACTCAACTCCAGTGAGTTAACGATAGAAGAGGAGCACAAGCGAGAATAATTGAAAAAAAAAGATTATTCCTATGTAGGAGATCGAAGAGAAGAAAAAACAAACGAAGCATGGGATTTATTTTTTGATTCAGTAAAAAGAGCATTTTTGCACAAAAATGTGTCAAACGAATTAAAATCTGAAATTTGAATGAAGTTAATTTTGCGAGAAAGGTGCAAAATTTTGGTTTATATTAATGATGACAACTAAGAGATTACTACAAAATAAAAACATTAATTCTGAAAAAGTATGAACCCTCTCCTTATGTTTGCTTGGAGAATTCTAAGAAAAGCAAACGGCTCACAGGGCATAAGTCTTTCATACATTCTCTTATACTATTTTCTCATACTGTTATACTCGTAGTATACGGAGTTACACGAGTTATATAAACGGTACTTACGTATTGTCACAACGGTATTGGTGACACTATATGAAAGGGAGGACATGGTTGTAAATTCAGCGTGTATAAAACATGGGAAATCGGGGTTGCCAACTTAGCACGTTATCTTGAACGTTGAAATTGTTGCGATAGTACGTAAGTTCCGTATAAACATATATATTACATAAATATATTCTGCATAAGTAATTTACATATAAATATTTTTATTACATATAATTCGACTAGCTGACATTTAAATCGTATATACTCATTTATAAATATATAAGGATGCATAACTGTTTAAATATTGCCCTTTACAGAAAATGGAGAAAATAAACAAATTTACCGATGAATGGGTACGAAAAAGAGAACTGCTTAGCGCCTGAATGCGAAAATGTCTTGAAAAAAAACGTAGTACATCCGAGTAAATGGATTCTCTTGCCCAGAATAAATCAGAAATTTCAGTTCTTTTGTATGGACATGAATAGACACGCACAATTTTTAAAAAAAATTTATTTTAAGATTATAAATATCTTCCTGACTGAATATTCTTTTATTTATTTATTTTGCCTTTTAAGAATTGCCTCCGCGTTAGTTAAGTGGACATGGTCATGGTCCCGAACTCATGGCTGGCGTTAGTTGTATCGAGTCGTCAGCTCGAGTTTTGGTGCCACTTAAAATTTTCCGTGTAGATGGGTTGTTGCATGCTAAATCTGGTGGGGTCGGCAGACCAGTGGTTATGGCTACGAGCTCGTGGCCGTATTTCATTTCGAATTTGTTCGTCATAGAGGGGTAAAAAAAAATGGTGTAGACAGAGCTTGAGCTTGCAGCATTCATAAAATTGAAGTGGGGATGCCAGCTCAAGTGTAGTCTTCGTGGCTCAAAATTATGAGGGAAAGCCTCGGTAGTCTAGTGGTTATGGTCCTGTGGCGGTGTGATATCGATATAAACCAGTAATAGCCTCCACGTGACGACGATCGTTTTAGCGTGGTGGCTAAGATACTCGTTTTCGGAACAGAGGGTGTTCAGATTGAATCTTCCTTCATTGGGGAACCTGGCCGTGCAAAAGAGAACCGTGGCAGTCGTGGCGCCATCTATCCACCGCAAAAGCAACTAAGCCGTCACACACGACGACGCAACCCACAAAGCCGTCAAGCACGAATGATGCAACCTACAAACCCGTCGCACTGAAAGTGACGCAACTGCTCACACGCTCGCCTGGAATATGGTTTCGTTCGTTCGCCTATTCACCGAATCACTAGCAGGAGGGTAGTGTGGCGGTGTGATATCGATATAAACCAGTAATAGCCTTCACGCGACGATGAATGTTTTGGCGTGGTTACAAAGACACTCGTTTTCGGAACAGAAGGTGCTCAGATTGAATCCTCCTTCACTCCCAAACTCGTGGCCGACGTGTCGCATGTCCGAGTTTGGGTACCACTAAAGACCCGCTGTGTATAGGGAGCTAATGCTTGTTAAACCTGTCAAAATTTGTCTTTCCGTTAGCGTGGTGTGGTTGTGTGGAGGGGGTTCCAGCTCAGGTGTCGTCCTCGTCACCTTGACAGAGTTTCAAAATTACGAGGTTCATCCTCAGTAGCCCTCATGTTTCTTTATCACTCTCATGCATGCTAAATCTGTCGAGATTTAAAGCCTTTACTTAGTTGTGTTGTCACCCTCGTCACGCGACCGTGGCACAAAATTACAAAATATGTCTCCAATATCTTTCGTGTTGCTTCTAAGTGCAATGCTAATTAAGAACCAATCAATATAAATCTAGTAGAGCGTAAATATAGCTTGTTTAAAAAAAACTTTCATTCGTCTCTTTTTCGTTCATCTCGGATTAATATAAGAAGTAGCAATTTATTTTTCGATCCAAAAAGCACAATACTGATATAAAAGCGCATAAATAAAACACAATGCAGAGGGAATGATTACTTCCAAAGGCTCTTAAATAATCATAAATTCAGCGGAGAAAAACACAATAGTCTGAAAAAGCTTCGTTGATAGTGGAATACATCTTTTGTCTGAGATGTACTCCGGTCTTGATATCTTTTGTAATATCGTGTGTGGATGAAAAATAGGAAGCCTTTCGCTCCTCAGAGAGAGAGAGAGAGAGACCGAAGAAAAGTCAATAGAACAAAAGAACCGAAAGAACTCGCTGGATGAATTCCAAAACTCTTCTTCGTACATCGATGATTTGTTGAGAGGAGCGTTAAGAAACGAGGCTTTGATTGAAGTGTACGTGATTTTTCTCAAACCCCCGTCTCAAACCCCATCAGCATACTGAGTCGCTTATTACGAAATTCCTTGTTTATTTGAGGGAGAAAAAAAAGGAGAGAATTGATATTGAAATTGTGAAGGAAAGAGTAGTAATTTTTATGGAATTCGTTTTCCCTTTATATTGATACTTTTTAAGCTGCAGAGGAGTTTATTTTTAGGGAAGTGAAAAAAAATTGGTTGTTGTGTGTGTGAGCAGCTGTCGAATTATGCATTTTGATAATGTTGCGAATTTTATATTGTGTTTGAAAAATGATGTTTTTGCCAAAAAAAAAAAAAAAGAAAGATTTGTAGGTAATTTTATAGGAAATCTCTCTCGAGTTTTATTCTAAGTAAATTCGTTAAATTGTGCCATTTATGAGAGAAAGAAACATAAAATACTTTTCTTTTTCAATATCGAACAGTTTCACTCAAATTTACTTTAAATTTGAGGCCTGGATCACGAACCATGGGCTGCGGTAGCCCAGTGGTTAGGGTATCGGACCATGGCAGGTATGTCATGAGTTCGAGCCCAGTACCACTAAAGACCCGCCGTGTAGGGCAACGATGCATGTTAAATCTGTCAAGAGCTGAAACGTCCTCCCGTTGGTCTGGTAGTTAGGAGAGGGGGGTACCAGCTCAGGTGTCGTCCACGTCACTTGACCACGGTTCAAAATTACGTGGTCCGTCGCCAAAAGCCCTCGTGTAGCTGAACAGTGCGACGTTAATATTCAATCAATCAATCTGGATCACGAACCTCACTGAAAAACATTTTTTTTAATGGGATGCATATTAGCAACTAAGACACGGCAGTCCCCAAATGTGAGAGCCATTTCAGTCGTGGCACCATCTAGTGGAGACTTGCTGCCAAATTTGGATATTTGAATTAATTTTAATTCAAGCTCTCGTTGAATGCCAAATTTTGCCGTGAGTACTAGAGCCAAATTGATACTCAAGGGATCTTTGACATGCCACATAATCATATGACATGCGTGCATTCAGAAAATCTATCGACCCCAGCCGAGTTCGAAACCGCAACCTTAGGCTTACGAAGCAAGCACGCTACCTCTAAGCCACCGAAGCTGACAACTAAGAAAAAATATGAGGTTTGTTAGTGACGGACCTCGTAATTCTTTTAAGTTACGGTCATGTAACGAGAGAAACTATAATAAAAGAAATTCCAAAATATATATTATTAAAAAAATAGGAACAGAGGTATTGTAAAACACTTTTGAAACACAAGCTACATTTTTCAAATTGTTATTTTTTTTAAATTGAAAATGACGTAATAATAAAATTATATGCCACGAAAAATACGTAGTATTATTCAAAAGTTCCCGGACTGAGTCTATAACTCAAAAAATACTATCAATTAAGGGGACATGGTACGATTTACGAAAATTTTTTAAATTTAAATATTTTCAAAAATTTTTTTTGTTGCCTCCTATGTGTGTATACTATGTGAAACGTACTTCGTGCTCAAAATTTCATGAAAAACTAGCCATTTAATTTTTTTTAAGGAAAAAGTTTGTGAAGTGATTTAAAAATGCTACTCCCCCTACAAAAATTTACTTATACGCATGAAATTTGATTTACAAGTAAGTCAAACTATGCATAATAAAAATTGGTATGGGTTTTGAGATAACACGATTGATATGCGTACAATGCTTCT
This sequence comes from Trichonephila clavipes, assembly GCA_019973935.1. Taxonomy (NCBI): domain Eukaryota; kingdom Metazoa; phylum Arthropoda; class Arachnida; order Araneae; family Nephilidae; genus Trichonephila; species Trichonephila clavipes. Next base: position 173,211 of record BMAU01015012.1, read on the forward strand.
TTTTATGAATGCTTATTGAAAATTCCTTAAAAAATGTATAAAAATTCTGAGTTCAATTATTTTTAAAAAAATAAGTATTTCTTTTAATGAAAAATGCATACCAATTTTTGTTACATATACTATTAACAATTGGTAAAAAAAATTTCAAAGCATTATGCACAATAGAAAAAAAAGCCTTAGAGCGCGCGTTTTAAATGAAGACGAACTAGTTATTTTATCTTTCTGAGATAAGTAAGTTTAAAGTTTTGATTTGCCATAGCGATGTGAATAAAAAAGAACGTAAGGACTATCATAATTTTTCGTTTTTTAAGTTTAGAACTTTTAAATTTTGTGAGGTTATAAAGGGTGTTTTTTTAGAGGTATAGAACTTTAAATTGCAATAAAACAACGATGTATTATTCGATTGACATGAATTTTTTTTATTCGAAAAATAATCTTGTGGCATTACATTTTAAATATGATTTCTGGCATAGGACTGCCACGGCTGGCTCGGATGTAGTCCAATCTGGACGTCCAATTTTCGATGACTTTTTCCAACATTTGTGGCCGTATATCGGCAATAACACGGCGAATGTTGTCTTCCAAATGGTCAAGCGTTTGTGGCTTATCCGCATAGACCAATCACTTTACATAGCTCCACAGAAAATAGTCTAGCGGTGTTAAATCACAAGATCTTGGAGGCCAATTCACAGGTCCAAAACGTGAAATTAGGCGGTCACCAAACGTGTCTTTCAATAAATCGATTGTGGCACGAGCTGTGTGACATGTTGCGCCGTCTTGTTTGAACCACAGCTCCTGGACATCATGATTGTTCAATTCAGGAATGAAAAAGTTAGTAATCGTGGCTCTATACCGATCACCATTGACTGTAACGTTGTGGCCTTCATCGTTTTTGAAGAAGGATTCCACCAGCCCATAAAGCGCACCAAACAGTCAGTTTTTCTGGATGTAATGGTGTTTCGACATACACTTGTGGATTAGCTTCACTCCAAATGCGGCAGTTTTGTTTGTTGACGTAGCCATTCAACCAGAAGTGCGCTTCATCGCTAAACAAAATTCGTTTATGAAAATCGGGAACAGCGGCAATCTCGTTTTGGGTCCATTCGACGAATCTACGCCTTGCTTGATTATATTTAAAATGTAATGCCACAAGAGTATCTTTCGAATAAAAAAAAATTCATGTCAATCGAATAATACATCGTTGTTTTATTGCAATTTAAAGTTCTATACCTCTAAAAAAACACCCTTTAGAAAAAAATATTTAAAAAATAATTTAGGCTAAAAAGTATATTTGATTTTTCGACCGATTTTTGGCCTTTGAATCGTACAGTTTCCTCTTAAACTGCTGAAACATGTCCTCCTTCGAAATAAGACCCTTGAACAACTACACACTTATGTCATCGCTTGTAAAGATGATCGAAACATTTCTAGAATCCATTTTTAGCCATGCCCTTCAATTCAGCCTGCGATACACTTTTAACTTCATCTGCAGATTGCAGACGACCCTGCAAGCGATGTGTCTGTTCAGGAAATAAGCCGAAATCGCAGGGGGCGAGGCCGAGGATATCCCAACCGATTGTGTTATTTGCGCTATTGTTTGATGCCTGTTCTTACTTACCACCGTAGAAACTTTTTCGATGTTTCCAGTGGTGCGGGAAGTCTGCGGACATATAGAGTGTTTGCCGTCTTCTACGCTTTCCCTGCCTTCTCTAAAACGTCGATGCTACTCATAAGCTTGCGTTCGCGATAGTGTATCAATGCCATACACATGCATCAACACTTCGGAAGTCTATTTAGCACTCTTTTCCAAAAGAACATAAAATTTGATATTCATTCTCTGCTCAATGAACGCAATTTCTTTCAATCGCCAGCTTCTAAATACATCCGCCTGCAAAATACAAAGCCGTAGCGAAACCCTGACTACGTGATTTGGGACATTTTTTTTTTTGAAAAGGGGAAGAATGCAATAACACAGAAGAGTTATCGTAGTCGCTCTGCTGCAAAATTTTTTCACGTTACAGGCCCTGTCCGGGAACTTTTAAGATGACCGCGGTAGCCGAGTGGTCAAAGTATCAGATCGTGGCACGTCTTGTCACGATTTCGAGCCCAGTACCACTAAAGAGCCGCCGTGTAGGGAAGCGATGCACGTTAAATCTGTCGAAAGCTCGAACGTCCTCCCGTTGGTGTGGTAGTTAGGAGAGGGGGTGCCAGCTCACACAGGTATCCTCTACGTCACTTACGTCAGATTCCTCTATTATTACGTTTTTTTTTCCTTTTTGGTTGTACTTTATTCTATTGATCTGGATTTGAAGGAAAAAACAGAGAAATTTTATTTGTATTTTTTTCATGAATTTAAAATGTTCGGTATGCCATTCAAGCCTTAAATGGCTCAGTGACACACTTAAATTATATGCCTTAACGATTCAGCTTAAATCTCCATGTTAATTTTTTATCATGTGTTTAAGTCAGTGCTTCTCAAACTTTCAATACTGGCGCCCCCCTTTTCAATCACAATTTTTATCGCGCCCCCCCTTATACATAATAATTTACTGAATGCAATAATAATGCACTTTTACGATAAAGCAACAATATTTATTATAAACCGTGCAAATTCATGACATAAGTATTAAATTTAGTATATGTTACTTTTAAGCAAAAAAAAGTTAAGTAATAGTATAATTACTAAGTTATTTTCCTTTCTCTGATTTTTAAATTGGAACATATTACAAAATGCGGTGTTTGCTTAGAACAAAATATAGATATCAGCTAAATATAGAAAATGAACTCAGAGGGTCAATTTCTTATCTTAAAACTCCTTTCAAAAACTTTGCTCTGTAAGACAAGCCCATGGAAGTAGCTAATAATTATTAAACTTGTTCTTAATTTAGTATTAATTAATTAGTCTAAAATACTCTGTGCGCCACTCATACATTAAAAGCAGTGTTTCTCAAACTTTCAATACTGGCGACCCAATTTTCAATCATAATTTTTTGTCTCGCCCCCTGTACAACAATAATATATTTACTGCAATAAAAATGCACTTTTAGAGAGAGACGCTAAAGTTACAATACGATCTTAATTATAAACAGTACAAATTAATACGATAAGTATATTAAATTTTGTGTATATTTTAAGTAATATATATATATATATTTTAAAGAAAATTACATAAAATATATATTACTTAAATTATGTTATTTTCTTTCTCTAATTTTTAAATTGGAACAGATCGCAAAATGATGTATTTAATTAAAGATTTATTTCCTTCAGCATTCATTTCTCAAAGCACAAATGTCATTAGAAAAATAGTCTAGTCAATGTCGCTCTCTATCATATCCATCACATCTGGCATTATAGGGTACGTTTGCGTGAGTCTGGGCAACCTATTGGACGTCTGCGCAAAACATGTAAAAATGCTTTTTTCGTACAATTCAGTCAGTTTTGGTCGACTCGATACTCCTATAGCTACCGAATCTAGCTTGAATGTACATTTTTTTAATTTCCACGTTAATTGTAATTCACGGTAATTAAGTATTTACGGCAGTAGATTAAAACAATATCATACATACATTTTTTTAAGTCGTAAGCAAACATTCGACCATAATAAAGAATCAACAAGTACACAGACGAACGAGCATGGTTCCGAAAATTAAATCAAGGCGATCTTCTCAAAAATACTTAAATTTTGGATTTACCACTACTGAAGTAAATGATGGAAAAAGCCCCAGCTCGATATGTGTTAAAACTTACAAATCTGTAGAACAACATGTGAAAGTTGTTTTTAAAACATGTAAAATCATTTAGCTATGTTGGCAAAGAATTTTAAAAGTATTTTCTGGATGAGGACAGCTTGGTAGCAAGTTACGAGTGGATTAGGGATCTATTTCAAGATACTCAGAAGGGCTCTCAACTTCCGAAGAAGAAATCTTCATAGATTTCACATGCAGTGAAAAATTAAAGGCAATTTTGTAATAAATCGCTCTTTGAATTTGAGGGTAGAGGTGGATGAGGAATTATCTGTACTGAAAACAAAAGCACTTCGTATACTATTACCATTTTCAACATCCTACCTTTTTCAAACCGGATTTTCTGCAGTGGATGCCTTGAAGACAAAATATAGATCTCAGCTAAATATAGAAAAATAACTCTTTAAGAGTCAATTTCTGATATTAAAACCTTCCTTTGAAAAACTTTCCTCTACAAGACAAGCCCGTGGAAGTCCCTAATAATTATTAAACTTGTTCTTAATTTAGTAATAAGATTGATTGATTGAATATTAACGTCGCACTGTTCAGCTGCACGAGGGCTTTTGACGACGGACCACGTAATTTTGAACCATGGTCAAGTGACGTGGATGACACCTGAGCTGGCACCCCTCTCTCCTAACTACCACACCACACCAACGGGAAAACGTTTCAACTCTCAACAGATTTAACATGCAGCGCTGCCCTACATGGCGGGTCTTTAGTGGTACTGGGCTCGAACTCGTGACAAGGCAAGCCACGATCCGATACCTATACCACTCGGCTACCGCGGCCAAATTAAGTAATAAGAAATTATTTATAAAATACCTTCTTCAGTACTGATACATCAAACGCATACTGGCTGAAACACCGACTCTTCGCACGAGTTCATTTTTTAAAAAAAATAAAACATTATTCTTGATATAATAGCTGAACTGTAAAGGAAAGTAAAACTGCGTGCACGACATTGTATACAAAAATGTAAAATGATTTTTTTTTAGATAAATGCTATAATTGTAAATAACTGTTTAAAAGAACTGTAATTTTAAACCTCACACAATTAGCATTTGAATTAATGTTAAATTATGAAAAAAAGAATATAAAATTCCGATGAAGAATAATTGTGTTACTTTTTAACATTTAAAGCGAGAAGACTTCAAAAAGTTTAACCCGGGAGCAGGCGCGTACTCGATACTAACATTAATGGTAGTGTGGGGGGACTCAGTCACCCCAATCATTTGTTTAGAATTATTTTTACTGTACACGATACAAATCGGAATTCTAGTGAATATTTTAATTTATAGAAAGTATACTTACCTTCTTTCAAGGACTATTCAATTCTTTGATGATTTGAGAAAAAATCCAATAAAACTGAACTAAAATGATTCAAAAGTACAAGACCATAATAAAGGACGCAAATCAGACACTTTTCAATTATCCTACAGAAATGTTAAACCAATCAATTCTTTTCCAAATATCGCAAAACTCAATTATTTACAATTTCCTTAAGCGAGAAGCAAACACATGAAAGATGGGAGGGAACTAATATTGATAATAACCATACCATAAGATTGAAGGTCAAATTAACATTCAGATTTTTATCCAGAAACTGAAATATTTTGACATCTACTAATTTTTAAGAAACATCTGTCTTTTGGGGATCATATATAGCCTTTGTTGCTCCATATCACAAAACCTGAACTGAACTGAACGTACTATGCAGCCTGGCTGGTGAATCATGACTTCCTTTTCATTTTCTACAACTAATGCAGTATTTCAATAATAAAGCGGTGAATTGTTTATCTTCTTAGAATTTTTCTCAGGGGTCTGGGTTTCGTTTTTCTTTTAACGAGTAATATTTTATGTTAAAACGTAATAAAAAAATCTCTCATTGAGGAAAAACAGCAAATAAAACAAAATGTTTTTTTCTTTAATTTGGTTTTGGGATCAAAGATAGCTATTTGATGACGGAAAAAAAGCTAGATAATAAATAAATATAATTATGTCAGTGTGTTGTTGTGTGTATTTTCTTTTATTATGGAAGAAAGCATTTTGTTTTACTTCTCTTTCCGGTTATTTTTTAAAAAAAAATCTTTAAATTTTCGATACGCTCGCGCCCCTCTTGTAGGGTCATTTAAGAAACACTGGTTTAAGTATTATTAGAAAACTTTGAGAAAACATCTCAGATTTTTTAATTGTAAGGAATAATTTAAGTATATAGTTTATAAAAATTTTAAAATTAAAAAAAATCTCTTAAATATTATTAAACTTACAATCTGACATATAAATTATTTAGTTAAAAAACGAAGAAGAAAAAAGGGATTTTATACTATCGAATAATGTATGAATTATTTGTGAAATTTAATATGGAACAATAATTTCATTCATTTTTGTTGTATTAGCATGGAAGCTGATATATTTTCGTATCATTTTCAACTTTTCCATCCCCCAATAAAATATATTTGGTGCTGAAAGAATGTGTTGTTAAATATTTTCCCAGGATGAATCGCATACAAAGCTTGCTTACTAAAAAAGAATTCGAAATGTGCGGATCAAATATGTATAACATTTTAACCACGCCCCCTGTGCTAACCAAAACAAATATTCTTACTTGTTATGCGGCGCAGGTTTCAACTCTGCTAACAGTTAATACATCTGACTTAGCAGCCACGTCAGTAAGCATATGCGTCGAGAATATGAAAAAATGAATTTTAAAGAAGGTAACGGTGGTTGTTTGAAATATACATTTCTTTCCCGTCGGGATGAAAAATACCTCTACTGAAATTCATGAAAACTTTACATTATGAAAGAAAACACTTCAGTCATATTTTATGCCCTAAACCAGTGGTGGGCAAACTTATCCAGCGTACGGGCTACTTCTAATTTTTTCAAGGTGTTGTGGTCTATCCAATGGCTTGGGTGTCGTGAGCTAAGAACAAGTAATACAAAAAAAATTTTTAAGTCAATTCCTACTTAAATCAACAAAGAAAAATTTTATTATAGTTACTTTTTATTAAATAGTTAAAATTTATATAAATGTGTATTTTAGGATAATTAAATTAGATTAAAAAATTAAATTCCCTATCTAGCACTTAACTCATACTTTTCATCTTCAAGTATCAAACTAATAACCCATTTATTTCTTCCGAACATATGGCCTAGCCAATAAACATGTCTAATTCCAGATCGTTAGATTTAATAGCCATATATATCAGCATTAACTTTCAAGTACAATCATAAAATCCGCTATACTTAACGCATCTGTGTTTTAAGTGTTAACCCACTTAAAACACCCCGTGGCGTACTTTTTCCTCTCTGCTCTTAGCGTCAGAAGAGATGTAGAAATGATTGAATAAAGTTCCTTTTTAAAATTAAGTCTGATTCTGATTCAAAACATGTCATGTATATACATATGACAGAATTACAACATTAAGTGCCAATTAATTTTTATTAATTATCATTAAAGTATTGTATTATCATCCAAAACAATCGTGTATATAAAATTTTAGTTCAGCTGAATGCTTTAAAACGTGAGAAAAAAATGTTTTCAAGTTTTGACCCAAGTCGCTAAAAATGAAACCTACGTGGCTGTATCTGAAAATAATTAGTTTCAGTTAATTAATTTTAATTAATTATAATTAAATTATCGTATTGTCCCCCAAACATTGTATATTGAAAATTTCAGCTCAAATGAGCGCTTTAAAATGTAAGAAAAAAACCTTTTCAAGTTTTGACACTTGTCACCAAAAGGGTCGTTAAGTCGCCAAAAATGATGCCAATGTGGATGTATTTTTAATTCTTTGAATAATTAGTTTTAATCAATTAATTTTTATTAATTATAATTAAACTACTGTATTGTCATCCAAAATAATCGTGTATATAAAATTTCAGTTCAATTGAGCGCTTTAAAATGTATTTTAGTAACGTTTGAAAATTCCACCTAGATAAATAAATATATAGAATATAAGGATAGAAGGAATTGAAAAATGAATAAAATGAACCTCGTAATTTTGAATGTTGGTCATGTGACGAGGATGACACCTGATCTGTTACCCCGTATTCAAAATACCACATGATGCCAATGCGAGGATATTTAACCTCGAGCGATTTAACGTGCATCGGCCCTTCAGTCCCACTAGGGCTCGAACTCCTAACACGCAGGACACTAGTTAGTGACCAAAACCACTAAGGTATTACGGCCACTCTAGGACTTGAGAGGTGCTATATGAGTCACGTCCTGCGTTCACAACTCAGTCAGGTTCCAACTGTTTGAACAAATATAAACATATGAGAATCTTAATATTGGTTAATCGGTGTAATTGGTTAATCGGCGACCTTTGGCGAATTTTAACAAATTTTAGCAATGATCCTCAGTATAGGTTGACAAATCTTGTAAAATTTTTGGCGAATAATCGCGGGCTAACATGAGCACCTTAATATTTTTGTAAAGAGAAACGGAAAAGATTTTTTTTATTTATGTGAATTTCTTGGAAAGGGTGATGTCCAGTTGTGAAAGTCATGAGAGTCATGGGCAAAGAGTACCTCGTCGAATGAATGGACTAAGACTTAATTCTACGGTATCGTGCCGTATAATTGAGACTACCACTCGTTGAACAGAATCAGGCCTTAAGTCCTCGTGTATTGCAAAAGTTAGGAAAGTGATCTATCGAGTCAGATGTCACTGAGTACAGTGGCCGCTGTAGCCTAGTGGTTCAGGTAATGGGCTAGCGTGTCATGAGTTCGAGCCTAGTACCACTGAACATCTGCCGTGTAGGGGAGCGATGCATGTTAAATCTGTCAAGAGCTCAAATGTCCCCGTTGGTTTGGTGTGGTAGTTAGGTAGGTTCAAAATTACGAGGTCCATCGCCAAAAGCCCTGGAGTAGCTGAACAGTGCGACACTAAAATTCACACTCTCAATCACCCGGTACAATTTTATCATTGCTCAAAATTTCGGTATTTCTCGCGGAATTCTAGAGCCGGGCGTCACCAGTCTGTGGCGCGTGTATCAATTTTGAGACACAGTCAACATCACTCTTCAAAATTATGAGATAACGTTAAATCGCTATCTCTCCTCTCTACATCTCACGCATTTTTTTAATGGCCTTTTCTACTTTGAATTCTTTGTAATTCAATAATTCTGCTGAATATGCTTGCGTGTAGTTTGTATGATTTGTGTAAAAAAAACATCTTTGCGTTAAGCTTTCGATTCAAATCAAAGCGATTGCGTAATGCCTGTAAAATGAAGCATCCCTCATAGCCAGTTCTCGGAAAAAAGAATTAGAATTATTAAAAGCCAAATTTACGGAATTATGAACAGATCCGGCAGATAACTCTATCGATAAGTCTGCAGCTATTTTAAATTGCTATATTTTAAATTTTATTGCTAATTTTATTGCTATTAAATTTTATTGCTTAAATTTTACTGCTAAATTGCATTGCTATATTTTAAATTTTATTGCTTAAATTTTACTGCTAAATTTAATTGCTATATTTTAAATTGCATTGCCGGAGCGATTTAATTGTTTGAAGAAAATTGCATGTACTCTGCTTTGCCGCTTTGGGTTCTTGTGAACAATTTTTCTATGTGAACAATAATCTATGTGAACAATTTTTTTCTCGTATGAAACATATTTTTATACCACAAAGAAGTTGTTTAACAACTAAACATTTAGAATCACATGTATCAAATTGAAAGTCACAACTTTACCCCTGATATTACGATGTTAAGTTGATTTTTGCAGGGACAAGAGAGAGATTCATATCGAAATTTTAATTTTTGCTTCGCTATATTTTATGTTGTTTATTTCTATTTTAATAAACATTCTTAAAAGATACAAAATACATATTAATGTGTAATTTTGATTTTTTTTGAAGGAATAAAAATATATTTTATGTTGTTGATTTTTATATGTTAATATTTTTTTAATGAGGCAAAATTAATGTGTAATGCAACACTAAATTCTGAATAAATTCTAAATTCTAATTAATTCTAAAGAAAACTAAAACTGTATTCTCTTGACCTCTACTCCCTACCTCTGCATGCATTGCTACTGAAATCAAATTATTTCAAATATTTCTTACTGCGTGACATACTGAATCATATTGGTAGATTGGATTGGAACACCGCAACTATATGATTGCCAAACCCTGCTCTAGTGCTTGGGCGGGAAAACTTTTGTGCACGAAGTATTGTGCTTACATCTAGCTCGCTGCAAAAATTTGTGGAGAACGTTGCATAGAAATTTTCAATTTATGTTTATCTTTGCTTATTAAAGAACAAGACATACACTCACACAAAATAAATAATAAATAAAAAGGTGCTCTAATATTAATATTATAGTTTGACTTAACTATCCTACACACACAGCAGCGTATTTTATAATATTACTCATTTTTTTCATGTGAAAAAAATGAGCAATATAATTCATTTTTGGAGGTGGGGGCAACAAAATGTGTTCCATGCTTTATTTCATACACCACAATGCTGCAGAGCTTTTATTTTACAAGTTAATGAAAAAATTACCTTTTTATGAAATGTTTTCAAATTTTCAAAACGCAGTATTGTAAACAGATGTAAAGGGTGTTTTTTAGAGGTATAGAACTTTAAATTGCAATAAAACAACGATGTATTATTCTATTGACATGAATTTTTTTTATTCGAAAGATAATCTTGTGGCATTACATTTTAAATATGATCAAGCGAGGCGTACATTCGTCGAATGGGCTCCAAACGAGATTGCCGTTGTTCCCGATTTTCATAAGCGAATTTTGTTTAGCGATGAAGCGCACTTCTGGTTGAATGGCTACGTCATCAAACAAAACTGCCGCATTTGGAGTGAAGCTAATCCACAAGTGTATGTCGAAACACCGTTACATCCAGAAAAACTGACTGTTTGGTGCGCTTTATGGGCTGGCGGAATCCTTCTTCAAAAACGATGAAGGCCACAACGTTACAGTCAATGGTGATCGGTATAGAGCCATGATTACTAACTTTTTCATTCCTGAATTGAACAATCATGATGTCCAGGAGCTGTGGTTCCAACAAGACGGCGCAACATGTCACACAGCTCGTGCCCCAATCTATTGATTGAAAGACACGTTTGGTGACCGCATAATTTAACGTTTTGGACCTGTGAATTGGCCTCCAAGATCTTGTGATTTAACACCGCTAGACTATTTTCTGTGGGGCTATGTAAAGTCATTGGTCTATGCGGATTGGCCACAAACGCTTGACTATTTGGAAGACAACATTCGCCATGTTATTGCCGATATACGGCCACAAATGTTGGAAAAAGTCATCGAAAATTGGACGTCCAGATTGGACTACGTCCGAGCCAGCCGTGGCAGTCATGTGCCAGAAATCATATTTAAAATGTAATGCCACAAGATTATCTTTCGAATAAAAAAAATACATGTCAATCGAATAGTACATCGTTGTTTTATTGCAATTTAAAGTTCTATACCTCTAAAAAACACCCTTTATAAGTAACAACGTTTGAATTTTTTAGAAATTCGAAACTGTGTTCCGTATTTAATTTGAGTTATTTTACATTTCACAAAGTCGGCCTTAAAGGTTTCATAAAAAAATCGTTCAAGAAAGCGTTATATTTTTTTGCATATTCGGAAATTTTCTCAAAAACTTTAATTTGTATTATTATTATTATTTGCTTTTGGAAAATGTAGTTGAAAAAAATGGAGAGAAAATAGAATATGTACAAAAAGTGAGACTATAGCATGTATGAATAAAAAATAACTCACTCACTTATAGCAAGATCTCTGGAACTTTTAGACATACAGACTCTAAATTTCGCAGGCATGTTTTTTTTTGTTGTAGTTATTCACTAAAACGGGTTTTGCGGAAATCAGCTCCAAAGAGGAGTTATGGGGGTGTTAAAAACAATTTTTTTTAAAGTTTGAATTATTAAACTAATAGACTTGAAATTTGACAGGCATGCTTCTTTCGCTGTGTACTGAAACTCTGTGAACAGATTTTGTGGAAATTGACTCCCAAAAGTGGTTTTCGAATTGCAAAAGATGAAAATACTTTCGTTTTAGAAATTCTAGTCTTGTTCTTTTTTCTTAATCAAGAGTCAAAAGCTAAAGAAGGCTTTTGACTACAATCTAAAGCATAATGCTGGGACTTATATAGAAATAACTTAAAAACAATACGTAATCTGATAACTTTATGAACTGCTCACCGAAATGGCTGTGTTACGGTTAGTATAGTATATATGTATTTACAGTCGGACCTCTATATAACGAAGTCGCTAAATCCCGGGAAAAAGTTCGTTATATGGAAAATTTGCTATAGAGGTTCATCTTTTAATATACTTTATAAACCACATAATACAAATTTTAAATTCATAAACACACTATATATCAAAAAAAGTAATTATTCACACCTTTTTTTAAATTAATATATGTTTATTTTATGTGTCTCATCCATCAAAAAAGAAATAAAGAAAGAAAAACTGCAAGGAAAACAAGAAAAAAAAATCTCGAAGAATTCACTGTATTTTCAATATTAAGAAAATAATTTTATATTAAAATTAATGAGTTTTAAGGACATTTTATAATTTAAAGCGTACAAGTAATATTAAACATACATTATTTTATAATTCGAACATGGGCAACTCCACTAAGGGTGAAAGAGGATACCGAAGATGCTTCTAGTGAACTAGGCAATGGGGGTTAAAGATTGCACTTCTTGGTTGAAACATCGAGAACTCTATTGCTCTCGGAGAGTTAGGATCTAATAAAATCAGTTCAAGATTTATGACCACCATGAAATGTGGTAAAAAGAGAAAAACTTTATGTCCAGAAATACTTTAAATAAAGGGAGAACAAAAATTGAATCACACACACAAAAAAAAAAATTCGTTAGTTAGAAAATGCACTTTGCTATAGAGAGGTTATGTTACGAATAAAATCGTGAAATGTTCAAGGTTCCAGAAAAATGTTCGCTATACAGAAAAATTCGCAATATATAGAGGTTCGACTGTATATATCTAGGAATTTGTTTTAAAACTTTTGCATGCGCAAGACACGGAACTGGTCATAAAAGAGCATAAAATAAGTAAAATATGCTTGTAGTAATACCTCGAACTTATGCGATAGGTGAAAGTGAGTAATAACCGCGTAAATCGGGGTACAATTTCGCATATAAATACATATAAATTATTTTTAATTTGGACCGAAGGCGAAAGAAAATAATAATTTAGAAAAAAAAATTATTTTTAATAAAATTTTAGATAACACAAATACACAAATTACAAAACAAAGTCATTTTGGTGTAAAAGGTTTCATAAAGTAGTCTGCCGGCTAAAAATGTTTTTTATCCCGCAAAATTTCCTCGTAGCATGCTAATAATTTTTGTATTCCTTTTTTTGTTAAAAAATTGCGCTCTTTAACGTAGTTTATGTTTTCTAAAATTTATAGAACCCCTTTTTCAATAAAACTGAGGCCTTCTGACAAATTCCCAATCGTCATTCGATCTTCTGATCGAACTGGTTCTAAAGACTAAAGTCCTTCAATATGTTGCTCTTGCTTATGTAATTCTATGAATTCATCCAGAAAAAAAAACATATTTGTTAAATTTTAAGTCTGTAGATCTAATAGCTGATGAAAGGGATTTTTTTATTTGTTTATAAATCCCCGTGACTCTCTTTTCATTCTATCTTTGATCTCTGCTCAATAGAAGCAACACATTGTTACAAATTTTGTGTTATGAACGCTTAAAATAGTGTAAATCATTCATATCTGGAAGTGTAATGCATTAATATTACTTTCTGTTGTATTTATTTTATGTTAAAATCTTGCCAACACCTCTCCTTTCGAAATCTAGTTTTATTATGAAATTAAAAAAAAATAGTGATTACACTGATCAACGGAATAAACTAAAAGCGAGCGCGTACTGAGGCATGGCGTGGACAAAACAAAAAGGAAAGTTTTGCTTCACACAAAAAAGATAGATATATGCTGCCGCGGGCTTTTTTGCTACCTACTTTCTTGACAATTATCATTATATTTTGGAAACTTCTCACAATATCTTTATAAATTATAGCCTATGTGTTATTCTGACGTATAGCTATGTTATTGTAAAGTTTCATTAAAATCCATTTAGTTCTTTTTCCGTGAAAGAGTACGAATCATCCATACAAACTTTCGCGTTTATAATATTAGTAAGGATGAATAGAATAATAATATGATAATAAACTAGAACGACATAATATATAAATAAGATCGAATTGTAAATTGTTCATCTCAATCACATGATAAAAGAAAGAATGTACAACTTGAATTAGATTTGAAGTTTGAAAAATATCAATTATATCGTCAAGAACTTTAAATGATTTAATAGGAAATAAATTTTTTTCATATTCATAAAATTATATCATTTTGAAATTTTATAAGAAATTGAATATTAATAAAATATTTGTGGACGAAAAACTAAAATGAGATATTGTTTGAATAATATTATTGCTTTTTGTTATTTCTCTTTTAATGTTATTTATTTTATTTCGAGAGATCAACTATATGAAAAAGGTTTTATTTTTCATCTCTATCTTGCAAATAATTCCGATATTAAATTTAAAACGCGTAACTGTAACGGGTTTTTTCGCTATACATTACTGTACTTAATCATGACAGTTGATACAATTTTCATTTGCTACATACTTAGAAATATCATTGAGGGATTTTCAAAGGTACGTTAATTTTTCTTTAAGATGCTTAAAATATATGATCTTTAACTTATTAATGGTCATTATATGCTTACCTCTATGGACGTTACTCGTAACGTGATGTTCTGTAGACTGTCCTTGACTTCTAAAAAACCTTTGGAATAATTTCTAGAAAATACGAGATTTTTCTTCGGATCCCATTTCCCTACCTAAAATCAATTAACAGTGAATATGAATTTTTGGAATATAAAGGGTGTTTTTTTAGAGATATAGAAATTTAAATTGCAATAAAACAACGACGTATTATTCGATTGACATGAATTTTTTTTATTCGAAAGATAATATTGTGGCATTACATTTTAAATATGATTTCTGGCATATGACTGCCACGGCTGGCTCGGATGTAGTCCAATCTGGACGTCCAATTTTCGATGACTTTTTCCAACATTTGTGGCCATATATCGGCAATAACACGGCGAATGTTGTCTTCCAAATGGTCAAGCGTTTGTGGCTTATCCGCATAGACCAATGACTTAACATAGCCCCGCAGAAAATAGTCTAGCGGTGTTAAATCACAAGATCTTGGAGGCCAATTCACAGGTCCAAAACGTGAAATTAGGCGGTCACCAAACGTGTCTTTCAATAAATCGATTGTGGCACGAGCTGTGTGATATGTTGCGCCGTCTTGTTGGAACCACAGCTCCTGGACATCATGATTGTTCAATTCAGGAATGAAAAGTTAGTAATCATGGCTCTATACCGATCACCATTGACTGTAACGTTGTGGCCTTCATCGTTTTTGAAGAAGGATTCCACCAGCCCATAAAGCGCACAAAACAGTCAGTTTTTCTGGATGTAATGGTGTTTCGACATACACTTGTGGATTAGCTTCACTCCAAATGCGGCAGTTCTGTTTGTTGACGTAGCCCTTCAACCAGAAGTGCGCTTCATCGCTAAACAAAATTCGCTTATGAAAATCGGGAACAACGGCAATCTCGTTTTGGGCCCATTCGACGAATGTACGCCTTGCTTGATGATCGTTTTGATGAATTGCCAAATCAAACTGAGAATAAATCACTTGACAGCTGTTAAATCGGTCGCCATCTTGGAAAGTTATGCCAACTTAAACTTCTATACCTGGAAAGAAAACATTCTTTATAAATTGATTTTATGTATATTTCCGAATCATAAATAGGAAAAATCAAAACATGCAATATAATGTATTTCATAGAACAAAATTGTTATTTTTTAATAAGTATAATCTACGTTCTCTGAAAGAAAATGCATTGTTAGAAGAAATAAATCACATTAAGTACAGCGTAAGTTTTGTAATAACGTGGGAAATTTCAGGGGAATAAAAGGCATTTCCTGATTATGGTAAATCAGAATAATTTTATTTTTAATTTTTTATAATTTTGAAGATGTATTTTTAAAACTGGTTAACTTAAAAAAAGACAAATCACTTAACGGCATTGAAAACTTTAAAATGCGTTACCCATTCGAACAAATTATGTGTTGAAATGGGTAATGCAATTTTTATCATGAATAACACCAGAATAAGAAAAAAAATTAGTTAAATGGATGTGCTTACGGTTGTAAAATTTTTAATTAGTTTACGTTAAATTCACGGATGGCTAAAATTTTACCAAATCTAAAAGAAATTCAAGAATTATCTTGGGAAATATCTTGAATCTTTTAATGCAATTGATGAGTTTATTAAGTTCTCGTCATTGTTAATGTATTCAAGGCATCCTCTGTGTTTTTTTAAAAAAAAATTAAAATTCTTTGAAAAAGTCATTAAATAATAGAATAAAACAGAAAAATAAATTTTAAATAAATAAAGTAAATTCGTAATAGTGAGGAGAAAGATTGTACAGAACTGAAATCTATTTTGAAATCAATGCTTGAAAATAATTTATTCTTTTGTTAATTTCTTATTAATTTTCTTCATTTAAGGAATAATAATCAAAGATGCAAAATTTTCAGACATAAAAGTTTTGTTTTTGGCATTTTAATTCGATTATTACATATATTATAAAATTCCTTAAAATTTTAAAAAGTAAATATCGTTGGCCTAATTATGAGAATACGTAACTCCACAAAATATCGAAATGACTTTTAATGCCATCTAGTGGAGTATTTTGAAGCCTATCCATTCGATAACTTCACATATGTCCTACAAAAATTTCGCTAATTTATAATTGCGTTGAAATAATTCCAGCGCACCGTAAAAATAAACAGTTTTTACTTGCTCCTGTAAAGTTCATCCAATAGAAGTTACGCATTCTGATAATTAGGCTGACGACAAAAAGGTAAAAAAAATCAGAATAATTATTTTTGAATCATATTTGTATTTCTTATTACTAAGCAATTAACCTTATCAAAACATTATTTTCTGAGAGAATAATTTATTTTTACTCGATAAAATTTGATACGTATGAAATGTTACACAATAAATAAACATTATATCTTTAAAAAATTAAATTGAATATGAACTTTATAAAATATAAGAAAAAATGATTTCAGATAAACATCTTTCGATGTTTAATTATATATTGCTTTTGTTTAAAACGCACTCAAAAACTTAATTGCTAACGTAGAAACTCCATGAAAAAGAATATTTATTAATATTCTATAAATCAAAATAAATAATAATTTTGATTATGTTTTAGAAACACATTTAAACCATAAAATTTTCACAAAAAAAAACAATTTACCAGTATCTTCAATGAACAAACACTCAAAATAAACAAAAAATTAAAATAGAATATAACTTTATTGTGATAATTTAATAGTGAATTTCAGAAAAAAAAGCAACTGTGATATAAAATATAAATCAATTAATGCGCAAATTTTTTTTTCAATTAGTAATAGAATATTGTTTCAGTGTTTTTTGCACAAATTTTTAAAGAGTCAAGAAAATCATTTGTTTGATTGGTCATTAAGTGAAAGATGGACGATTCTAGTTTTTATCTGACGCTGTGCTATTCAAGGCACTGCAACAGCTGTAGATCCGAAGTCTATTTTCAACAAAAAGAAATTTACCAAAAGATTTCAAACGTACAAAAAGAAGTCGACTGTCAACCTCAGTACCTTGACGATCCCCTTCGTCTTTAACTTCAAAAGATCGACGGTGAAATGAGAACGCTGCCCGTTGTTGTCAATCTGAATATCGCCTGTTAGTCCCTTTATTCGAACCTGAAAATAAATTATGCTTTCAATAAATTATATAGGATGAATCATCCTTAGGAGGTATGCATGTTTTTCATCACTTTATTTATTATGAATCTTTTTAATGGATTCCATTTCCAGCTAACCTACGTTCATATCCCGGAGTGTGTGTATATATATATATATATATATATATATATATATATATATATATATATATATATATATATATATATATATATTGAAATGGACTGAAAAATTTCTTCTTTTGAATAGCGACATCATTCATGATATATGTCTTCATTTAAAATAAAATATATCGAATTTCATGACGATCATTATATCGAAGGGTTTAGAAGAGAAATTCTGAGGAAATGATCAAAAAAGTTAATTAATCCGAAATAGTTGTTTAACTGTTGAAATTAATTTCTTATTGAAATAATAATTTGATTCATTTTTTGTAGTGTATTGTACACGCATACTAATAAGAAATGCTTGCTTTCCATTTATAAATTTTAAGACACATCTACGTAGAAAATCGATTTCATAATGAAGTAATTATTGTGATTAATACAACACTGTTTATGGATATTCAGAAATGCCCCCAAAAGAATCCAGATGGTTGATTATTTTATTAGCCTCGCATTTTAAAGCTATGCAAGAGTTATTGAGGATGGTTCTCACATGATCCTGAACCGTAGTTAAGTGACGAGGATGACACCTGTGTTGGTACCCCACTCTCCAAATTCTTCAGCTCTTGATAGTGGGAATCCAGCAGTTCCTTTATGTCATCATTATCCACTTCTAAATTTATTTTCCTGGCAAGTTCGACAACTTCTTCATTGACATTACCAATTGCATCATGCTCTGGCGCTGATTTTGCCCGAGTTTCAGTGATGAAAAAGATAAGCTGCAGTTTTTTCCTGACGCCATTTAAAGTTTTTTTTAGCTTGAAGGAAGATTCGATCTGAGTACCTTCCGTTCCGAAAACGAGTATCTTAGCCATCACGCCAAAAACGATCGTCGTTGCGAGTTGGCTATTTCTGGTTTATATGGATATCACATCTCCACACTACTCCCCTGCCAGTGATCCGGCGAGTAGGTCAAAAAACGATACCATATTCGTGGTGAGCGTGTGAGCAGTTGCGTCATTCGTGCGTGACGGCTTGTGAGTTGCGTCATTTGTGTGACTGCTTAATTGCGCCATGTGTCTGATGGCTTAGTTGCTTTTGCGGTGGATAGATGACGCCACGACTGCTGCGAATGAAGGGTGCGGTTCTCTTTGCACGCCCAGGGTCACCAATGAAAGGAGGATTCGATCTGGGTACCTTTCGTTCCGAAAACGAGTTAGTCAACACGCCAAAACAATCGTCGTCGCATGGTGGCTATTACTAGTTTAATATCGATATCACACCGCCACAAGCTCAAACAAATTTCAATAGACCTGATTTGAAAGTTGCATAAGTCTAAAGTCGGGGTAGCATAAGTTGAGATAATACTATATTTTTTATATTTAAATTGAAAAGACTGAAAAAACGGAAGAAATACGGAGAGAGAGTTATTTTTCAACTCCTTGCATCATTATTAAAAAGTTAATTTTTTTTGGCTTATTGCTTCTTATCAATTATTTTTTACCAATTACTGCCCCAGAGTAGGATTAAAGTGAAGCTAAATATTAAATTTAAACATTTTGATTTGCGTTCAATTTTACTTTCAAATTATTTTATAGTGAAAATGTTATAACTTAGTATTCTTAGACTTGTATCCTTTCCAGAAACACAACAAACAATTTTGTTTATGCGTTGAAGTGAATTTTCCGTCGTCTGATGTCACTGTCTGCGGGAAGATGAGTAAGCGACGCAAAATTTGTGCCAAGGAAATTTTGCGCTTTACGTATAAAAATGTGAAATGTGAGAATATTTTGTGTTATCCTGTTTTGTCCTACTAGCGTTTTAAATGATTTTTTGTCCATTTCTTTCTTCTCCCGTGTAGAAGAGTTACACTTAGTAAAAATGTCTATCACTTAATTGTCTGGACGATTTTTAAGAAAATGGTTGCTGTCCAGACATAACCTAATACAGTCGGTCCAAATTCTTTTGGATTCTATTACTTTTTGTGGAACTTTTTTCCTAACATTTGCATATATGTACCTTATGAGAAGAACTAAAATTTTTTATGTACGTACATGCATTTCTTCGAAGTGGCAGCTAAATATTAAGTCTTTTCTAATGAGTAAAACTATTAAATAACTTTTTAATACATTCTCAGGACTTTCAATTTATTCTCAGGATAACCAAGCGTACTTTTAACTCTGAAAAGAAGATCGAAATTTGTGAATGCGCGTTTTACGTCGCATTTAAAAATGATTGCTTTAAAAATAAAGAGAAGAGGAGCATAAAAAATTTGATTTTTCCATACATCTAAACATTGTTTATTTAAAGGAAATGACATACTTTATACCACGTTTAATATGTCGGAGGAAGGCGGAACGATAAAAAATCCTTTTTTTTTTTTTTTAGCAAATTTTTAACATTTAATCTATAATGTGAATTATATAATATTTCTGGCATAAGTAGAGATGTAAAAAATTTTTTAAATAAGAAAAATGTTGATGGCATGCTGAGAACTTGGATACAATGGCTAAGAGGCCTATTTACTGAAAAATAAAGAAATGACTAAGTAACAAATGCATTTAAACTTTAAATTGTTTTCATTAACAGTATGAAATTATTTTTGTCGTTTAAAACTAACGATTTATTTCAAATTGAAATCATAATTACTTGCACCTTAAATCATAACCTTATAACCATAATTTAGTTGCAGCATGTTTAATCAAAGCCGCTTTTGGAACCATCATCTAGAAATTTCGTGATGTTTTTGAGAATATATTGCATCGGTAAGATATTTCCACTATGCACTCGTTCGTTGGTTGCCATGGAAATGAATTATGCTAGCTCACACATAATATTGGCAAATCAATTCGATGAATAGGTTATTTGTAAGTTTTCGGCACATGTATTTGAAGAGATTCCTTCTCATTTATCATTGCAACCACTGAATATAAGCTAAAGCTATATAGGCTAATTATTTATTTGTTCGTGGAGGTTATCAATATGAACGCAGAGAAGAACTTGGTGGGTAATTTATAATTATGGATTTTTATGCTCTTTATCAGGCATGTTCCAGTCGTTCGGTCCATCCTGTGTACATTTTCTTTTATCTTTGCAAGTTCGAAACTGTATTCTTTTAAGATATTTTATGAAATATTTTTCATTTTCGTTGTCTTTCATTTGCATATAAACCATCACTAAATATCCAGTGAGTATTCTTAGTGGTTAGTTATTTGAAAGATGAGTTTTTGCAGAAATGCTGTGATACCCTGTGGACTAGGACTATCATCTCTTCATCTATACGACCATAGTTTAAGGGGAGAAAAAAATTGACCAACAAGCTCTTCCATAATAAAATTAGTTTATTATGATCTTAATTTATATTCAAACAAAACAACGCTAGTCTTGGAGGCTTATGATCAGGAGTGATGAGACTTAAGCTGTATTTTAACAAATAGCACAATAAACCACCGAATCTATATTTGTAGATGATTTTCTAACCTACTAGAATCCGCTCTAGTCTTACAGCTTATTCTCAATTATCTTACCGCGGTGCCACGATGAACAGCTACAGTCCTTATATCGTCAATCTAATTCTTGATCCTACTTGAATCGGCAAATGGATAATCTTCCGGCTTCAAACTTCACGTAGAACTTTCCTAGCATTCTCCTAGAACTTCACTGGCACTGTTAGACTTCCTGACCAAACTCTTAGAACTTTAGGAACTCCACGCGAATACAAAAGCTCCAATATATACACTTCCTAATCTACATAATCGCGTTTTCTTTTTGAGTTGGTTGGAAAGAATTGCCATTCTAGCCCAAAATTTTTCCCACGAGGTTTATTAATAGAAGTCACGATAAAGCCCGTCACAATGCATGGAATAAAAATGAATTATAAAGTTAATATAACTGAAGAAAAAAAATAGGTTTTCTCGAATGTTTTGTTTGTAGAATTTTGTGGTGTTTATATAAAAGTATTTTATGATAAAACTTATACTTACTGAAGGATGGAATGTGAATATCTATTATAATTCTGTAGTTAAAGGGAAAGACTGTGTATTTGATTTCTGATTTAAAAATCGCCGGAACCTCTTAAAGCAACAATCTCACCAAAACTAATAAGGGTGCACTGTTCGCGTTTCAAAAATTTCGTTTCGATGCGATCTGGGGATTTACCCGATATACATAACACAATTTACAAATACTCACGACATAGAATATTATGAACCTCCTTGGACATCTTTTTTCACCCCCATCTATTTATTATTGTGCAATTCCATCCTTTTTCTTGCTCGAAAAAAAATCCCTTCATGCTGCAGCACCCTCTCTTCATCAACTATATCTCCGCTACATTTCGTTTCTTTACACTATTCTCAAAATGAATGTTTTTAATTTTAAAAGTTTCATTTGCGGAATCCATACTTCTGATCTCAATTTCATCACTTCTATGCTAGAAGAATGCCGTTGGAAACTGTCAAGAGTACCTAAACTTTTCGTGTTTTAACCCCCAAACTTTGAAGTTTGAGTAACAGTGATGCTATTCAAAGTTGACCATTGTTAAGAGAAAATTACATGAACGTAAATATAACAATTAAATTAAAATAAATGCTTTGAGTTGAGATGCTAGAAAAATGCCATTCATTGGATCATAAACCTTCTGGATAGCATCAGTAGGAATATGTTTAAGGTAACATAAGAAACCTCGCAACAATCGTTATAAATATTCATGTTAAGACTATCCATTCTAACGGCCAGAACAGATGTACGTCAGTGAAAGTAAATTTAAAGGAGAATTCATTGCTATCACATAATTATATGAACACTTTAATGATATTATAAATTGATAATTTGAAAAAGATAGGTCAGAATTGTTCAACATTGTAAAAGACCAGGATTTTAGGACCGCTTTAACCGGATTAGTTACGGAACTTTTAACTTAGATCCCTATTATTCGAATCAACTTGTGCCGCTCATAACAGAAGGAGCAGGCAGTCGGGAGCTAGTTTTGAGTATCGCCAAGATCTTTTTATTCTTTATCAAATGTGGCACTCTTTTAATCTATCAAAAATCATGTTCTCATCACCAGTTGACTCAACTAAAAGAATGTTGTGGAAGCTATGCTCTTCACACTCGGCTACTTGTATTTCCAATGGCGTAACGTGTATCCCTGCAACCCCGCTTCGCGGAGTAGGGGTAGGAATCTGGGATGCTCAAAGCCTGACTGATGCCAAATACGCATTTAACCATCTTATAAGTATTGTTACGTTGATCGAGGGTTCGAGGATTTTATGCAAATCAGTCGCAAAGAACAAGACAGTTCTTTAAGAGCGATGAGAATTAATTGTCGAAAATCCAATTCTTGAAATACAGGATTCAGCAGCAACCTTAGCAGAATAAATCTCAGAAGGTCTTCACACCTTCAACAGCACTCATACACAATTATCGGTGTCATATTATTCACAAGCAATCACTCGTTCAACAGCCGAAGTAATCACTAAGGCAGTACTAACTGATCGTTAGTCAAAACCAAACTGGCTTACTTTCAGCGAACTCTTTCTCCCTCGCGGATAATTCGAGAAAGACCCGCTTGTGTCATAGATTTTGAAATTAGTTTATTTCTCTACTAATTTCTAGAAGAATCCAGAGGGTTCTGATCTCGCCAAAAATGATCGCCAAGTCGCCAGCTTGGTCACCAAAGTCGCCAACTTGGTCACCAAAGTCACCAACTTGGTCGCCAAAAATGACGCCAACTTGGCTCTATCACCAAGTTCCCATTGAATCATCATGATAACGTAAGGGACGGCTTTTCTTGGGATTATTACAATTTTAATGTAAATTAAATCTAATTCAGAGTAAGATAAATGCATTACACATTGAAATAAAAATTATTTACACTATTTTGCACAAAATTCGTAACAATATTAAAGGCAAAACCTTAGTTGGCAGGGGGGAGGCTAATATTTTCCGTTACGCTACTCTATATATTGAAATGGATCTTGCTTCTTGGAATTCAATCCTTGTACCGAGGAGTCTGTCACTTCCTTTTCCCCTACGGCACACCCTTTTCAGTCAAATTCACTTCCGAGTATGAAAGGAATTTTGACAAGAAACGCTTCGACTGACACAAAATTGCCTCGAATGAAACCAGTTAAAGGCTCCTTTCACACCAAAACGATTCCGATTCATTCATCATCAAACTTATCCGATCGACCAGGGGATTCAGGTTCGTAATTTCCCGCTAAAATAAGCCAAAATTCGCTTCCCGCCTTTACACCAAACGAATCCGGTTCTATCCGTCGTCATTCTCCTTCACACGTGATTCGGCAGGTCAGATTTTCTTCAAACATTCACCTGCAGCCGGGAGCAATTTCTTAAAGAAAAAGTGAATTCTAACAAATAGAGTGTTGATTCTTATTGTTTTTTTTATGTTATTAATGATTATATCACATAAAGTTTCTATTAAAGAAACTGATTTCAGATATTTGAAGATAATGATTTTCTTGTTAGGGTTAGCATGAGTTTGTTTTTATGCCAATAGATGGCGCTTACATTTTTGGTATTCATTGTATTCTTTTTCATTATGTGAACTAACTTTAGTTCTGTCACCCAACCGATATAGTGGTTAGCGATGCTGACTGCGGTGCCGTAGGGACTGGGTTCGAACCCCGGAGAAGGCATGGATGTTTAACCGCAACAATGTAAATGTACAGTGCCTTTGCGGCATGGTGGTACTCTAAATAGCCATCGAGCCGGAAGTCCTTTCGTGTGGTTGGTGGAAGGGGTAGGGAGGTGGGAGGCTCCTGACCACCCCCAGGTGTCCTCCCTCAAAATGGGGGTGAAAACGAGCCAAATCATACTGTCACCTGTATGGTGCTCAAAGCTACGGCTAACGACAGGCGTCACTTAGCCCTTTGCCATGATGAATTTCGTGGGGCTCGATCTGGCCTTTGCCGATCAGGTGCTATCAGTAACAACAACAACAGCTTTAGTTCTTGTCGCCGAGTGTGCAGGCGATCCCTGCTAATCTTGCGTAAATCTTAATATTAACACTTTGCATGTATTATTTTATTCAATTTTAGAAATTTGAAAATTTTATTCTTTACTTAATAATACTTTAAAGCAAAATGTGTTTTTAGAGGGGGGGGGATAATCTGAAGAATGTTTGAAATAGCTTCTGAGATCAATTTGATACGAATTTATTTAATTTTGGGACAGAAAAAATTAAATATTTATTAGAATTCTAAAATAAAATAAAATGTCAATATTGTCGATAACTTTAATTTTTAAAAATATTCCATTTTATCACTACATAGATCTCAAATTTTGTTGCATGAAATAAACAAAATGTAAATGACATGTAAACTTTTTTATTCATTAACGTATTAGAAAACCATTTATATATATATAATCAAAAAAGTAGTTTTTATATGCTACAAAAGCTATAGTATATAACAACATTTAAAATGCCTTTTAAAAACATTAGATATTTTACTTGTAAAAGTAATTGCATTATAATATAATTATAATACATATTTATTGTTTGTTACTACTTTTCAGACTATAATTACACTTGATACTAACAGGCAAAATATAAAAATTAAATAAATAAAACCGTTCTTATATTTTTTGTTTTATGTATCTGTATTTGAAAATAAATGAATAAGGATACAGTTGTGAAATTAATAGCTTGAAGCGTGTTAATCGTCTTAAAACATTAAAAACAGTATCCACATGTTCGACAACAACTGATGGAAGAATGATTGACCCCTGGCGGTGTGAAGACAAATCTCAATTCATTCAGAAACTCTGTGAATTGGAATGATCTCTACAGAATCGGAATCGTTTGGTGTGAAAAGAGCCTAACTGTGGGAGAATCTGAGAATCATAATTCCAAACAAAAACTCTGATACAAACTAAATCTGAAAAGGCTCAAAGCATTCACGATGGTGTGAATTGGGTGTAGACAGTGTCGTCCTCGTTTTTAAGAAGTCTTAGGACTCTTATATTGCAAATTTTTCAATTTTTTGGGAAAAAAATATATCTTAAAGCATTTCTGAGCATTTTGATATCAAAATTTTGTTGATACTGTGAAATCTTCCTAAGTTATTGAGAAATAACTAGTGAAACTTAACAAAAATCCTATCTCTTTCTTATTTTTAACTTCATTTTTTTCAAAGCAAAAATGTTTAGCTTGCGCGTAGGATTTCTCAGAAACTATTTGTGATATCTATTTAAAATTTCATACACGTTTTCAAAATAAGAATCTTTATAACTTATACAACAATTTTCAAAAAAAAATTGTAATAGATTTTTTTATTTGAGTTTTAATTAATTTTTTTCTTAAAATTTTAAAATTTTCGTATTATAATTTTTAAAAAAATATTTTTCCCCCTAAATTTCTTAAAAGTTAGTATAACTTCAAAAGTGAACATTTTTATTCCAAGCAAAATTAATTTTTTAAATTTTGATCAAATTCGTGCTTTAAAATCCTGCGCGGTATAAAATACTGCTTTTCATATTTTTGAAAAATTGTCTAATTTATATTTCTTTATAATTTTTTAAATTTTTTCTCAAATTCTCTGAAAATTTGAGAAATAATGTAAACATATATGATTATCATGTGGTAAAAATTTAAAATTATTTTTTTTCGTATCGACCTCGTGAACTGTGGCTCAGCATCATGAAAAATATGTTGTTGTTGCTCATGCCACCTGTCTGATATAGTCAGATCGAGGCCCACGAAATTCATCCTGGAAATGGGCTAAATGTACGCCTGTCGTTGGCCTTAGCCTTGAACACCATACAGGTGACAGTATGATTTAGCTCGGTGAAATTCCCGAAGAGACGATAGAACATTACGATTGATGACAAAACCATCTATCTCCACCTCCACAATTTAGGCATGGAACTGAAGTGGAGGGAAATTTCTCCAGCTTCGTGCACTCGTGTTCAGCCCACAAGACTTTCGGACCCACTGATTTAACGAGCACGTACTCCGTGTGTTCTTGGAGGGTATTTGGCGGTACGGGCATCGAACCCAGGCCTTCCGGTCTGGAGTCCGATGCTCTAATCACTAGGCTACCCACGGCCCGCATGAAAAATATTTAATATGCTAACAATAATAAGAATAATAAAAATAAATTTTTAATGTTAAAATAAGGGGAAAAAGAATTATTTATATATAATTCGAAATGTGATGTTTGTTGTGAAATGTGATGTTCGAAATGTTAAATTTTTTTTTCTCGCATGCTTCTAGTGGGCTAAATTCATGACGGTCACGTGTTTAATGCAATCACGTGTTCTCTATTGAATTCAAAAAATACGTTAGATTTGTACTTGTTTTGCTTGTAAAATGTAGATAAAATTTCAAGTTTGACAATTGAGTAAAGATGCCCAAGTATTTAGATACTTCAAAAAGTTTTTCAAAATTAAAAAAAAAATTCTTATATTACACGTGTACTTTTAAATCAAGTGCAATATGTTTACCTATATGCAATATTGATGACAAATATTAATTTTTAAAAAAGAAAGCTGTAAAAAGCTAAAGTTGGCAACAACGAAGCATATAAATCGATTGGATGGAAACACGTGATTGAATTCATCCCGTGACTATGATGCCAAATGAATTTATGAACTGATTGGCTGAAAACACGAGATTGCAGTTATCATGTGACTATGATATCACACGAATTTTAACCTTTTATTGTTGAATAGCCTTTTCCTTTTATTGTACCTAGAAACTTATATACCTTCACACATCCTATCTAAGAAGGGTACATCCAGCTTTTAATCACGTTCCAAAAGAATTTTCAGAGTAAAATAAGTTTTGAGAACCGTGTGTGGATCTAATCAATCCGGTTCCGTCTCACCTGCGCACCAGGGCGTAATCCGGTTATATGCTGAAGATTGATGAACCAGACTTGATTACCCTAGAGTTGCAGCCATTCGTCGATTGATTAATGTCTAGTACGAATTCGGCGTGCTAAGTGTACTGTCATTTATTATTCAAGGATTTATTGTCTATTGCGGAGAGATCGCTTTAGACTGTGAACATTTCACTTTCCGGGCACCATTTGGCGGGTTGAACTATACATCAAATACTAGTATTTATTTTGATTGCTAAATGTTTTCGGAAATAATTTGGGTGCTTAGGACTGTAACGGGTTCGGAAAGTGTCTTTAGTAATCTGTGATTGGAGTAACCTGATTGCACGTGCACTGTATGTTATGTATTTGCTTAGTAGAAATAACGAGAATAAATAAATTTAAATGCAGATTAGATTTATTTTTTTTATGTGGGAAGTTTAGAGGGTAACAGCATATGATTTGTAGGAGAAAACATCATAAGGATAGGGTGAACTATACGCATTCTTGGACAACGCAGAAATGAAGATGGAAGAAAAGTGCATGTGAATAGTTGCGAAATTTAATTTTGGATGGGAACTAAACTAACTCGTTCGACAATTGGATATAAATTGTGAGCGACGTATCCTTGAAGTCACTCCCTCACCGTCTTGCCTACCTAAATGTTTAGGAGGAACGAAAGCAGAACTACAAACTTCCATAATTACTTATTTACTCCAACACACCAACCAACAACACTTTAATCTCTAAGTGAATATCAAAGGAAAATCAATGAGTATTAAGCAAATAGGCGCAAACAACTAATTTAACTCAACTTAATCTATCGTTGATTACAAGCCCCCAATTCACTAATTTAATATAGTGGCGAACACCACTCTTAATCTTAAGCTTCGAAAATCAACTTTACTCAATCTCACCAGCGTAGCGAATATAACAGCTTCTTAGCTCCTTCTACTGCAATTACAAAACTCTGACTTTATATAGTCGAACTAATCTAAATATCAAGTTTTCTTCTCGAGATAGATGGCTGTGAATTAAACGCGAATGCCTAGCCCAAAAATTCCGAGGTCACGTATAGATTCGTCACAAATTGAAGGTAAAAAGTACGGTACAACGACAACAAAAGTAACTATACAGGGTGTTGCCGAATTCGGCCCACAAATTCGAAGGGGTGATAGTAAGCGGCATGGTGATGTCAAACCACCATAGAACATGGGATCGCAAATTACGTTTAGTTAAGAGTAATTTGCAGAATTAGTTATGAAGGGTGTGATGTCGAGTGGAATGAAAAAGAGTGATAAGAAGTAAGAAATGCATTTAATAGACGTAAAGCATGTTTACGACGAACAATGCATCACAGCTCGACTTCAGAAATGCAATGGCAAGTGATTGTCACATGAATTGCTGGAAATCGCAGCCACGTAGGTCATGGCACAACCGACTTTGACGGACATGTTCAAGTAAATCCAATGGACTGGCGATGTCACCTGAAACGACGATAATCCGTGCCGTGAGATCCTCCACTTTTGCCACCGGCATTTCATACAAAAGAAATATTAAATGGCTTCAGAAGAAGATATTCAAGTGATTGAGTTCCAGGAAGCGTGGAGTCCAAGCAATAGGTCTGCCGCTTCCTATACACAGTCCGGCAGCATAGAGTTGATTACGCACCGCAATCGTGAAATGTACTGGGGCACAATCGAAGGTGAACCACACGTTCTAGAAGCACCACTGTTGGTTCTCAACTGAAAATATGATTCAAAAAACATTTTTTTAAAATTATTTTTGTTTCCTGTCTTTCGCTCTCTCTCTCTCTTTTCAATTCCTACTATTAGCTCTCAATCTCTGTCTATATTTATTTATCTATCTTGGTGGAATTTTCAATCGTTAATAAAATATATTTTAAAGCGCTCAATTGAGCTGAAATTTTATATACAGGATTATTTTGGATGACAATACAATAATATAATAATTAATTAAAATTCATTAATTAAAGCTAATTATTTAAAGAATTACAAATACAACCGCGTTGGCATCATTTTGGGCGACTTGTGTCAAAACTTGAAAAGGTTTTTTTCTCACGTGTTAAAGTATTCAATTGAACTGAAATTTATTTACATGATTGTTTTGGATGACAATACGATACTTTAATGATATTTAATAAAAATTAATTACCACTTAATGTTGTGAATCTGTCATATGTATAAACATTTATATTAATTGTGACTATATTTAATAAAAAGTAGCTATATATATATATAATAAAATTTTTCTTCGTTGATCTAAGTAAGAATTGCCTTAAAATTTTTTTTTATATATATATTGCTTGTTTTTCTTTTGGTCTGTACGGTGCACTTGTTTTGGATAATTTTATTATTATCATTGTTGAATTTGTAAGAAAACTAGACTGTTGCCGCGCGAGTCTTCCCAACAATATATTAGAAAAAAAAAATATATGTTTGGGCCTTCTATCTCCTTACCTAACTTTCCTTCCCTCCCTATTTTCGCAATCCGTTTTGGGAGTGGTTTCCCCTCGTGTCTTATGTCTGTTTCAGGGTTTTTCCTTCTCATTAGAAGATAGCACCTGTGTGTGTTCATGTTTGTGTGTGTGCATTTTCATTTGCTTTTGCTGTATTCTTTCCCGGTTCTCAAGAATTTTGGGGGAGGGTTCCTCACTCGGAACCTTTTTTGTACATGTTTTTCGTTTAATTTGCAAATAAAATAACTTCTCGGAGGGTCGGATGCAGCCCTAAGCCCTTTGGGTGAGCTCGATTCTCTGGCGTAAGTAAGGTTTTTGGTGCACCTGCAACAACACCGGGAGAAGTGAGAAATTTGCAAACGTGTAGATTTCTTAACCCTTACCACGTCACTCCAAATCCCTCATTCGTTGGGCAAATCTCCTTGTCTGGTTCATTGCCCCCCCCCCCCTGACGGCTATTATTACCGCGATTTTCACCAACTAAGTGTGGTTTGCGACCCCATGTTCTGTAGTGATTTGTCGTCCCCATGCTGCCTACTATTACCCGTATAAATATGTCGATCAAATTCGGCAACTCCCTGGTTAATTTTATGTATTCTTTCTCTACCAATCTGTCCCCCCCCCTTTTTTTTGTGCATTGTTACGGTAAAATCATCGAAAAATAGTGAATTTCATGCATAATATCATATTAATTAGTACAATAACTACTGAATGTAAGCCAATCCGCGTATAAGAGTGTGTATTTCTTAAAAAAATTACCTAAAAATCAAAAATTGAATACAAAACAAGCTGGAGGAAAAAAATCCTGTAATTTTCCAGTATGTGTAGCATGAGGCTGAAATTGTTTCCAAGCGGATAAAACAGATGGGATATTTTCCGATAAAATTACTGTAAAGTAAGATGCTAGCAGCTATCGTTTTATTTCTAGAAATCCTTTCCGAAGTTAACTCACTTTTTCCGTTCGTTTGTTTTCTTATACACAGAGAGAAATTCGTATAAGGAATGTAATCCTCGACCTATAGTTCATGCTCCGGTGGAAATATTCTCAGTAAGGTGAACATATATATTTAGGTATTCCAATGAGTGAATGTAAATTTTAAGAACTATTCGGAAACTTGGATTCTAACTCTAACTTTCAAAAATTTACGTGACTATCTCTTTCCCTAAAGGCCGTATCACACGTACATTTTCCATGCAATTTTTTCGTCCAATTTTTGGCCAAATCTGAGGGGGGAGGGTTGCCGTAAACAAAACGACATGTTCTGACGTCAGCCGCGCTCTATCTCCACATTGAAAAATTACTCCCCGATTTTTCTGCTTCGGAAAACGAACATCCAAAATTGTTTCTTTTATTTCGCTTGCGCTTTTGTTGATGGGTGTAAACAAGAAATGGTGCACCGTTCTATTTAAAACATTATGCGCCGTTAAAATATTATACACCATTAAAATATTATACGGCATATCTGATGTGTTAAACGAAACCGAAGCCGCCATCTTGCTTATGACATAAAGCGCCGAAGAATACCATTGGCTGGAATTTCAAGCAACTTTTATTGGGAACAACTTTTTGAGATCACCTGCCAAAGTTGTTCTAAAGCAGTTGCTATGGCAACTGAGTAAAAATTGCTAGAAACGTGTACGTGTGATACAGACTTTATAATTAAAGTTTCCCAAAAGTTAAAAGAATAAGGTTACATTCCCCTAAACTACTTTGGTATGTATTATCGCAAACTGTTGGCGACATTATATGACATGAAGCACATGGGTGCCAATTCAGCAGGTAAGCCACATAGGAAATGGGTGGTGCCAATTTGAAGAGTTATTAGTAGAGTTGTTGGGGCGATTGTTGCGATAATGCGTAAGTACCACTACTTTTCCCCTTTGAGATAAGCGCTTGGGTCTATAACTTTAACTATGAAAAAAATTCCAAAAATTGTCGGCTTATACATGAATATATACAATACTTTATTTTTGAATTTAATAATAATCAATTTCGAAAAGATTTCTAAAATAATGAATTGCATGCCATGGAAACACTGGAAGAAGGGGAGAAAAGTTTGTAAAAATAAACTAAAATCCTAATTTATTTTAATCTATTAAATTCATTGAATGTTCAAAATTCTTAGTAAAATTTAAGAAATATATTTCTTGCAAAGATTAATTTTTATCCTGATCTTCTATTATGTAAAGTCATCACTGCAATAGTACTCATGACGTAAGGTTAATAGGCTGGCGCCTTCATAGTGTGATTTTTTCGCCAAGGTTACCATAACGCGTAAGTATCATTAAGTTATGATGTTTTGAAATACTAACAATATACACTTTTATTGTTGCTATTCAAGACGTGTAATGTATCACAGATTTTCAATAAATTACTCTCCAGACAGTTTCTTTTAAGGTCTTTTTTTCGAAGTGAAATATCTTATTGACATCATATACTCAAAATAGATTCTTTTTTTTACTGAACATTGTACATTCCCACCACTTTCTTTTTTTTGTGTGTGTGTTACTGTTTCAAGACCCATTTTCGCACGGTTGTTGTTGTTACAATTACTTTGCTTTTATTTAATCAAATGCTTTTATTTAATATTTATGAACATTTCAATCAAGTAAACAAGGTATGATTCATTAATTCCTCTGTATTTTTTTTTTCAATGAAGGCTTTGCTTTTAGCATCATGAAAAGGGTCACTACTTTTTCAATTCCTACACTATATATATATTAACTCTCTCTATCTCTATATATATTTATTTATCTTGGTGGAATTTTCAATCGTTAATAAAATACATTTTAAAGCGCTCAATTGAGCTGAAATTTTATATACATGGTTATTTTGGATGACAATACAATAATTTAAATACAATTAATAAAAATTAATTGATTACAACTAATTATTTAAAGAACTACAAATACAGACACTTTGGCATCATTCTTGGCGATTTGTGTCAAAACTTGAAAAGGTTTTTTTCTCGCGTTTTAAAGCATTCAGTTGAGCTGAAATTTTATATACACGATTGTTATGGATGACAATACAATACTTTAATGATAATTAATAAAAATGAATTACCACTTAATGTTGTGATTCTGTCCTATGTATATAATATTTATATTAATTGTAACTATTTAATAAAAAGTAGCTAAAATAAAATTTTCCTTTGTTGATTAAGTAGAAATATACTTACATTTTTTTTATATTACTTGTTTACGTTAAGTTTTTTTAAAAAAATTTTTAGTATAAATCATGTATCATAGTATAAACCACTTTAAAAAGCATTGAAGAGAGATTACACAGGTATGGGTCAAAATAATAGGAACACCCATTTATAAAAATTAATCGCTCTTCATTCGTCCTATGAACGGCCGCCACGTGTTGCATGAGATTGAATAATGATAAATTCATGATGATCACGTGTTTTGCAATTAATTCAAAATTGACAGTAAAAGTTTACATGCTGTTGTGTTCGTTAATTTTAGGTAAAATTTCAAATTTATATATTATTGCGTAAAGTTCAAGTATTAAAAAAATTTTCATCAAAAAGTTTGTAGGTTTAAAAAAACCTACCGTGAGCTTTTAAATCGAATGCATTTTGCTTACTTATTTTTAGTACTAATAGGTCCCTTTTAAAAGAAAATTTTCGCAAGTAGCAAAAGTTGGCAACAGCTAAGTGCTTGAACTGATTGGCTGAAAACGCGGACTTTCAGTTATCACGTGACTAAAACGTCACATTAATTTTTTTTCATTATAAACATATGCATTAATACTGAAAAATAAAACTCCAAAGCTTGTTATATTAAATAAAGCAGAATGTTTAATATAAGAGGTTTTCAAATGAAAAGGTAAGGAACGACACTGTGGGTATAAATGATGATTTTATTCAAAATATTCACCATATGGCTGTGCACAATGATCTCATTGATCAATGAGCCGAAGGAATTCCTTGCTCCCTGAATTTTTGTAGTTGTAACGAAACCTAGTCCTTCACAGCTTCCGTGAATTCGTCTCGTCCGAATTGAAGCACTTTACTTTCAGATGCTTTATCAGGAGACTAAACACAGGGAAGTTGCAGGGCCACATGTTCAAGCTGTAGGGTGGACTTTCAAGATGCTCCTACTTGAACTGGGCCAATTCCGCGTGTGTGACCGTGGAGGCACACAGTCTTCCCCATATACGGTCACCATCCGGCGATGAATAGCAGTCAGTTTTACACCTTCCGCAGTCAGAAACTGGATAACACCTCGCTGGTTCTCAATCGTCGAATTTTGAAATGTGAAGCCCCCATGTCTTCACACGCACTGCCGCATCTACGGAAATTTCTGCGGGCATCTAGGTTTCAAGGGACCCTTAATCCCGTATGTGGCAGAAGTCTATAAAATGGCATGGCTTATCGTTGAGTTTTCATACTTATGGTATGGCTATTGAACAAGCGATTGGTTGCGAGCGCACGATTCAAGGCTTGGATCCTGACTTCTTGAAGATTTCTAGAGTGAGAAGTTCATTGGAGAGAGAGAGAGAGTCTTCCTATTGGTTGCTGGGAAGTGAGGATAATGGCTCAAGAGTGGCTGCCCATGTGGGGGGGAGGTGAGTGGTGTTGTGACGCAATGTCCAGTAGGGGTGAAAAATTTATGAGGTCGAAAAAGACAACCGGGCGGTTTGTGAAGTAGTCACCCTCCTTCACAGTGACCGCATGTGGTGCTGCTGCAGTTTTAACTTAAGTATAGCGCACTCCTCCATGAAAACACTGCCACATTAATTGGACGTCGCTCTTTAAAAGAGCCTCTGCCCAATCTTTAGCGTGGGAGCAACCGCGCATGCTCCGATCCACGCCAGTGACTCCATTCGCATTTCTAGATGTCCCGCTACTTTCTACCACAGCAGAACATGCAAATATGTTAATAGTTAATTTGCTTCGACGTTTCGTACCTTTTCATCTGAATACTCCTTGTAGAATATATTTTTAAGTAAATAGGATGTGGCATCATATTGTTTCTTACGAGTTAGATATCAATATCACTTTGAAAAATAAAACGAATCCCATCACATTTACTTCAAAGTTAGGATTTACTGGTTGATTCAAAAATACTGTGACCATTTTCAGAGCATCACAAATTTTTATTGAATTAAATTATTTACTTGAAATTTTCAGTGTGGCTTCCTTTA
This sequence comes from Trichonephila clavipes, assembly GCA_019973935.1. Lineage (NCBI taxonomy): Eukaryota > Metazoa > Arthropoda > Arachnida > Araneae > Nephilidae > Trichonephila > Trichonephila clavipes. The sequence goes on from BMAU01015012.1 coordinate 208,421, forward strand.
GCATAGTACATTTTAAGTAAATGTTTAGCCAAACCAAAAAGGCTTTCTCGAATGTAATTTTGAATCAACCGGTATCTCTTCGTTTGGTGAGCAGATGTTGCATGACTAAATGGCTGAGAAACGTAACATTAAGACAATCCTAATTCTATTCATTTTATGAGTAAATATTTTTCCTATTTTTTTAGCAATAGAATATTTCCACCTGGCTAAAACAAAAACGCAAGCATTATAAAATCGAATTCTTATTTTTTAAAACCAGATTTTATGTTGCCAGGCTGATGTATTTCAATTTAATTTGTGATCACGATGAACCGAATGATCTCTCTCTCTCTCTCTGCCTGTTCTTTGTGTAAACAAATATAAAATTAGATATTATAAAAATCGTATTCTACGAATGGTGTTCATGGAGCTTGAAATGTTTTTTTGGGAGGGTTAATATATCATATGGAAGCCCAGTGGCCGAGTGGTAGCGTATCGCCGCTTCCCCACCACAGGTCTGGGGTTCTATTCCAGGGATGGGCAAGGTTGACTCTCAGCTTCTCATCCCTTCAATGGGTCGATAAATGAGTACCAATTTTGCTTCGGGACTTAACACTAGGGGTTTCGCGTCAGATTGACCACCTGATCGGAACATGTGCTCTTGCACCTCAGCGTCCAAGGTCACGGATACTGAGATGGGCACAGCAGGCCTTGACCCTCATGGGCTGTTGCGCCACTGAGTTTAGTTTAGTTTAATCTATCATATGATCTATAATAATTTTTTTCTCTTTTAGCATGGAAGGTTCAGACTTATGTTACGAAGTAGTGAAACGAGCTTTGTTAGGTTTCGTCTACAGTGAAGCCGTCGCCAGGTAAGTCTTTTTTTAAAAATCCATTTAAATGTTGTTGTTTTTTGAAAATCTGTGTATTTATATAAAGATATATTTTTAACCACCAAAGGGCTACTACTTTAACTATCGATAAACTGTACCGGACCATTTTTTCACCATACTTTTTCCTGCTTTCACCAGTAATGCGCTAAATTATGTTATAACAGGGTTAAATTTCCATACAGTAAAACTCATATAAAATGTGAGCAATTTTTTTCTAAAATCAATCCTTTTATTTGTTATATCAATTTCCACATTATAAAAAAATAAACAAAGCGTGAGCATAGAATCGTTATGAAGAATTTTTCAACAATTATGAGCTAGCCATGTTTAATCCGAGAACTGTTTTTTTTTCTTTCATATTTTGGCTTTTTCTAATTAAATTTATGATCAAGCGATTTTTTCACTCAAAGTTTTGCTTCAGATCTAGCAGAGTTGGAAAAAATTGTTTGCTGAGGTCGCCAATGTAGTAAATTTTCAATGGATCGTTGAGGGTTGCCATGTGTAATCAGACCAAGGGAAAAAAACGATCGCTTTACATACAATATATATTACGATTATATGGTAACCGATATACACTCAGGAACATTGAAAATAGCGAACCAAGAAGAAAGCATCGGATTGAAATGAAATTTAATACACATAATGACACAGATGAGAGATTCACTTGATCTCAAAAACAAGACAATTAAATGAATACAGGGTGTGCAACGACACAAATACTGGTCAACTTCAATATCGCGTTGGACCACCTTCAGCTGCAATACATGCCGCCACACGGTCCGGCATAGAGTTGATTAGACACCTTATGTTGTCCTGAGGCAGATGGGCCCACAAATCTTGAACAGCCAAGTCTAAATCATGTACAGAGTGACACAATGGCATTTGCCGTTTTAGCCGATCCCCCACGTGCTCTACAGGGGACAAAACGGGGAGCGGGCCGGCCATGGAAGAGTCTGAAAATGACGTAGGAAGTCTTGAGCAACTCTTGCTGTATGCGGACGAGCATTATCTTGCTGGAAAATTGCCCCTGGGAGACCATTTACGAAAGGTCCTACATGGGGTCGAAGAATATCATCAACGTAACGTTGGCCCGTTAGGTTCCACGCATCACAATTAAAGTGGACCGGCTATCATAGGCTATGACCCCACCAGACCATTACACCAGCTGTGCGGGCAGTGTGACGTAGAGCAGTGTAGGGGGAGTTGTACCGCTCTCCAGGGCGCCTCCACACCCGTACACGGTTATCATCTGTCCCCAAAACAAACCGGGATTCATCACTTAACACAACCTTTTGCCAATCTGTGACATTCCACATTGATCTGGCTTGGCACCACTGTAGACGCAGTTGCCGATGTTCCGGTGTTAAAGGGAGTGCACGGAAAGAGCGCTTGGATTTAAGATTTCCTTCTGCCAAGGTGTCTGGAAATTGTTTGTGGAACAATTGCTACGCCTACGTCTGCTCGTATCGTTGAACGAGTCACTGTGGGGTCCACAAGTGCTTTCCGCACAATCCTTCGATCTTCTCTCCTCGGGGTCTTCCGGGTCACTCCAGACACGGTTTTTCGCACATGGGTACCTTCTCGTGTCCACTGCCCCCAACAATTTCTAACGGCACACTCCAAACGATCCACCTGGCCAGCAACACGGCGCGTCGACCAGCCTGCAGTTTTCCTCCCGATGATCAGGCCTCTCTCAAACTCGCTTAACTGTGAGAAATGTCTTCTAGCACGTTTACCTGGCATGTTTCGCTTACCAAAGTCTTCCTACAATCGGCGGGTAATCGTCACGTGTATGTATCTTCGAATTTGCACTGGCTTGTATAGCACCCTCTTCCTGATTGTAGCGCCACCTCGGCGTGTATGAGCATGCGTATTGGCACAAAACTTGGATCATTTGCACATCACATTATGCTATACTTATTTGCGAAGTTTCGCGATTGTACTTAGCTTCCTTCTTGGGTCGCTATTTTCAATGTTCCTGAGTGTATATTACGGTTACGTTTTAAGTGTTATTAAAATTTGAAATCACTTTTCAAAATTTTATTGCAATAATTTTGTATTTAAATATAATGATAATAATAATAACGATGATGAAATGTCTCCTTGATGACGGTTCTTTGCGTGCATCTCAATTTCATTTGTCTGTCTGTATTGACATATGCGAAAGATATTGCCATTTGAATTTTGCTAGATTAATATTTTTTAGTTTTCCTTCCCGTTATGGTCATGAAATAAAAATATACTTATAGCTTTTTTTTTCTAAAGTGTATTTACTATCATAATCACTATTCCCTATTGTCTATCAATGATTAAATTACACATCGATACTTAAATCAGTCACAATCACCAATACTTTTTGAATATTGCAAATTTGCGGGGAGAAAAGCAACCGATGACTTCAATTATTTGAATAAAAACAGATTTATTAATGGACAAGGAAAAACAGATGACTGACTGCACGAAGACAAATCAACGTATGTACACAAAGAAATATAACAAATTGTTTACAGTAGTTGAAAACGCATTCGTTATAAACAAATTTTACTGTGCTGCAGAAACGTCTTTTTAAAATAGTTCCACTAACAGGAAATCAGTCAGTCTCTCTGGCTTATCGCAGACAACGCACAAGCAGAATCTAATCTCAACTGACTGACTTCTCTCGGAAACATAAGAAATTTCTGCGGGCAAATGTGTTGCAAAGCTGCCCTCAATCCCGTATTTGGCTTTAGACTGTGATGTTGAAGGGTAAAACAGTGGAGTTTAACATGTTGTACAGGTGCTGCATGGCGACTGTGTGGTAGCCTCCCATTAGCGGAAGCCATCTCTTCAACTACTAGACCTAGATTTGTATTAGATAAGGATTGATGATCCAAGCTGGCCCAAACCAATTTATTATTATCAAATGTAATAATCAAAGACAATCATACTCTAGGGAGGAAATCAAGAGTGATATATCGCAGCTCTTAATCTTATGTGAATAAGCGCTTGAAATCCTAACGACCCAACTTTAAGTAAAGTAATCCTATGAATTCTCTAACTTCCTTACTTTATTTGAATAGCTGAACGTCGCTCTATAATTACGCGTCTTTCAGATCCTTACCATAACGGCACTACGTTCAGCAACTCAGCTTCCTTTCCTCCTTCTTCTTTGCAATTACTGAACCTCCACTATATATCTACTAACTAATCTGCATATCAAGGTTTCTTCTTGAGTGGGTTGGCTGTGAAATAACAATTGATGGCCCCAAAGATTCTCTAAGAGGATTAGTAGAAAAAAACTCCGTAAAGCCCTGTCACAACTGGACGAGCGGCGGAGGGTGAGGCTTCGAGACAAGGATTTTGGCGAAGATGGTTTCAGCAGGTTTGGAAGCTTGTTGAGAGAACTTCTCTCCACTGGTTGTTGAATCGGGAGGATAGTGGATCTAAATAGGCTACATCAGAGGTGCAATTCTGAACTCCGCCGACCTATAAATAGCCTCTTGGAAATTTCTAGAATAGGTTCATCCGAGTGAGTTCTTGATGTTCCCTTAGCGCTATAATCTTTCACAAAATCTGTTTCTGAGGATGATAAAGTCGCCAGTATGATAACCCAGCTCATTTCTTCTGGGGTTATCATGAACTTATTCAAGTTCCTACTTTGAAGTCAACTTTTCTTATAAAACTCAATGTTCCCCAAGAAGAGATATACTGCGGAGAAAACAACACACGTTGTGTGTTTATATATGTCTGCAAAAATTTCTCGCATTTGTTATGTAATATTTTTACATATGGCGTAAATGAAATTAAAACTCACGATAGGATTGCATTAAGATGTTTCAGGGGTGTTAACTTTCTCTAGAGGGCTGAAAATATAAACACTATTCAAATATATATATAACTCTTTGAAATTAAAGTTAAATAAATCGAATCTTTTACACATTGTTTATAAAGGAATGGGGTTTCAGAAAAGTACAAAATGTTCAAAATATAATCGTAATTTTAAAAGTTATAAGAATATGAAAATAAGAAACATTTCTATAAGAAATATTAATTATGTTTTACGTTGCGCTTGCTATTTTCTAAAATAGTAGCTTTAATTACTAGCAATAAGTTGATTTTAAAAAGTTAAATGCATCTTAATTACACTGTAGTAATTTTATATTAGTAGAATAATAAATTGTATTTTTTAAAAAAATAAAAAAAATACATTTTCACAAAATTAAAAAATTTTTTTCAATATTTTTCAAATATTTTGAAATGCAAAAAATATATTATTCTTAAATAATGTAGGGCTTTGAGAGTATGATACGTTTTATAATTCTATAAAGTTTTATACATCAGAGCGTTTATACATACAAATAGCGTGCACAACGCAAAAATTATTTAATATTTATTATACATTTTCATATGCTTATAATTTTTAAAATTATGTTTATATTTCAAACATTTTGTACTTTTTTTGAAGCCATAATCCTTTGTAAATAATGTGTAAAAGATTCAAATTATTTAATTTAAGTTTAAAAGAATTATGCCTATTTGAAAACTATTTATATTTTATTTTTGTCTATTATTTCGAGACAAAGTTAGCACCCCTGAGACTTCTTAAGTTTCATGGAAATTACTAGTCGAGTAAGGAGAATTCTAATCACATTAGTTTTCATGTATACACCTGATGCTAAAATGTTTAATTCGACATATTTTTCCGTGTTTATGAATCATCAGGGGCAAACCACTATGAAAAATCTTTCGAAATGGTTAAGAACAATATTATACCGACGTTCCAACGAAATAAGCTTAGGTGACTATAGTTTACAATTTATTTTTTTCTAAAAGACAATTCTAAAAACGTTTGCATTTTGAGTCCACAAACAATGGGGGTTGATTTATGTTCATTTTGATGGAAACAGTCAATGGAATAATAACTAACCTCTCGGGAATAATCATTTTGACAGTCCTATTGTAAATTTCACCGAGAGAAATATAAAAGAAACTTAAGATTAAAATCACTATTGTCCTAATCAATATTATTTATTGATATATTCTTATGAATGATTGAAGTTCAATATATTGTGATATTGTTATGCTGTCGTGAATGGGGCTCGTTCAGGTTTCAGGATGTTCACGTGATGTTGTAAGAAGTATACAAATGACTTGTTCATGCATGTTTTCATAAAATGCACTTGCCAAGCACAATTAATAATCTACAATTTATAAAAAAGAAGAAACTTTATCAGGGAGGGGTTATTTGATGTCTCCTCACATCGAATTTCACTAAATGAGTTGGCCGCGGATGTTTGATGCAACTCTGAGGTGCAGCTGTAGTTTGAAGCACCAAACCATCAAAAATCGTTATAAAAACAATCGTTTTTATTTCAGTCTAATCAATTTATGATCATATAAGAATTATAAACCAAGAGAGCAATTTAATTTAGTTCCCTATCTTAAGCTTATGAGACAATTAAACAACGATAGTACAGCATTTGTGTGATCTCTCCTAGGTTGCCTATATTCTTATCTAAAATTTCTCTCCTACATCAACGTCTTTTAAAGGCAATTCTTTAATCTCACTTGAAGGATACTGTAAGGACTAATACTGACACACCCATTGCCGGGATTTAAATAGTACCCAAATTAGAGCGCAAAATCAAGTTATAAACTCAAACCACAGTTAAAGAAGAATTTCCCCAAGATGATTAATAGATGTGCCTTCACAAGCGGAATGGTCATGGTCTCGAACTTATGACCGGCGAGTCTAGGGTTCGGGTCCTTGTGCCGCTGAAAACTCGCTATGTAAAGGGGCCCATGCTCGTGAAATTTGTCGAAGCTTGCAGTTCTCCCGTTGAAGAGGTGTTGAAGTTTGAAGAGGAGGTAGCTAGCTCGGGGGTCGTCCTTTTTACTTGACCCTTGGTTCATAATTACTAGGTCTGTTGCTAAAAGCCCTCGTTTAGCTTTATAATGCGACGTTATTAAAACACTCACTTACTTGAGATCAAACTGAAATGGAAATTTATACAGAAGTAAATACTTTTTCACTAAAATATGATACATTTTGGTGAATTCAGCCTTTAATTTGTTTATTTTTCAATTCCTACTATTAGTTAACACTCTCTATATATTTATTTATTTATTTATCTTGGTGGAATCGTTATTTATTTATTTATTTATCTTGGTTCAATCGTTAATAAAATACATTTTAAAGCGCCCAATTGAGCTGAAATTTTATATGCATGATTATTTTGGATGACCATACAATAATTTAATTATAATTAATTGATTAAAACTACTTATTTAAAGAATTACAATTACAGCCACATTGGCATCATTTTTGGCGACTTAGCGACCCTTTTGGCTACTTGTGTCAAAACTTGAAAAGGTTTTTTTTCTCACGTTTTAAAGCATTCAGTTGAACTTAAATTTTATATAGACGATTGCTTCGAATGACAATACGATACTTTTATGATAATTAATAAAAATTAATTGTCACTTAATGTTGTGATTCTGTCCTTTGTGTATACATATTTATATCAATTGCAACTATTTAATAAAAAGTAGCTAAAATAAAATTTTTCCTTGTTGATCTAAGTAGGAATTGACTTAAATTTTTTTTTTTATGTATTACACACACTTGTTGATGTTACTAGTCTAATTCAGGGGATTTTTTTCAGTCACTATATGCGTCAAGTACTGGAGGCTGTGCGGTACTGCCATGAGAATGATATCATTCATAGGGACATTAAGCCGCAGTGTATTCTTTTGGCCACCGTAGAGAATTCAGCACCTGTCAAACTTGGCGGATTCGGGTCTGCCATCAAAGTCAAAGGGGATAAAAATATCGTCGGGGAAGGTAGGTTACAATCTATGTCTTTTTGTGTTTATTCTCTCTCTTTTACTCCCCCCTATTATTATCTAGATTTGTAAAATAATCTGCTCAATGAAAAAGAAAATAAATTTCGAAGTCTATGAATCACGAAATATTTTCGGGCTGAAAATAATTTTAATTTTAAGTAATTGAATTTAAACTAATCAGTTAAATTCATATGACGTCATAAGTCACGTGATAACGGCCATCACGTGTTTCCAGCCAATCAGTGGCCAACTTTTTCTTTTCGCAGAAAGTTTCTTTTTATAGTTACATATTTATCAAAAATAATAACCTTTACAGTTAAAAAAAACAACCGCTTTTGGTTTAAAAAGTGCGCGCATGATATAAAGGCTCATTCACACCAAGGCGTACAAACGTCGAGTGTCTAGCGTCTAGCCAATCAGAGACTTCATTTCGCACGTGATGAAGTCTCTGATTGGCTAGACGCTTAACGCTTGACGTTGACAGCCTTGGTGTGAATTCAGCTTAAGAGTTTTATTTTTAATTTTAAATAAAGTTATATGAAGAAAATCTTAATACTTGAATATTTTTAACCAATTATTAAATTTGAAATTTTATCTAAATTTTAGAAGTAAAACGAGCACACAAGAGACTTATGTCCGTTTTGAATTCAGTGAGGAACAGGTGATTTCATTTATCACGTGACCGTCATAAGCTTAACCCATTGAGACACATATTAGTTATATCATAAGGGTCTCTTTTTTTTGCATTAGAGAAATTTTGATTCTTTATTGCCCTTTTCTTTCTCTATCCTTTCATATAACTTAATATGCACAGGTTATTTTATTATTTTTGTAAATTAATCTAATTTTACTCTCCGATTGCCTTAGCCCTCGTGGTGCCTACGTTAATTAATAATCAATCAATCAACATTTCTAATTTTCGTCACCTTCACGATAGAAATGGCGACAGATGATTGAAAATTTTTCATCGTATGTCAAACTTCGCGTGAAATTTTTCAATTTTGTAGTCTTTGAAATCTCTAACTTTGTTAGAAAAAGTGGTAGAAAAGAAGAGAGAGAGAGAGAAAAAAAGAAAGAAAACTTGCCATCGCGCATTGGTAGCAATCGTTGTCATGGTTACAGGGCACGATGTTAGCACGATACGTTTCTTACACAAATAGAAATATTCCTTTATAGTTTCTTATACATTTCATTTGTGAGAACTTTTTAATTAATTTAAAAATGAAAAGCATGAATATTTCTCGCATAAAACTCGTAAAAATGTTTTATTTTTAAGTAAAAGTGAATTTTTTTTTAGTATTTGTTTTGTCTGTACCTAAAATTTCAAATATAATTAATAATGCATTCCTAAATTTTTTATATAATGTTTAATTGCTGTTGTCTTGGTGCTATTTCACCGAATTCTGAGAGAATTAATTTAATAAATAAATAAATAAACTATTCTAATAAGATTTAATATTTAAAAAAAATTGTTAACAACTTATACTTCTAGATGGCAGCACAAGACAATTATATATTTCATTTTCCTTTATTTCAAATTAAAAAATTAGGTGCAAATAATAAATGTTTTGAAATGTTGAATGAATTTTTTTGAAATGTGCGTTTTAAAAAAGCCAATTATTAATATTTTTTTTTTACGTTACATGTTTTTTTTAAAATTTTTCCGTTATGTTGAATGATTGATATTTTACTCATTAGATGTATGTCACTTGTAAAGTGCTCACTAGATGGCAGCACGAAGGGCGATGAATGCTAGCAACAATCCTATCAAATTAAAAGCGCAATTATTGAAAACATTTACAGAATTTGACAAATTAATTCTTTAATATTTCTTCCTTTTTGTATTAAAAGTTCAGAATGCTAGCAATAACAATTCAACTAAATTTTTAATTTAAACGTTTGCAATATTTTAAAAGCAAAGACTGCAGTGAAATTGTTGTTATAATGAGTAAATTATCTATGTAGAAATAAAAATTGATTCCTTTTAATGTTAGTTTTATCTTGCTTATATATTGAGTAAATGTGCTTTTATTTTATCTTCTTTTCTTCCTCTGTGTTATTATTATTTTTGAGTAAGATTTGCATGCGTTCTATATTTGTGTATTGCATGTTGACAACTGCATGTTTCTTTTCTCCGCAGAATGTGTTGTATTTGATTACCGATCAGGCGTCGGTACGAATGGCAGATTTTACTTGAAATGCGATGAGCATGGTAAGCATTTACATTCTGCTTCCGCGAATCGAGGGTTCTGTGCTGTGTGTGTGCTGTGTTTATGCGTGCAGGCGTCGGAATTCGCTTAGATTTATTTAATTCATAAAAAAAAAGCAGTTAATTTTTCGGTTGGAAGGGTCGCTTACAGAATATTTACTTATCTTGAACCAGGGGTTGGCAAACTTTTGAGGCAGAAGAGCCAATTTGTAAATGAAACAAGACAACCTATCAAAGAGCCTATAAAAAGAGATCGTAAATATTAAAGAGCCCATGGAAATATATTACACCATGATTAAAATGTATTACATGCGAAATAGTTTTACATCCATTTCAGAAGGTGAAAGTATTAAATATATTTGTTCCGCTCACTCCGTAATGATCTTTCTATTTTCCCTAGCTGGTTCTACAATTCTCAGGCAACTCATTAAATGCATCATCTGATTCTTTTATTGCCGCTTGCAACGGGATAAAATACTACTAATCTGAACTTAAAAATATAGACATAAATTATTTCTCTGACAAATAGAACTAAATACACTACTCCCAACGAAGTTCGTGTTGAAAGAGGAATAACATATCCAAACTCATCTGCCTTTCTTCATCCGTCAACACTTATTACTACAACCCTATGAAAAAGAGTGTAACTATCCAAGAACCATAACTATTTATATGCATACGCTTGCACAGACTAGCTCCACTAAGGAGCGCTATTTCTTTATACTTCTTCACATTCTTTATTAACTCTTAATTTTACAACAATGATTCTAGAATCTTCAAAATACTTTTTCTAACAAAATGTATTACGCTTAATTCGCTAAGCACTTAATTTTTTTAATTTTAAATTCTTAAATTATTTAAACTTTAATACGCCTTAATGCAGTTCTGGGCTAAGGTAAAGCTGAAGCAATGCTCACCCACAGTTTCAATGATTGGAGGTGAAGTTTCCCTGCGGGGGGACTCTATAAGTATTCCACGTATATATGCATACGCTTGCGCTGAAGGAGGCGGGTAGGGGTCACGATCATGTGACTCTCCACTCAATACTTTTTATTAACTTTGAATATAATTTTACCCAGAGTAATATTTTACACTTCTTCGAAATTTAAGAACTACGGAAGATACTTTTTACTTCTCCATCTGAATGAAAAAAAAATATGGTAAGGGAAGTTACGACTTTTTGAATTTCAAGCTTCATCATAGAAATTCTGTGCCTTTTATTCTAGAATAGCAAGCCCAGTGGCTGAGGGGTAGTGTATCGAGCTACCATGCCACAGGTCCGGGGCTCAAACCCGGGGTTGGGCAAGGTCGACTCAGCCTTTCATCCCTTCAGTGGGTCGATAAATGGCTACCAAGCTTTCTTGGGAACTGAACACTGGAGGCTTTCGCGTCAGGCTGACCTCTTGGTCGAAACATCTGCACATGCACCTCTGCGCCTAAGGTCACGTAAGCTGAGATAGGCACAGTTGGCCTTGATCCTCATGGGCTGTTGCGCCACTTTCAGTTAAATTATTCTAGAATTTTATGTTCCCATTACTAATTAAAATTGATTTTGGTTGTTTTTGCTTACAGAAGTCATTCCAACACTATTTTTTATTAACTTTAAAGCTTGTCATAAAATACTGAATATGTTTTTTGTCACTTCTCTTGGGTGTTGTATTTCTTGTCCCAAATCGTGAGTGCTCTGGAACTAATTTATGAAACTAAGTTAACGTTACGGGAACTCTTTTTAAAGTATTTTTAGCGATAAATTGGACTTAAACTTCTCTTTAGAAACAATTGTAATATTTTCACTGACTCTCTCACACACACACACACAATAAGCTTTGTTAATAAAAAAGATAAACAATTATAAAAATAACCATCTTATGCCAATCAAATATTTAAATAGAAATGCAAATACCGGTAATTTTTTCATTAAATAACTGCAAGGAAGAAAAAGTAAGGAAAACAATTTTGGTAGGCATAATTATTGTTTTAAGGATTTATCGAGGCAGAAGAATAAAGGGCAGTGACCTTCTATGAAAAAAGTCGCATGCGGCTCTTGGACCTCTTGTTTGCCAACGCCTGTCTTAAACTATGAGAATATATGAAGCCTGCACTGATAAATATGTGTGCTGTGCCTTGTTTTTATTGCAGCTTTTTTGCGATTTTACTATTAATACATCGAGTGTTTCTACGCCAAAATTGCAACTAGAAATAATAAAGCAATTTTCTCATAATACGACAATAAAAAGAAACTTAAAAGGAATATAGAAAAATTTGAATTAAGATTCTTCTTATTATATTTATTGATTACTTTTTTATTCTTCGCATTGTATAATAAAGATATATGTAAATAGATTATTATCGACTTTCAGTGGTTTTTAACATTTCATTGGATGCCAAAAAAACATATCTTCTCATTCAGCGATTCCTAAATTTTCGATCGCCGTGGTCCACTTTTTGTATCAGCCTGACATCTCGAACCCCCAAGATTTTGAAAACCTTCCCTGACTCCCAACACATATCGGAGTGATTTAAAAGTTCCTCAATAATCCTAAGAATTGCCTGTGCTACTTATGCAGATTTTTTTAACATTCCCCCCTTTAAATAGAAGCCCATGTTAAATTGCGTAAGTTCATGTACCTTTTTCTCAGAAAGTACTTACTTCATGTGAATAAAACTTTCACAGTTCGTTATGTGGACGATCAATAACATTTAACGAAGGGTTTTGTCTTTTTGTTAAAAATTAAATTAATAATGAATTTTTAAAAAAATTGTCCAAATTTTTTCCTAAAATTTAATTTAAAAAAGTCATATCTAAAAAGTTATGCTAGATATATCTAATTCCCTCCATTAAAATGAGTAAACATATTAAAAGTTTGCTCGTTGAAAATTTGAGGATTATATGATAAGTCGATTTTGTGAGAAAAAGGCACATTAAGTGAAAAATATTACATTTTGAGAAAACAGGCTTTAAAGTAAAAATTTGCAATTTTTTGAGAATTACTTTTTTTTAGTATTTTCAGAAGCATATGAAGCATTATTTTTACTCTTTGCTCATTCAAAAGACCCTTCTAATTTAATTTTTTTTCATTATTTTTAACAATTTTTCTTTTTTGGAGGATCTCAAGTTGCTTTGGTTGGGCTACACGAATCCTTCGTGTATCTAGTTTTTTTAAGTAGGACTCACAGTTATAAATAACTTAGTTAATATCACTATGTCTTAAGATCATTAAATTTGCTACATGACTCATATTGAATTGTACAATAGCCATATTTACCCCTAATTTTAGAGTTTTTATTTCCGCAAATGTAGATCTTGGAATCAATGACCTTATGGTTTTATTAACTGACTCATTTAGGTTCTGAATCTTTCCATGCAAACATTTTCTTAATAACAAAGAGTCTCCTAGATCTCTAAAAATTGACTTCACTTAATTCATTATGGTATATGGTATGTGTGTATGTCTTTATCGTCGTAGTGTATTTCATTATATTCAGCTTCTGTCTTTTGAAACTTGCATCAGACATTTATATCCGCAGGACACAGCCCATGTTGAGGGCTCTTGTTTGAAGACAGAGGATGAAAATAAACAGCGCAAACAGCAATTTTCATGCTGTGTAGATCATTGATATTAATTCTAATAGCCACACTATAATATCTTTGAATTTTTTATATTAAAATTTCGGTGAGTCAGTTACGACGACTGTGGCTTTTCCCATCAACTAACCTTTTTTTCTCTGTTTCGCTTTTAAGATCCAAAAGACGTGCACCCATACATTTTTGGATAAACCCAATACACTCAAATTTTTCCACTTGGACATCATATGGATTCACGCTCATCAGAAACTTATGCAAGAAGAAACACAGGTGCTCCTGGCAGAGCTCATTTGATGTGCCCCAAAGAGTAGCTTCATTTAAAAAACAAACAAAAAACTTCTAATTATCATATTGCCTTATATCATATATCATTTAAAAATATATTTGAACTTTTAGAAAATATAAAAAAGTGAAAATCGCGCGATAATTTTTTGAAAATTCACGTTCCGGGCGCCTTAAGAAAACAGTAAACATTTAATTAAAAATATTGCAAAATAATTATTTCTAATAAATAATGAATGTACTTAACTGTAAAAAATTTAAGGAGAAGGATGCTGCTGCATTTCTTTTACAAGTGCTGTTATATCAGGTGCAATATTTGAAGTTTCCACTCTTAATTTCCTGTTCTGCGCTTTCCGGACGTTTTCAGTACTTATTTTAAGGGGAAAAAAAGAACTGAAAATGTTTTTTCACACAAATAAATTGTTCGGAAAGGCTTCAGAACTTTCGTGGACCACTCAGAAAAATTTTCCGGTTAGTGACCCCAAAAGTTTGGATGGAATTTATTCTTGTGAAATTTCAAAGCTTCATCTGTTGAAATTTCTAACAGCGCAGTTTGTGGTAAAGGATATAGAGATGGCGCACAGGTGAAATTTAATAAGGAAATCGAGGTGGATGCAGGCCTTATCGTATTGGCGCGCTATGAATTTGGTTCTACCGCGTGCGCTTCTACGATTTTTTGGAAGTATTATGTTGTAGAAAGGGCCACGTAGTTGCAAACAGTAAAAAACCGAATTAACCTATTACCTGCGGGTAAAAGGGACGCGTTTCGCTGTCCAGTGCCATCGATTTTCACATAGTCGTGCGTATGCTGTGTATTGGAGAACAAATAAGACACAAATAAGCAAATTTTTCTCTGAAATAAGTGCAAACTTTTCACAAACACTGCCAAGATTATTTTATAGCATTCTAAAGCATTATGGGTACTTTTACTGACAGCTGCGCAAAGAAAAGAATCGTATTTCGGAAGGACGGATATGCATATATATATATATATGTACGTCCGGGGCACATAACGCGCCGGTTGAGCGAGATGGGAAAAAAACCGCCGACAGGGTTATATTCAGGGTTGAAAATTCTTGGTCGAAATACATGTTCTTGTAAAGTTTTTTCATTGGAGGCAATTTAGCTATCTAGTCTAGTATGGCACATGTTTCAAATTTTATACGAGTCCTTACAAAGTCTGTATTAGAGGAGAATCTTAACGTTAAATGAGAGTTCTTCGCGGAACCTATAGACAAATGTTGGGGATCCATGGACCACAGCTTAAGAAGCGCATTGATTATTTTGTTTTTGAGATCAGTTTTTAAAGAGAAAAAACTATTTATTTAAAAAAGGCCAGTTTATTTATAATATAATATAAAAAGTTCAATATATATATATATATATATATAAATTTATACATATATATATACATATACACAAATATATAAACGAAAATATAAAAATAAACATATAGCTATATACCTAAGATAACTAAAATTAGGAAGAATGCACAGTAGAATAATGACAAACTCATGGCCTTAGGAACTAAGACTAGAGAACCCGACAGACGTTGTCCTGTACACGCATCTTAAATTCAAAATAAAAGATTTTTGAATATTCGATACTGCGATCGTAGCGCAGTCTGCCAGATCCAATGTAAAACATTCCAAGATCAACAATTTATAAATAAAAAATTTAATTAAATAAACATTTCTCTAAACCTAATTATAAATCTAAACCATTCTCGAGTCCACTGGAACAGACAAAAACTTTCATCAAAATCGGTCCAGCCGTTTAGGAGGAGTTCAGTTACATACACACGCACAGAAGAATTACATATATAAAGATTATTTGAAAAGATATTAATTAAAAACGCTAAAAAGCATGAATCGCGTCTGCATTTTCGTAACAATAAAGACCGGGCTTAGCCAGTCTGAATGAAAATTAATTTTCGACGCCAACTTACGTCTTTTTCAATTCCTACTATTAGCTCAAGATCTTTATGCATATTTTATTTGTTTGTTTGTTTATTTATTTATCTTGATGGAATTTTCAATCGTTAATAAAATACATTTTAAAGCGCTCAATTGAACTGAAATGTAATGTACACGATTATTTTGGATGGAAATACAATAATTTAATTATAATTAATAAAAATTAATTGGTTAAAACTAATTATTTAAAAAATTACAAATAAAGCCACGTTGGCGACTTAGCGACCCTTTTGGCGACTTATGTCAAAATTTGAAAATATTTTTTTCTCACGTGTTAAAGCATTCAGTTGAAAGGAAATTTTATATACACGATTGTTTTCTATGAGAATACGATATTTCAATGATAATTAATAAAAATTAATTACCACTTAATGTTGTGATTCTGTCATATGTATATACATATTTACATTAATTGCAACTATTTAATAAAAAGTAGCTAAAATAAATTTTTCTTGGTTGATCTAAGTAGGAATTGATTAAATTTTTTTTATATTACTTGTGTTTATAACAATAGCGTTGTTACAACAATGCAGGTGAATGTTGAGTTGTATTTTTTGAATGTTTTTAATTAATATCTTTTTAACTAATTGTGATATCGGACCGAATTGTGAATATAAACTATTCTCGAATTTACTTGAACACACACAAAAAAATTCATCGAAATCGGTCCAGCCGTTTAGAAGGAGTTTAGTGACAAACACACACACAGAAGATTTTTATATATAAAGATATATATAATATATTTATTTATTACCGATATTATTTTAAGGTATCCGTACACCTTCGAAGAAATTTTTTTAAAAAACTAATATTTGCTATTAAAATATTTTTTACTGATGAAATATAACTTAAAACTATGAAAAATACATTTAATATGTTACTTGTAGTACATAAAAAAATTTTAGGGAGTAAAGCATAGTGTAAATAGTAATTAAATTGATTATTAGAATAACGCACATAACTCAAATGTAAACAAAAATGTCCCTTTTCTGTAAATTTGATGATGATCATTATAACATTTTTTAGGGCTGGTACTATTTTCCTGATGATAATCAATTTATTACCATTTTTATCAAGTTTCGAGTAAAAGAACATTGAAAAATCCTTAAAAAATTATTACGAGCATGATATATACCTTAGTTACTAAAAACATATCAACTATATAATTATGAAAGTAGTAGGGATTCTTTAAATCTATAAAACAAATATATTTATAAAATTTGAACTCATTTGGTTCACAACTTTTTCTGATATTTACGTTGTCAGATGTCAATACGTTAAACAAATTCATTTTGAGATAAATCAGAAATAAACTTTGAACTGCAAATTTTAATATTAAACACAATTTGATATACTTAAAATGCTCCTGATTTATAAATAACACCTTCTTTACTCTCTAAAACATTGATTTTTTTTCCCTTGTAGCTCTTAAAATTTTTCTACGCTGCTTTACATTTGGTGTTGAATGTCGTTCTGCGTCGTTAATTCTATTGATGTCAAGATGTTTGTATGCTTTTAAAGTAAAATAACCAGGAGTTATATTAAGTTTTTTAAAAATTTCAACACAACCCTTGTATTCATCATTAAATTGGATCACAGCATCCAATGCACCAGATTTTAAAATTTTGAGGCACACGAAAACTTCCTTGGGTACTCTCTGCCATATAACGCCATTTAATCACTCGTTTGAATTTTGTGTTTTGCCATGCAGGCATTTAGTAAGCAGTTCTTTGGTACACAACTCTAAATATGTAGGCTTAATCGTGTTTAGTACTTCATTTGATAAGCCTTTATATTTTTCGTTTGGCTTTTTGCCACAAGACAGTGCTCGCTGGTAGTAGCACCAACTATCTTTTCCGATGGGACACTGCCCATGCATCGGTTTCTCGACACTTGATGAGCAATGAAACAAAGCTGCAATAACATTTTGCTGAAGACCGGATAGGTTTCCAACATTGCTACGAACAGCAATCCCATAATAGTTTTGCAATCGGTCAATAAAAGAGTCGGTGAGTTTGCCTTTACCAGACAGATTTTTATTTTTAGACTTTAGTTTGCGCAATCTCGCACCTACTCTCTTTTGAACATGACCAATGCATTCATATTTTGTGACGCTATCCTTCCCATAAGTATCTTTGACACTGATAAAGCCATTAGAGTCCCCGTTACCATAATAATGTGCATATTTAAGGCCTCGTTTGACAATAGAACGTTGGAAGATTCTCGTAGCATCAACAGCTTCCATTTTTAACGCAGAACCTTGAAAATTGCTATGGCACACGTGATCTGCTGCAAAAGTTTCCGACTCAATGCTTCTAGGCATTTTAGAAATCTTTCTGCAGGTGGGACAATATGACGACATTATTTCAATGTCTACTACTTTACCAGTGTCAACTGACAAAGCTGCGACACACCCATTCATGGGAGAGTAACCTCTACGCTGCCACGTTTCATCAACTGAAATGCCACATTCAACAATTTTATTTTTAGTAGGATGTAGCACTAACAGTTCAGAAGCTGCTTTTTGCATTGATAGTTCACTAACATGAGTTTATTCTCATGATTAGTGTACGCAGTTTTACTGAGCCTGGGTAAATTTAACGTACCACATAATTTAAACCCAGCAGAAAAACATTTCCCAATTTGTCTCATACCATACACAAATCTTGTATTTACTTCAGGACAGTTTAAAGTTTTCTTTGAACTAGAAAACCCTGAGTAAAAGTCACAATGTTTACACCTGATAACAAAATTTGAGCACAAACCATATGTGGAATCCTCAGAAAGCAGGATACCTTCTTCGAAACATCTTGGGCAGCAAAGTTGTAAAAACAAATTTAAAAGGACTTCCATATCAATTATTCTGTTACCAGTAAGTGGTTTACGTTGATATTCTGCTATTTCTTCATCAAAGGCAGCAGGTATTTAATTTTTGAAGAACTGGCGTTGGTAGATGTTGCGCTGCTATTTTTTGAATGTTTAATGGTAGATCCATTTACTAGAAATTGGCGTTTTCTATTTGCACTAACTCTACGTTTAGAATTACCCATTTTAAATGACAAAAATGAAAATTTTCTGCTATAAAAAAGGATTAAACAAAAGCTTATAAAGAGCTACGCAATCATAAGCAAATGTAAACAAACAGTAAAGCACTCTATTTTCTTGCCAGATTCTAGATAAAAATATAAATAAAAACCTGTTGCCAATTATATTCTTGATAATTCTGAAAACTCAAATCCATATTTTAAAAGTTTAAATTTCTTACTATTGCATATTTAAACGATACTTTGAAAAATAAAAATGTCAACAAACATTTTTTCTACTTCGCAATGCAGACTTGTACTTCAGGGTTCAAAAAGGTGCTATCGAATGAAACTCAAATCCCCATAACTTAAGTTCTAAATAAGATAGAAACAAAATTTAAACACCATTTTAAAGAAAAAAGTTCATATTTTCAAATAACATTTAAATTAAAAAATCGAAAAATTTGACGAAAATGACGTTTTGAAGGTGTACGGATACCTTAAAACATAAGTTTTTACTATTAAAGCAAGTACTTTTTTTTTTTATCACAAAGTGTTTAAATTATTTCCGAAACACCTATGGTAGCCCCTGTGGCCTATTGGTTATTATCACGAGTTTGTGGTCATCGTGTCGAGCTCAAGCCTAGTTTCACTGAAGACCTGCCGTGTAGAGGGTTGATGCACGTTAAATATGTCTTGTGTCAAAGTCCTCTCGTTGTTGTGGTGTATTATAGTTTGAAAATGCCGGTTTAGTAATTCCGTAGTGTAAAAATAGTAAGTAAATTCTACATGTTATATAAGAAAAGGGGTTCCGAAAGTATATTTCATCACTTTTTTTTACCCACGGAAACTTTATTGCCTAATGAAATTACATTAAGGCATTGTGACGTTTCAGATAACTAACGGTAGCGTGATATTAATTAATTTAAATATTTAGTTTTTTTGCATCACAGCTATTATTTTCATAATTATGCATTGAAGTTATTAAGCTTATTAAAAGATTATTAGAGTTCAAAACAGTGGTTTGTGAGAGGAGGAATCCTTTTCGGTGACCGCTCACTTGAAGGTTTAAAGCATCTCTCCATGGTTCTCCCTCCCTCTTTCTGGGGATCAGGGGGCCGGCGCTTTTTAGCATATCGTTACATCCTGCTAGTGACGGGAAAAGGGTCCCTCGTGATCCGAAAGGTTGACGGTCGTTACTGCGGTTGAGACATTTTTCGCACCGTGCAATCACTTTGAAAAAAAAACACTTTGGTAAAATTCGGTGACCTGCGATGCTAGAAATTGTATCACAGCCTACTCCACACCAGCACTGATTCCGAAGGATTTTTTTCTTCACTGGTGTTGGATGTTTCAACTTCATTAAGGTGACATTGCCTTCAAGGGCAAAATGTTGCACCCTTGTTTCATGCCCTGAGACGATTCTGAACAGGATTTCGTTTCTGTCACTAGTCTTTAGTTCTTTGTTTCTTTCCGGTAACCCAAAAATCATGGATCATGTGTTGAATCTGAGTATGAGAAATGTACAGCGCGAATAACATTCTAATACCATTATGCGCCTTTCCCTAACACTATGTCCTGTTCAATGCTTTCATACGTGGATGTCCGCTCTTCAACTTTTATATTCTGCCTTCCTCCATTGAACATTCTGCAATTAAATGCAGCGATCAATCACTTGACTAAAAATGACCTTCACAATACACGCCCTGTATTTATCCATGAATAACTTTCAGATTATTATCACGTATCCATTCATACTGAATAACGGCACGAATCCTCCCATCCATTTAAGAAGCGTTTCATTTCAGAACTTAATTGAAACCACTTAATGATTAGTCATTATAGCCAGACTACGTGCAAGACAATTTAAAGGGATGAAAATATCCCCTATGGCCTAAGAAGTTACAATACTTGTCCTCACTGTCCTGACATGCAACTTTCTCCTATTCATATTTTTAATTGTCCTACTATATTAGCTAAACTCCACAATATAGACCTAAAGCCAACGGACTATCAACTGCTTTATTCGCCAAAGGTATTCGACATCGCAAGGACCGATAGAGCCAAGTTGGTATAATTTTTAGCCATCATTTTGGTGACTTGGCGATCATTTTGGTGATCAAATGGATACTTCTGTAAATTACTGGAGGAATGTGTTAATGTCACGATTTATGATATAAGCGGGTATTTTGAAATCGATTCGTTCAGACTATAAGTCGGAGTCGGTCGCTGAAGTGCATTGTTTTGACCGTTGAAAGAGCCAGTTAGCGATTAGTTGCTACAGTCGAGCGAGTGAGTGCTTGCGAATAAATAATCTTAACATTACGTATTTGTATTTTTAGACACTGATAAAGAGTGTTTTTTTTTTCCAGGTATAGAAGTTTAAGTTGGCATTACTTTCCAAGATGGCGACCGATTTAACAGCTGTCAAGTGATTTATTCTCAGTTTGGTTTGGCAATTCATCAAAACGATCATCAAGCAAGGCGTAGATTCGTCGATTGGGCCCAAAACGAGATTGCCGTTGTTCCCGATTTTCATAAGCGAATTTTGTTTAGCGATGAAGCGCACTTCTGGTTGAATGGCTACGTCAACAAACAAAACTGCCGCATTTGGAGTGAAGCTAATCCACAAGTGTATGTCGAAACACCGTTACATCCAGAAAAACTGACTGTTTGGTGCGCTTTATGGGCTGGTGCAATCCTTCTTCAAAAACGATGAAGGCCACAACGTTAGAGTCAATGGTGATCGGTATAGAGCCATGATTACTAACTTTTTAATTCCTGAATTGAACAATCATGATGTCCAGGAGCTGTGGTTGCAACAAGACGGCGCAACATGTCACACAGCTCGTGCCACAATCGATTTTATTGAAAGACACGTTTGGTGATCGCCTAATTTCACGTTTTGGACCTGTGAATTGGCCTCCAAGATCTTGTGATTTAACAGCGCCAGACTATTTTCTGTGGGGCTATGTAAAGTCATTGGTCTATGCGGATAAGCCACAAACGCTTGACCATTTGGAAGACAACATTCGCCGTGTTATTGCCAATATACGGCCACAAATGTTGGAAAAAGTCATCGAAAATTGGACGTCCAGATTGGACTACATCCGAGCCAGCCGTGGCAGTCCTATGCCAGAAATCATATTTAAAATGTAATGCCACAAGATTATCTTTCGAATAAAAAAAAATTCATGTCAATCGAATAATACATCGTTGTTTTATTGCAATTTAAGTTTCTATACCTCTGGTAGAACCCCCCTCAGTATAGAGGGCGCTGCTTGTAATAACATGTGTTGTTGACACCAGAGATCTTCTGTACGTGACCGAGTGCAGGCGCACTCCATATTCCATTAAACTTATTATTTAATCTTACACTTGTCTTCGATGATTTATTAAATTTAATTGAGTCTAATTATTGTAATGATATGAAAGTTGATTGATATAAAAGCATTCTACCACTGATTAACTGAACCATCGATGATAGTAACAACCTCTAAAAAAAACACCCTTTAGTATTGTCTGAGTGCTCTAAAACGCGTGAAGACCTTCGGAGATTTATTAAGTATCCATTATGTCAAGCATTCTTTTTCTATAATAAAGTTCCATCTCTCCTGAAGAACTGTCTTGCTCTTTGAGACTGATAGCCTAAATTCCTGGAACCCCGGATCTACGTAACAGTATTTTGTCGTGAGGATTATTTGTTTCACGTGGTGTACTATCTAATCTTTCAAAAAAACATGACAAAACTTACTTTCAAAACGGTCCTCGTATTTATCGTATCTCGTATAGTAGACGCTTTGAACAAAATGTTTAATTACTTTTTTTAATGAAAAGTTTATAAAATATGGCACTTTGAGATATTCCAAGGACTGCTAAGTAATATTGCATTAAAAGAAAAAGTAACGTCGAACTTTTGGTTGACAAATTCGATGGAATCACGTGACAATTGTAAAATACAAATTGTCTTGTCAACTGCCGAATACAAATATAGAAGTGAAGTAACATGTTAAAATAATATATATGGTTTGTTTCTCTTGGAGTATTTTGAAAAACGGGTATTATTCAGATAGAGAATACTTACGATTTTATGTGGCAGAAGTTTTTTCGACGGAAATTAAGCATGGTTTTCGGTAAGTTAATACCACGATCGTGTTCGGATATTTTGTTTTCAGGATTAAATTTCTTCGAGTATTTTTAATCTGGGGACTTTCTGTATTTAAATAATTTTTTTCTTTTAATTATATATTTTTTCCTTAAAAATAAATATAAATTCACCAACATATCTGAAATTTAAATAGCCGAATTTCAAAAACATGGAATGTTATATCACAAAATAAGATATCTTTTTGTGCATATATCTTTATGTTCATGTTCTTTCGGTATCTCATAAAGAAATTAAGTGTTTTTTTGTACGAAATGTATGAAAAAGGACACTCAATGTATTAAGTTATGTGTCGTCTCTAGGAAGATTATTTTTCTTCTAATTATTCGTGAAACTTTTTTTTCTTATACATGTGTTATAGTTAAAAATAATATCCGCAATATTTTTATTTCCTAAGAACTTTTCAATTTTTATTCTGATGTTGTATATTTATTTATTTATATTTTTGAAGTTCTTTCTTTGTTTTAATTGTTCAGTGCTTTTTGTGTACTCATTTTACGTTTATTTCGTGTGAAATTTGTATGGAAAATGCATGCTTCTAGTATTTTGTAAAGTTTAGAACCATTTATTTAAGAGTTTTTCTTACTTTAAAGTTTTTTGGTCTGGCTTTTTCTGCGTGAACGTGTTAAATTAGAGTTCAAACATGGATTTTAATGAATTTTTGTAATTAATATTTTTTCGTCCATCAAATGAAAGTTGATGGATCATTGACTTAAAGTTTAGTTTAGAATTTTAGAGTACGTAGGATATTCATTGCTTAATTCTTTTAACCCTTTTTAACTCCATGGCAAATATTCTTATGGGCCGTGGGTAGCTTAGTGGTTAGAACATCGGACTCCGGAAGGCCTTGGTTCGATGCCCAATGTCCCCAAATACCCTCCGAGTACACACGGCGCTCGTGCTCGTTAAATCAGTGGGTCCGAAAGTCTTGTGGGCAGAATCACGAATGCAGGGGACTGGAGAATATTACCCTCCCTTTCAGTTCCATGTCTAAATTGTGGAAATGGAAATCGGTGGTATCGCCATCTATCGTCCTTTCGGGGAACTTCACCGAGCTAATTCGTAATGTCACCTGTTTGGTGCTCAAGGCCAAGGCCAATGACAGGCGTACTTCTAGCTCCTTGCCGCGATGAATTTTGTGGGCCTCGTTCTGACTACGTCAGACAGGTGGCATTTGCCACAACAACAACAAATATTCTTACCACATCGGTTTCGGTGGCTTCCAGGTAGCGTGCCCGCTTCGTAAGCCTAAGTTTACGAGTTCGACCCCGGCTGCAGTAGATAGATTTTCTGGATGCGAAAATCGTAGACACACATGTCATATGATTTGATGGTGAAGTGGCGCTCTTATCCAGTAGGACAGAACCCGCGACTTTGGATTCCGTAAGCACTTAACATACCACTGGACCTCAATGATCCCTTTAATCCGGAGACTGTTACTGCCTTAGATAGATGATACTGCTGCACACTCCCCTGCCAGTGAGTCGGTGGATATGCGAAGTACGAAATAATTGTTTTGACGAACGTGTTGCGCGAGCAGTTGTTACTGTAATTGGAGGAGTTGCGTCCCGTGAGTCTGGCGAGTTTTGGGTTGTTCTTTTTGCAGGTAAATGGCGCCACGACAAATCAGAAGGCTACCGTTTTCTTAACTCATCCAGGGTCACCAATGAGGAGGATAGAATTCGGTACCTTCTGATTCGTAAACACGCAACATACCACTAGACCGAAGTGATCACTTCAGTCTGGTCGCTGTTACTTGCTTATGTAGATGATACCGCACCACATTACTACACGTCTGGGTCACCAATGAAGTAGCCCCCTTATCCAATATGATAGAACCCGCGACCATCGGTTCCTTAAGCACTTAACATAACACTGGACCAACATGATCACTTTAATTCGGAGTCTGTTACTGGCTTATACAGATGATACCGCTACAACAGGCATGTAAAAGATCCCTTGAGTATCAATTTGGCTCTGGTACTCTCGGCAAAATTAAATCTCTACAATATTTAGCATCTTACCAGAGCTTGAATTAAAAATTAAAAATAATTCAAGCGTCCAAATTCGGTAGCGAGGCCGCCACTTGGTAGTGCCACCATGAAATGGCTCTCACTTTTGGGGACTTTTCAAGTCTGCAAAGGCTTAGTTGATAAAATGCAGCTCATTGGAAAAATATTCTTACCACCATCTTAATTAGGTTTTAAATGTCTACGGGAAGCTATTTTCCCTACCAGTGCCGGTTTATCCAATGGGCGCCTAAGGGCCCGGATAAGATACACTTAACCAGATTTTCTGGTTATAAATTTCGATCTGCCTGCGCCAAGGGGGGGGGCCTGTAGATCTTCTACGCCCAGGGCCCGAAATGAGCTTAAATCGGCACTGTTCTCAACTCTGTTTTGTGCTGCTAGCCGGACAACTTATATCTGGATTATTAAATCACAAACGCAAAAGACTACCTGTACACATTTCCTCAGCAGCAAGAAAACTTTTCCAGATGGCATATAATTGACTAAATTTGGTGACCGTATGTCAAGTTGTTAAAAAATATTCAAATTTCGCGTTTTGTGCTTTATTAAAGAACACGAGAACAAGATACGTTAGAATCGCTTGTAGTGTCTTATTATGCATTGACCCTTGTTTTTTTTTTTTTTTTCTGAAATTTAATGGAAAATATTACGAATAGATTCTTAAATTGTTCAATACAAAATGTATCTTATTTGTAACTCCTTCTGTATATTTTAGTATGTATAGATTATTTTTTTAAATATCATGAAATGAAATATAAAAAATTACGTTACGTAAGATTTTTACCTGCAGATGAATTGCTCCCAGTGTGTATTGGAAAACATACTTCCCGCCCAAAAAAAGGGTCTTAGAAATCAAATTAATTTTAAGTAATAAGCTAAATGAATAATTTTTTAGAAATCAACCTAAATCCCCAAAATATTTCAACATGACTTTACCAGAAATAAAGAGCTTTATGAAGGGTTAAAGAAGAAAGAGGGAAAATTCAACTACTGTGTTTCAGTGAAATGATCAAATGAACTAGTCAAGATTTGCATTGGCAAAATGCCATACAGGGGGTTGGGAGACACCTGGCGGGAGCGCGCGCGAGTCCTTGTACTTCCTAACCATACAGGTGTATCGATCCTCTAAATATCAACCCCATATCTTAAAAAAAATGGCACCTTAGGATTAACATAGGAATTCATATTTTAGTGCGTAAGCAACCAAGAGGAAAAATGTTATACGTCAAAAAATACCAGCCTATTTTTCTAATTATTTGTTAATTAGTTCCGAATAAATAATTTGTATTTCATGAACTATTGTTGTATTACTTGCTTCTACGTTTAATAAAGCACCATATTTAAATAAGCATTTTTAAACTCTTGTCAATATTATTTCATCATTTCACTGAAACAACTCAGGGATTCGTTCAAATTCCTTACTATTATCAGGGAAATCTCCTTGAAAAGACGTTATTTTAACATCTCCCGTCAAGTGATCATCTCCCTTAAGGATTTGATGCGATTCCTAATTTTCATAATTTTCCTGTGACATACAGATGGGTGACAAAATAATACGAACACCCGTGAAAAAGGCATGGCCCATTTCAAAGACGCACAACGCGCATGTCAGTTAGCGTTGCAGTCCGCCGCCTAGCGGATTCGAAAGGTAAAGTATCAGTCGCTCAACAGCTACGATATGTGTTGCACGCGTCAATTGCAATTTCTGAAAAACGCAATAATGACGGACCTGTCAGAGTTCGAAAAAGGTATGATTGTTGGAATGAGGTGCGCTGGTTGCTCGGTGACGGAAACAGCCATTTATTTTGTAAAGAGTAATGTATCTGCCGTTATGACAGCATACAAGAAATGCGGGAATGTGACGTCTGGCAAGCACAACAGTGGACAGAAAAGAAAGCTTACCGACAGGGATAAAACAGTCTTAACCCGCATAGTGGCCCGAAAGCGCAAGCAATCGCTATCCCAGATAACGTCTGAGGTGAATAGTCATCTTCGTAACCCTATTTCAGCAAGAACCGTCCAAAGGGAACTTCATGCTTCGAACTT
This sequence comes from Trichonephila clavipes, assembly GCA_019973935.1. Taxonomy (NCBI): domain Eukaryota; kingdom Metazoa; phylum Arthropoda; class Arachnida; order Araneae; family Nephilidae; genus Trichonephila; species Trichonephila clavipes. The sequence continues at coordinate 235,435 of BMAU01015012.1, forward strand.
GTATGGAAGAGTTGGAATTCGTAAATCATTGGTAACAGCACGTCATGCTTTACAGCGACGCCAGTGGTATAGAACACACAGACAGTGGACCCCACAACAGTGGCAACAAGTCATCTGGTCGGATGAATCGAAGTTCACCCTATTCCAAACCACCGGACGCGTTTATGTGTGGAGAACGCCCAAAGAAGCATTTACTCCTGAATGCATCGTGTCGACTGTTAAGCATGGAGGTGGGTCCCTTATGGTATGGGGGCGATATCTTGGCGTGGTCTTGGGCCACTTGTTACTCTGCATGGTAAGGTTAAAGCTGCTCACTATGTCAATATCCTGGGGGATCAGGTGCATCCATTTGTCCAGACTTCATTTCCCGGAGAAAGCCCACTTTATCAAGACGACAACGCTCCTATCCACACTGCTAAAATCGTGCAAGAATGGTTTGCAGAGCATGAGGGGGAAGTAGGTCATCTTGATTGGCCCCCTCAGTCACCTGATTTAAATATTATTGAACATTTGTGGGGATATTTGGAGTCAAAACTAGGTGCTCGATTCCCTCCACCATCTACGATTTCGGCATTAGAGACCGCACTCCATGAAGAATGGCTTCATATTCCATTGCAAGTTGTTCATGACCTCTTTGCGTCCATCCCACATCGGATACAGTCTGTAATTCAGTCAAAGGGGGGTCCAACTCCCTATTAATAAAGCTTTTCTCCTCTTTCACAGGTGTTCGTATTATTTTGTCACCCATCTGTATATATATATATAACGTCCTATGATGTCATCATGATGAATAATCATGCAACTTGTGAGTAATATACCCTCTTTCAAATAAATGTGTAATTTATTATCATTAAAGGGATATTATACCCTAAGGACATGCATTACAGATTATGATATTCACAAAATGTTCAGAGTGAAAAAAATAAATTACATATTTATCGACCACTTCATTTTTTATACGAATATATTATTAAACATTACAATAACTCATTAATATTTAATACTTTTTTAAAGTTTGTTTTCATGTATATAATGTATGTTTCTGTTCATCTGTCAAAGGCCGCATCGGCACGTCTCACTTCATGGCTCCCGAGATCGTGCTGCGACGCCCTTACGGCAAACCGGCTGACGTGTGGAGTTGTGGTGTTCTCCTGTACGTTCTACTCACCGGCACGCAACCCTTTCTCGGCACCAAGGAGTGGCTGTACGAATCCATCTGCAGCGGACATGTCAACGTAAGCTTGCATCTCTTGTCTTATTCTTATCTATATTATACTTGGCTGAAAAGCGTAGTTTTGATCAATGGCGTAGCATGGGCTTTCACCGCCTGGGGCCGACCGGAAATTTGTCGCCCCTCTATTTTAATTACTAATCCAGAAAAATAGTAAAAGAAGAAAAAAAAACAGCTTTGATTTTTTTTTATTGATTAAAAATGCACTTTTCTTGTTTTTTTCATAGCAAAATATTTTATACAATTGTCAGTATCAATATGTATGTCATGTTGAATTGTCAGAATAGCTAGATTTGATAGCTTTGTCGTGGGCATAGTCGATCTGAGATAATTTTTGATTAATTTTAGCTTATATAGAGAAGTTTCTTTCGCAACTGGCATTACCGATGGCAGATGTTAAAAAAATTCTCAGCATTATGACAATGTTTGGTAAACCATCTTCAAGTTTGGACTCAATAATATAAACCCAGAGAGCCGGACCTAATGAGTTCTTTTTTGCATCCTGGGTCTGTTACAGCTACGAAAGCTTGTAGACGTACGCGCTCAAGTTTGAATTCTTCCTTATTAATGTCTTGAGGAGCTTGATGTAAGTTAAGTTTGTCCATACTCAATATCGTTTCAGCCCTCAAAAAAACATATTTTTGCGCTAGATTCTGCAACTGTTGGAATCTTTCACGAATTTCAGCAGTTACTGTCTATTGAAGAAAACATTGTTCGTCTCAAGTCATCTTCGTACGATAACTGAACATCTTTACTTCTGTTGCCAAATATATGCTTCCTCCTGATTCGTCTTGTGGGTTCAAAAGAAATTTCATGCTCTTCACATAAACTTGTAGCATATATTAAAGCGTCATCCACGAATTCCTCTCGTTTTGCTTCTAATACGGTTTGTAAAGCACGAATTCTTTTAGCACATTGATTGATATTTAATCTCTCAGACTACAGCCGTGTAATGATGTTATAGGGTGATTTAATAAATATGAAGAAACACATTTATACAGTGGACACAAAAAGAGAACGTCTTTCTTCTCGTAGCGTCTCTAAGTGTATATTTTGTATATTTTGCGCAACACCTTATCGGACATCATGTATAAGACAGTACCGTGATTAGAGCCGCGGTTTAAATCTGTCCTAATAGTTAGTCACTATCGAACGAGATTAGTTTCAAGGCAGCTGACCTCCTTGAAGCTTTCGCATCGATACCTTTTCCTTCGTTTCTCTTTTTGGCCACCAGATGGAGACACGATAGATCACCATTGCAAATGTTTTTCAAGCCCCTGTTCTTGTTTTTCGAATGATATTCTCCGATTTTATCCCTTGATTGAATCAATTAACGATTGTTGGGTACACTTGATTTAATTTTCCCTAGTTTTAGTCACAATTATAAGTGACGTTTATATTTTTAGAGACATTAGATTTTGTGCTTGTAAAAAATATAGTTGATATCAGAGGTCAGCAACCTTTTAACTCTGGCGTGCCAATTCAATTTACCAAAATGATTCAGCGGGCCACCCCGTAAGACATGTTTTAAATATTTTGATTCCCGTGATATTGCATGCAGAGTTAGAGAATAGAGGTCAATGATATAGATCTACAATTTTTTTTATATTAATTTTGCATCATTTTAAAGATATTTCTTAACATAAAAATAAACATCATAAAATATACCTATTTTTTCTGCAAAAATAAGATTAAAATTGTGCATATGTATTTTTAAACATATTTATTTAAATAAGAAATAGAAAACTTAAAATATAAGTTATTTCCCTTCATTATAGTTAAATAAAAAATAATTAAAAATTTTATTGCCGCTAACCACCGCTCTATTTTCTCATCCAAAAATCGTGGGTGTAATTTGTGACTTTAAATTTGACACGATTCTGAGCATTCAGTTGTTAAATAATTTCCTTGCTACCTCGAAATATTTTTCACTCGAGAATAGTTTTTTTTTCTTATATATATATAATCAAAATCGGAAAACAGAGTACATGCAATTTTCTGTCTTAAAACAATTAAATCTCTGCAGCAGTGACATTCAATAATTTACAAAATAGCTCTAAATTTATATTAAGTTATCTTTCCACAATGTTTTCGTAATTCCGTAAACGTCCCTAATTCCGAAGATGTTTGTCAAATAAGATCCATTACAAATTTGCGAACTTCCATCAATTCAAAAATTGACAAATTTTTTGAGTAGTGCAGAGTGTCACTAAGAATTTACCGCATGCTACATGCCATAGGTTGTCGACCCCTGGTTTCTATTTTTTTTCATCTCGTGAACTGACCTACCTGGAGTTTGCGATCTCCCTCCTGAGTAATTCTTCCTAAAAGAAAAATTTTTCCTTTAAGACATTTGTGCAAATGGTATCACTATTTTATTTTCATTAAAATTATATTCATTCTCATACTTTAAATAGTTTAGGATTTTAAATTCTGAGTTACAACACAATTTTTCGGTGACCTGCTCGACTTTATCATTGAAAGTATCATTTATGTCTACACTCACAATCAGTAGAGTACACAGGAATTTTTCAAGGGGGAAGTGGTCCGGGGTCGAAATTTCACCATTCTTGTATCATGCTCCTTTTGATTTTGTCGACTTTCGGGAATAAAACACAGTAAAAAACTAATTATTGTATAAATAATTAGCATTAAGGTATCCGACTACGTTCGGAACCGTGATTTTACAAAAGCGCATAAATGAATAATTTTCATGATATTTAGTGTCACTTAGATTAGAATATATGCATAAAATTGTTTTAAGGACATTTTGACAAAAAAATTTATTTAAATATAACATTTTGGCAAAAGATTTAGAATAATCTTTTTTTCCAAATGTTCTCCTTTTGAAAAAACGCTTCTATTATAATAATATTTTGCCTGTATATAGCCCATACCTCTCTACAGAGACTTAACTAGAACTTTTGAAATATATAACTTAGAAGTGGGTTTATTCATATTTTACGACAACAAAGGGGAGCAATTTTAAGAAAAAAACGCCAATAATAATTTCAATGGGTGGTAACTCTGAAAATAATGCAAATTTTTCAAAAATTCTAGTTGAGGTTCTGTAGAGACGTCTGAGCTATATACAGTCAAAATGTTATTATAATAGAAGCATTTTTCACAAAAGGAGAACATTTGGAAAAAAAGTTATTTTAAGTTAATTTTTTGCTGAAATACTGTATTTAAATAATTTTTTTTGATCAAAATGTCCTTAAAAAATTTTATACATGTATTCTAATCTAAGTGACACTAAATATCATGAAAATTATCCATTTATGCGCTTTTTTAAAATCACGGTTCCGAACGTAGTCGGATATCTTAATTAATAAAATTAATCATTAATAATAATTACTTAATTAAATTTTGCGCACTATATACTTAGAATTATATTCAATTGGAAAAAAAATCAAGGTTTTTTTGGGGGGGGCGGACTTCCAGGACCCCCTTGCGTGCGCCACTGCCCATAATCGGTTTGGATCAGGACCGTTTTTAACCTAACCGGTGCCCTAAGCACCTATGATTGTTACGCCCCCTCCCTTTATTTCCAGAGCTTCCCCTCTTTCAGTTTTTACCTTGCCAGTTTTTGTTCGGGAGTGCAAAGCAACATCAAACTTTTAAGCCTTTCTTTTCCCATAGCAGACCTCATTTGAGTCTTAACTCTCTTAAGGGCATACTCCCATGACTCGCTAAGCGGTGGTACGGAGGGCCCTGGGCCTTTAAGCAAAAGTAGGCCCTGGACTCTAACACAAATGTGGTCGCCAACATATGACCCTTAAAAGTAGACGGTACATAGCATACGTTGTCAAATAGTCGTACGAATAATAAGCAAAAACAAATAAATGTGCATGACTTACAATCGCACAAACTGGCTCGCCCAACTGCCGCCTTTTGAGCGAATGAGTAATGATGGTGTATGGTGGTAGGCCTAGGCCTAGACTTGGAGGATGGTCATCGTATGTAGCCAGTTGGGATATTGTCCGATATTCCCAGTTTATCGGAGAATACAACCGTAAAAACTATTTGACCGTTGAAATTATTCGAATTATGGCGTAGTCGAAAACGAGACGAGGCCCCCATTGTGTTCAAGGCCCTGGGCCCATGTTTTTAGACGTCCCTGGTGATACATTCGCTGTAACTTTAATTACCCTCCCTTCCAATATTTTGCACCCTGGGCGCACCTAACATGCCTAAGCGGAAAAACGGCCCTGGTTTGTATGGTTCTGTCCATTCATGTAATTTGAAAGAGGACTTTTTCCACGAAGAGCAGATTTCATCCGTTTCCGTTTCTTAACTAATAAGCCAAAGCACTTATCCACAAACCCTTTTTCTGTTTTATATTTTTTTTCTCCCTCCAGAGTTAATGTAACTATAATTTACGTAATTAACTCTGATAGCTCTGATCAAGTGGTACATCCTGCGTTTTGGGATAGGAACTCTGTTATTTTCACGCCATTTACCATTTGCCCCGTCGAGCTCTAGTGGCACTCCTTTGGGGAGGTTGCGATAATGTGGGTTGTTCCACCTGATAAAAAGGGTGGGGAATGCAACAACGCGCATATCTAATCCGTCTTGTATATGTTTGATTGTATTGTATATGCATAAAATGATGAAATTCCCTTTTAGATGACGGGTCGGCCATGGGACGTAATCAGCAGCCAAGCCAAAGATCTCCTCAACAAGATGCTGGCGCTTAATCCGAAAGACAGAATCACAGTGGACGAAACCCTAAACCATCCATGGATCAAAGTAATTGAGGCCTTTATCAATTATCAGAGATTTAGTGCAAACTTTTCAATAAATTTGAAATGTAAATTATAATCCATGAAGATGCATAAAAAAAAGTAACATAAAATTTTTTTAAGTCAATTCCTACTTAGATCAAAGAAAAAATTTATTTTTTCGCTACTTTTTATTAAATAGTTACAATTAATATAAATATTTATATACATATGACAGAATCCCAACATTAAATGTGGTAATTAATTTTTATTAATTATCATTAAAGTATCGTATTGTCATCCAAAACAATCGTGTTTATAAAATTTCAGTTCAACTGAATGCCTTAGAATGTGAGAAAAAAAAACCGTTTCAAATTTTGAGACAAGTCGCCAAAAATGATGCCAACGTGGCTGCATTTTTAATTCTTTAAATAATTAGTTTTAATCCATTACTTTTTATTAATTATAACTAAATTATTGTATTGTCATTTAAAGTAATCATGTATATGAAATTTAAGCTCAATTAGGCGCTTTAAAATGTATTTTATTAATGATTGAAAATTCCCCCGAGCTAAATAAATAAATAAACAGAGAGTGTGAGCTAATAGTAGTCATTGAATTACATATGATTTGTGTCAACTTGATGTGTAAAACATGTGGTACTATCTTTCTTGTGATTGCAGTGAATTAAACCATTTGCACTATTTTAATTACTTATATCAATTTATATATGTTATATCATGCCATATATGAAAATAAAAATAAATTTGTAAAAATTGTTTAAAAAAATATTTCTTTTAAAGTATATTTTTTGATTGTTAATAATATGAGATATAATCCTTACTAATATTATAAACGTGAAAGTTTGTATGGATTTTTGGTACTCTTTCTCGGAAAAACAACTGAATGGATTTTAATGAAACTTTATAATAATATAGCTTATACATCAGAATAACACATAGGCTATAATTTATAAAAATATTGTGTGAAGTGTCCAAAATATAACGATAATTGTCAAGAAAGTAGGAAAAAATTCGGCCACCTGCAAAAAAGCCCGCAACAGCATATATCTATCTTTTATGTGTGAAGCAAAACTTTGCATTTTGTTTTGTCTACGCCTGGCACCAGAAACTGCGAAAGCTTGAACAGGCCGAGTGTGAGGCGGATTACAATTTTAACATAAAATAAACACAACAAAAAGAAATATTAACATATTACACTTCCAGATATAAATTTATTTTATTTTAAGGTTTCATTACACAAAATTTGTAACAATGTGTTACTTTTGCTGAGCAGATATCAGCTTAGGAAGGTGCTTTCAAAAATCCACCCACAAGAGAGTTACGGGGAGCTATAGATAAAAAAAAATCCCTTTTATCAGCTATTAGATCTACAGACTTCAAATTTAACAAACAGGATTTTTTTTGTTCAGCTGAGATATGCAAAAAGCTTTTTTATTTTGGTTTAATTTGCAATTCACGTAAAATTAACTCATTCAAAACTTCTTTATCATTCAATCTATATTGTTTAATTTTTCAATTCACCCGTGCGAAGAACGGGTATAACAGCTAGTTGGTTATATTAATAAAATTAGGGTATTGTTTCTATTAATTTATATATGTACATTTTAGAATGCATATGACTACATTAATGTTGCCATTTTTTTTTCAAATTTAGGATCGAGAGCTGTGTGCTCCTAAAATGCATCTCCAAGAAACTGTTGACGAACTTTCAAAATTTAATGCCAGACGGAAGTTGAAGGTATGATTGACTATCGGACTGTGCCTGAAAGTTTGATACTTTGAAACTTAATTCTGGATTAAAATTCAATATAATTGTATATTTTTTTAAAACAATGTATATCTTTTAATCAATTATTAATTCAATAAAGCCCTTGGTATCTACTTGAATTTCAATATTTAAATTTTTCATTATTATTTTAACTTTAAAAATAGTTTTTAGAAGTATATGATTATCATCTCTTAAAAAATATTGTTACGTCGATCCGGATTGGTGGATTTTATGCAAAACAATCACTAAGAAAATAAACAGTTATTTAAGAACAGTTATTTAGCAGTTTATTTAAGATTTAATTTTTTTTTTATCACAAATCCAATCCTTTAAATACAGGATTCAGCAGCAATATTCACAGAGTAAATCCCCGAAGGTCTTCACACCTTAAACAGCAATGAAACACAATCACTAGTGTTAAAAAATACACGTAAGTAAAAGATTATTCACAAGCACAGCTGAGCTAATCGCTGGTCAAAACAATGTTCACTCTTCGCTAGATAAATTCAGACTCGCTGGTTGCGGCTGCCACTCCTATTTATAGGCGTGGCAGAAACTTCCAGAAATATAACTGCTCGTGTCATCGAGTGTGACGTTAAGGCTGTTTTCGGTCAATGTTAAAGGATAGGGATGAAACGGCAAAGACATTTGTGGGCAGGAAAAAGCTCCAATAATAATAAAAAATTGTATGGATATAAAGAAAATAATTGTTTAAAGGATAGTGTTTTTTGAATTTTGATTTTTTGGAAAATTACACAGTTTTCAGCATTTTTGCAAAATGAAATTTGACTTTTCTATGTTAAAGTATAGGAGGTGGAAACGCAAAAGACATTTTAACAGAAAAAAATCATTTTTTTAGAGTAGAATTAAATAGTATATAAGAAAGCAAGCTTCCCTCTTTGGACTAGTGTAGCCAGAATTAAGATTTATGTTTTTCTTAATTAACTTTTTTTTAAATTTTAAGTTAATTCTGAATTATTTTTGGCGTAGTTAGGACTATCTCAAACAGATGGCACCACCATCGTTTGAAAAGCGAATTTATTCTTGGCTACGAATACTTATTTTTGGCGATATCTTTCTGAAATATAGTCGCCAGCTGAAATTATGGTAACTTGCAAATTGTTACAAATAGTGGACAATGGAAAAGATTTATGATGTACAGAGATTTAACATCTCAAATCTGACGAACTTTCCGATTTAGGAAAGTTTTAAATATTTTCTGCATGTGTGCTTTAAAAAAATCGTTTATAATTATACAGCTTAGATTTTTTTTTTGTCTGTTATTGAAGGAATGTCTGTAAGAATATTTATATATAAATTCTGCGAAATGACTTAACGAAGAATGAAAGTATACTTACTTTATACTTGATCGAAAGTTGTGAATTAACTCTAAAGAACACAAATTACTACTCCTTGCTCACAAATTAAAATTTTAATCTAATTATTGTAATGCAATTATTATTATTATATTATTTTCTTTTTAACTAACAAAAAAATTTTTCCCATCGATTTTATATTTGACGTAAAACTTTACCATAAACCATTGGAACAATTATTAACACAAAATATTGTTTTCTAATTTAATTAACAGAAACTTATTTTTTCAATTAATTATGTTCAGATTTTAAGCCGCACCTCAAATTCTCAGCACATTTTTGTGAAAAAATAGTGTAAAATATATTATCGATATATGATATATTTACGGAATGAAAAGTGGCTGCGATACCCTAGTGGTCAAGGTAACGTACTCGTGGCTAGCGTGTCATGAGTTCGAGCCTAGTACCGCTGAAGTTCTGTCGTGTAGGGGAGCGATGAACGTTAAATCTGAGAGCTAAAACGTCCTCTCATTGGTGTGGTAGTTAGGAGATGGGAGGTGCAAGCTCAGGTGTCGTCCTCGTCACTTGACTATGGTTCAAAGTTACGAGGTCCGTCACCAAAAGCCTTCGTGTAGCTGATCAATATGACATTTATATTCAATCACTAACTAAACGAAATAAAAAAAAAAAAATAATAAAGGTGAATTAATAAAAAGTGAATAATTAATTTACTTTACCAGCATTAAAAACTGTTTTCAGTCTTCGAATCTAAGCTGCACCAGAATTTTTGTAGCCTAAGTATCGGGAAAAAAGTGTGGCTTAGATTCGAATAAATTCGAAGAAAAATTCAGTGTAATGAATGTTCGCTACATGTCTTAAGACATGTGCCAGTACAGATATACGATAATTTAATGGAAAACCATCTTTCAAAATTAAAAGTACAAAATATCTATGATTTAGAGAGCGAAACTAGGGGCAAGCATCTTCTGAACGATGGAGATATGAGAGATCGTTGAGACTCTCATCTTCTTTTTCAAAGAAATTGCTTGCAGGAAAAAATCTACTCCGTGTTCGAAGCTTGTGATGCGCATTGTGTATGGTAGAGACTTATGCAATGCAGCAATGAAATATGGATTGGCAAACGAGGAGATCGCTCGGAAGCAGTATGAGAGAGAATATTCAACTGAAGTAAAAATATGTGGCTTATTTGTGGACACAAAAAGATAAACCCTTTTTGTGTGCTTCACCCGATGGATTGGTTGGTGATGATGGACTCATAGAAATTAAATGCCCTTATTCTGCGAGATTTGAATCAAATCTGCTGGAATTTTTAATTACAAAAAAATAGTCTAGGTTTCAAATTTTCCAATGAAAGGGGAATCTATTTACCATTAAATCATAAATTTTACTTTCAAATACAAGGTCAGTTATTTATTACACAACGGAAATGGTGTGATCTGTATTTATGGTGCAAAAAGGATTCGTTAACTCTGCGTATAGAGGCAGACGAAGAGTTTTGAAAGGAATTATTCCAAAACTATAGAAAAGTTTTATTTTAAATGTGTTCTTCCTGAAATTCTTGATGGAAGAGCACCACGAAATATGCCTTTGAGGGAGCCGTTATATATAGAGGAATCTAGTAGAAGCAAAAAACAGAAAATGATTGATATAGGTTAGGAAATGAAACCTATATATTATCGAATGATTATTTGATTAACGTCAAGCTTTGAAGCTTCACTGGGACTATCGCCGACCTCGTCATTTCGATCAAGTGACGAGGACGAAATCAGAGCTGGAACCGCAATCTCCCAAAATTTCCACCATTAGCAACATATAGTATCATCTACTTCAAACATCTGCTTTGAGGTTCAGCCTTCTACATAGCGGACGGCCGCGGTAGCCGAGTGGTATAGGTATCGGACCGTGGCTTGCCTTGCCACGAGTTCGAGCCCAATACCATTAAAGACCCGCCGTGTAGGGCAGCGATGCACGTTAAATCTGTCGAGAGCTGAAACGTCCTCCCGTTGGTGTGGTGTGGGAGTTAGGAGAGGGGGTGCCAGCTCAGGTGTCGTCCACGTCACTTGACCATGGTTCAAAATTACGTGGTCCGTCGCCAAAAGCCCTCGTGTAGCTGAACAGTGCGACGTTAATATTCAATCAATCAATTCTACATAGCGGATCTTCAGCAGGGACACCAGAATTCAAACCGACGATGCAACACCACGTCGATCACGAGTTCGTAACCATGAACTCTTGCCTACTGTGACCTCCTATATCTTCTCGAACAGGATACCGTAAAAACTGTCCGTGATATATATTTTTATAATTAAGTATATTACTTAGCCATTTATTTGGATTCCTACATAGAATGAAACTATTATTTTGTTACCAAATATGCCCAAAAATTAAACAATAATGCAATTTTCTTTGATTTAAATATAATGTTAACTTCCAAATTGAAAAATTGTTATTGGCATATATATATATATTCATTAAATAAACATAAATTTCTTAGAAAAAATAAAAGCAATGTTTATATATTATATGCTTGATTAATTCTGCTTGATAATTAATTGCCAGCCTATTTTCTCTCCCTTATGATATTTTAATCGTTCTCTAAAGTTACAAAAGTAATTTTAATTTCAAAATATCTCTCTTTCTTTCTTTTTTTTTTTTTGCTGAACATGAAATAATTTTGTAATGCTTATTTTCATTTACGTACCATTTCTTATAAAAAATATTTTTTGAATTTAAAAATTATTTTACAAACATACGTAAAATAATGGTCAAAACCATAATTAACCAGTTTTTTAATGAAATAGCTGCATACTATCTTAGAAAAATATCAAAATTGATAACCTTTAACCTTTTTAACATTTATATATAAAACCACTTTTTTAAAGAAAACTATTCAAAATTGTTTCCCTTAAACCTTTAATAATGTAATACAGGTGTAAGTGTATACCTAATTGGAAATTTCTGAATCATTTTTTTTTGTACATAAGAACTTTATTTTGTAATACTTTTAGAAACATTTATTATTCCATTATAAAAGAATATTAAATCGTTTTTCTTTATATGTAGTGCCTACTAGATTGTGAATATTCCATTGTTTACTGTACCGGGACCAACAAAACAAATTTATTCACATTAATACATTGTTTTTGCACAACTAAATCGTTTTGTAATGGAAAATGAACTTTTTTTTTTTATTTGTGGATAAAAACACCTATAATCAAGGAGAGCGAACAACTTATTGACATTTTAAAAGACATTTGACGGTAAAATCTATATTAAAACAAGAACAGCTCCTAAAATTTAGATTGCAAAATACATAGGATTTTTTTTTCATAGTTAGAAACGAATAAAGCATTCATAACAAATTATCAGAATCCATGAGTCGAAAAAGTAAGAAAGCCATTTTTTAGATCTCTCTCATGGTCAAGAGTCAACACTATTTTACTCCCCCAAAAAAAAAAAAGAACAAGTATTTCGTTTCACAGTCGTAAAGACTGTGGCCCTCTTCCCCCTGCAGAGAAAGGGGAGGATTCTATTGAAGGAAGTGCGCTACACACACACAGAATTTTTTTTTTCTTGCATTTTTCAAAATCAACCAAAAGCGGAGAGCAGAGTGCACGCGATCTTCTCTTTTCAAACAATTAAATCTCACCAGCAATGACATCTAATAATTCACAAAATAGCTGTTTCGAGATATCTTTCCGATTTTTTCGAAATTTCGCAATTGTCCATAATTCTGGAGATCTTCGTATAATAAGGACCATTATAAATTTATCATCTTCCATCCTCTCAAAAATTGACACATTTGTTGAGTAATTCAGAGTACCACTGAGAATTGTACCTCTCGTGAAATAGGTTGCCAACCCCTGTTCTATTGTATAAAAGTAAAATTGTATCATACTGTTTGTTCATTAAAACGTGAAATTTAATTTTTCATTGCTTTAAATCCACCTATTCTTCCTTTAAAAATAATTTGTTCAGGAAAAATTAAACAGTTTCGTTCTGTACATCATTTATCTAGAGAATTGATCGACAAACTGTGTTCCACGAGTCCCAATAAAAAAAAAAATGGGAAAGAAAAAAATTACAAATATGTATGCAAAATGGATTTATGTTCTCATGAAATTCGTTTAGTCACAATTATCTAAAGATCATAGACTATAATTAAAAATTTTATTTATACATAATTTGAAAATTTTTTTAAACTTTTATTGTAATATAATAAATGAATTTTAAAACTTTATTTTATGCAGTAGATTGTGAATATACTATTGTTTGCTATCCCGAGTTCCACGAAGTAATTTTATACTAGTTAGTACAATGTTTTGAAACCTTTTACATTTGTGGGGGAAAAACACCTATAATGAAGAAGATAAAAAAAATTTATCGACATATGAACAGATTCAATGCTAAAATTTAAATTTAAGCTAGAAGACCTACATTTTAGGTTACCAATTCATGCCATATACGCAGAATTTCTCACACAGCTATGAACATTTTCATGCCATTCACAAAAATGTATTTAGAAAGTGAAAAATATTTTTAACGTGATTGGCAACAAAAACGAATTGAACACGGAATATGAAATGCTACTGCAGATAATTTCAAAAAGCTTATACGTCGATAGTTTGTGTAAAAAATTGTGAACACATATCTCAGTTACTGAGTATAATGCATGTGTAGGTGACATTTGGATCACAAATTTATATTATCAATGAGTAAATAACATTAAAATTACATCATAAAAGTTTTTAATAAAAAATAAAATATTTTTTTTAAATTGTCTTTACATATAATATCAAAAATATGTTTATCTATATACTTTAAATATTATTTTAAGATATATTCCCTTCAGCGAGGAAGGGGTTTCCTCGAAAACATGTTACAGTTCTAAGGGGTCCAAGAATTGAAAAAGTTTGATGATTGACCAATGTTCAGACATGAGAAGTCTTTCATGGTCAAGATTCACTTTGCTGCTTTAACCCCCTCGCCCGAAAAAGAAAAAGAAAGAGCTAACATTTATTTTACCAGTTTGACGACCGTCACCCTCCCTTAGCCCCCCGCGTGTTCCCTTTCACTGAAGGGGAGAAAATTTCATTGAAAAGGTTACCCGAGAGAGAAATTTATTTCCCATCTTGGGAATCTTGAGACAAATATTTGTGCCAAAAATTTCGCAATAGCCAACGCCATCTAGATGTCATGTAAGGTGTTAAACTAATGGCCCGCCATCACC
>BMAU01015014.1:0-78463 GCA_019973935.1 Trichonephila clavipes
ATATATTCTGTGATGACCAGCATATTTTTGAAAATGCGGAAAATTGACACACATCATTAGATACAGTGATCTCAAATTTCACAATTTTATAGTGATTTTTTCCCTAACAGGATCTTACATGGTTGTGCTATTAATCACAGTCATAAATAGGGGAAAAGGAAAATAATGAAATTATGTAACGTAGTTTGCTTGATTCGAGCTTTGAGAAAATGTCATGTATAACATTGACTTTCTAAAAAGAAGAGTATTTTATACTACGCTAGGCCTCTTCAAAAAATGGTCCATTTAGTTAAAACTTTAAAATGGGGCACAACACTTACTATACTTTTCTATCCATAAGAATTATTGCAATTTTTTTTTATTTTTACACAAAATAACTTCATTTTTAAAAAATCCAATCTTTAGTGTATAACTCAAATCAAGCTATACATTTCAATGTAAAATGGAAATTATTTTTGTAATACTGTAATGAATTAAATGTCCAAACTGTTTTCTTTTTTAACGAGTGCGGCTCTACATCTTTTTAACAGTGATCGGTAGCTAAATTTATTTTTTCCACTGCTTGAGCAATCTTTCGGTGCAGTTAGGTTACATTTTCGATTGGCTTAAAAAGAGAAGATTAGGGGTTAATAATGAATAACCTTCGAACGTTTAATTCCGTAACATTTTCCTTTCCGTATAGTTTCTTAAATTACAACTCTTCAATTAAAATGATACAAGAATTGGGGATTTTGAGATTTTTTCCCCTTACGTGTGTCTATCTCATTGTAATTGGTTAAAACAAAGCCTAATGTGAATAATGTAAAACTCAATTAATCAATGAAACTTTAATGCAGGTTTACCAAATTCTGCCAGCTGCACCAATAAAACTAACAATCTAAGCAATATACAAATGTTAATGAAGTACTTCGTCAACTAGGATACATTTTGCTTTGATACAAAATATCAAATCTGGTCATCTCATCAAACTAATTTGTTTTTCACATAACCAAAGACAATACTCGAAACGAATGCACATAGCAACCCAACTTGGTGCAATTTCTTTTATAAAGGAACACCATTCGAATCCTTAATACTGTCCACTCAATTCTGATGTTTAAATTATTATGCATTTGCATCGAGTTCTTAATGGAAAGGTTAACTGTCGTAAGCATTAAAATATATTTTTCAAAAGTGAAATTGCAAGTAATAATGTAAGTAGCACATTTCAGGAACGATAATGGTGAGATGGATATGCTAATGATTAAATTTGCTCACACATCTGATCACGGGGTACTCATATTCTGGCTATAAAGACCAGAAACTTTCCCTTCGTATTAACAGCATCTCAAGTTTTGTGACTTTCGAAGAAGTGTATAAAATGCCTCTGAAACGTCGGAGAGAGTTTAATACCTTCAGTTAACGACGTGACCGTATTATCGAAATCCATGAACTGGGTTCGCCGTTGTGCACAATAACTACTCGTGTTGGGCGCAAGGTGAGTACCATCCAAGGAGTGGATCGAGACAGCGCTAAGGCAGCGAGATATTTTTTTAATGCATTGCTAACGCCATCTGTTCTCCAAAATATTATTTATTTTTGCGAATAGATCTCATGAGTATTTATCAAACCTCAGTTTAATGTGCAATTAATTTAGTTGATGAAAAACAATTTATTGTTTTATAAAATAAATGTAACTGAAAAAGACAAAAATATTGAATTATGTAAATCTCATTAAAATATCTACACTTTTGCTTTGCGTGAAGAAATATTTAAGCATAAAAATATTAGAAATATAATCTTAATTTATATGTAACATGTAAATTAATTCCCTTTGATTTAAATTTTATTCTTTTTCCAAAAGAATTAAGTATATACACTCAGGAACATTGAAAATAAAGATCCAAGAAGGAAGCTAAGTACAATCGCGAAACTTTGCAAATAAGTACAGCGTAATGTGATATGCAAATGATCCAAGTTTTGTGCCAATACGCATGCTCATACACGCCGAGGTTGCTCTACAATCAGGAAGAGGGTGCTATATAAACCAGCGCAAATTCGAAGATTCATAAATGGGACGATTACCCGCCGATTGTAGGAAGACTTTGGTAAGCAAAACATGCCAGGTAAACGTGCTAGAAGACATTTCTCGCAGTTAAATGAGTTTGAGAGAGGCCTGATCATCGGGATGAAAACTGCAGGCTGGTCGACGCACCGTGTTGCTGGCCAGGTGGATCGTTCGGAGTGTGCCGTTAGAAATTGTTGGGAGCAGTGGACACGAGAAGGTACCCACGTGCGGAAAACCGGGTCTGGAGCGACCAGGAAGACCACGTGGAGAGAGGATCGAAGGATCGTGTGGCAAGCACTTGTGGACCCCACAGTGACTCGTTCAACAATACGAGCAGACGTAGACGTTGCAATTGTTCCACAAACAATTTCCGGACACCTTGCAGAAGCAAATCTTAAATCCAAGCGCCCTTTTTGTGCACTCCCTTTAACAACGGAACATCGGCAACTGCGTCTACAGTAGTGTCAAGCCAGATCAATGTGGAATGTCACAGATTGGCAAAATGTTATGTTTAGTGATGAATCCCGGTTTGTTTTGGGGACAGGTGAAAACCGTGTACGGGTGTGGAGGCGCCCTAGTGAGCGGTACAATTCCACCCACACTGTTCTACATCAAACTGCCCGCACAGCTGGTGTAATGGTCTGGGGGGCCATAGTCTGTGATAGCCGGTCCACTTTAATTGTGATGTATGGAACATTAACGGGCCAACGTTACGTTGATGATATTCTTCGACCCCATGTAGGACCTTTCCTAAATGATCTCCCAGGGGTAATTTTCCACCAAGATAATGCTCGTCCGCATACAGCAAGAGTTGCTCAAGACTTCCTACGTCATTTTCAGACTCTTTCATGGCCGGCCCGCTCCCCCGATTTGTCCCATGTAGAGCACGTGTGGGATCAGCTAAAACGGCAGATACCATCGTGTCAATCTGTGCATGATTTAGAGTTGGCTGTTCAAAACTTGTGGGCTCATCTGCCTTAGGACCACATAAGGTGGCTAATCAACTCAATGCCGGACCGTGTGGCGGCATGTATTGCACCTGGAGGTGGTCCAACGTGCTATTGAAGTTGTCCAGTATTTGTGTCGTTGCACACCCTGTATTCGTTTAATTGTCTTGTTTTTGAGATCAAGTGAATCTCTCATCTGTGTCATTATGTGTATTAAATTTCATTTCAATCCGATGCTTTCTTCTTGGGTCGCTATTTTCAATGTTCCTGAGTGTATATAATATGTCAACTTATCAAGTAGTTTTTCTTAAAAGTATCCTTTAAGAATAACTTTCTCAATATAATATAATATTCATACATCCATAAGTACATGTTTCAATATTATATTAATATAACATTTAAGCTATTTTTTTTCCAACACACACTTTACAATCTATTGAGATCAAATATAATCACCAGGATATCATATTGTAATTGTATATTTATGCCAGTAGTTAAATGTGAATGACTTGAAAGTAAGAACAAAGACCACAAAAATTAAAATAAATTAATCTTAGTAATTAACTGAACTGAAGCAGGAACCTCCAGTTACAGGAACTATTTGTTTTGATTACTATAAGTATGGTCAAAATCTGCATTGATGGATGTAATTTCTTGAGAATTTTACAGTAATCCTTCTTTAATATTGTTTACTTCTTCAGTAGTTGGATTTTTGTGTATTCCGACAGTGTATATAAAATTTTTCTTCGCGTAGAGAAATATCTAGGTTGTTTTTTAATCTTCTTTTTTAATATGTATAGTTGAGGATTCCATTATTTTAATTCTTTTGTTATTATGCTCCTCCATTTTTAAATGCCTTTTCAAACAGAAAGTGTGAGTGAAAACTTTATCACAAAAATGAGCAAATTAAGTGTCTGCTATGCGCATTCACTTCAGCCTCCATTTAAGAAAACAATAAGTGTGAAAAAGTTGATAGCAGAAAATTAAAAAACAAATTGACTAATTAAAATAACCAGAAAGATAATAAAACAATTAACAAAATAAAGCAAAAAATATAATATAACTGAAACCAAAAGTAAAAATTATCCAAAATGTAAATAAAATGCAATAAGTACTTCAGCAAAAATCGTTCGAGTAATACAGTAATACAAAATTAGTAAAGCTATTCCATTACTTTAGTTTTCATACTGCGTAACAGATGGCGCTAACATTCCATTAAAAAACTATCTGGGCGCTGTCTCGATCCACTCCTACCATCCAAAGTTGTGTCACACAATGGATTCAAAAAGATCTACGTGCACCCTGAAGAGGAAGTGGTGCGTACAAACCTGCGTATTCACCAGTTGACTATTCTAAACCCTTTTACCATGGCAAGTGACATCCGAAGCCATTTGCCTCTAGGGGCAGGTGGATCTGTATCCACCCAAATCGTACGCTACAGTTTGCATAAAGTACGGTTACGTACACGTGTACCAGCTGCTCAACACAGGGCTAGTCGCCTGACTTGGTGTCATCGTCAGATTACCTCGATCATCGAATGGCATTGGTTATTGTTCACGGATGACTCTCATTTCTGTCTGGGGAGAAATGACGGCTGTCGAGGGTATGACGGTGACCCTAAAGAGCGCTATTAACCAACCCATTTCGCCGAGCATCAAACCAGTCCTACACCGGGCATCATTGTTTATAGTGGCATAATGTTTGATCGCAGGACGCCTCTGATACACATTGACTGCTGTTTGACAGCGGACTGCTTCTTTATACGTTTTGGGAGCCTGTTGTTCTGCCCTTGTTGCAGGGCTCACCCAATACGGTATTCCAGTAATACAATGCCAGATTGCATGTCGCACAGCGAACTCTTAATAGTCTGACTGGATTTGACACCCTTCCCTGGCCGGTAAACTCTCCAGATCTGAATCCAATTGAGCACCTGTGGGATCTCATTGAACGTGACATGAACCGAAGACCACTAACGTAAACCGTGGATGATATGCGCACAGCAGTGGATGTGGTTTGTCAATGGTTACCTCAGGCTACTATCAATTTACTAATTGATAGAATGCCTCACCAGATTGAGGCCTGTATAGCTGCCGGAAGTGGGCACATTAGATACTGAATAAATTGGTTTTAGATTATTTTTTTCATGATTTGCATATCTACCTCACCACTATCACTTCTGAAATTTGAATGACGCTACGTGCATTATCTCTTGGTGTTGCAATTACGCTTTTGAGGAGTGTATGTCTAATAAGAAAAAGAACCAAGATCACATTAAAAAGCTTTTTATCTCTATACTTGGTTATTTATAAAATGTTAGAAGATTCATGAATTTTTGGACTTTTTCATTCTAAGAAATTTGAAAAGAAAATCACACAGTAAAAAGTCTCTGGGGAAAAGAAAAATTTCTGAAAATCTTATGTGGAACAATCGGAAGGTTATACTGAAGATAGACACGTTCCGTAAAAGATATACTGACAATAGATTTTGCAAGTAACATTTTTTATATATAATGAGTGTTTATATTAGTAATATGATGCATGAAATTATGCATGGGGATGGATATAACTCTAATTTTTATTTTGTTCCGTTTACATTCATTCATCTTTATATTGAAAAATTTTCAGTATGAAGATTTATTTTGTGATTATGCCATTTTAAAATGCACCTAAAATAAGAGCAGATCCTCTCATTTAAAATAAAATAAAAACAATTCGCACACAAGAGAAACTCTTACATTAGTTATAACATTGCAGCTGCATTAAATTTGGCAAATTGAGTTTCTAACTACGCTGGTGAAGTACTTAGACATATTCCAATTTCATCCACATTCAAAAGATAAACAAATACTAATAATAAGAAATCAAACTTTTTCTAAGTATCTTAGCTCACATATAAAATAATGAAAATGATCAGCTATAAATAAATAAAAATTAAAAAAAAGTGAATATGACACTTGTACTAACTAAAGAACGTCATAAGCGTTGAGCAATGAATCATGTTTTGAAAAAAGTGATTATGAAATACTTTGAGCAAGTTCTGAATGGTGGAAAGAGTAACGCATGATATATAGTAGATATGTTTATTTGGATAATTTTTAAGCGAATGTGTTACAGAAATGTAATTGAATCCAAGCATGAAGAAATAAGTTTAAAAATTAAGCTCAAAATTTGATAAACAAACACATAAAGACTAGATAAAAAGTAAGCTTAAAAATAACGAGGAGAAATTGGAAAAAATAGACGAAAGTCTATGTGTTATTATTGATCCTCTATGTATATATAATACTCATTATAAGCTCTTTCAGAACTAACTGATTAAAGTATGACTGTAGGGGGAAAAGGAATTTCGATGTTTTCTCCCTAATGGTTACCTATCTAGATAAGATTTAGATTTATATAAATTAATCTCTGAAATTTATTTTATCGTAGATTCTATTTTAGCTGCTAAATATTAAAAAGTCTTACAAAAACAATTTTATCACATATTACATTTTAAGAATAAAGTCAAGAGTCAGTTTG
The DNA here is from genome assembly GCA_019973935.1 of Trichonephila clavipes. Lineage (NCBI taxonomy): Eukaryota > Metazoa > Arthropoda > Arachnida > Araneae > Nephilidae > Trichonephila > Trichonephila clavipes. The sequence continues at coordinate 6,513 of BMAU01015014.1, forward strand.
AAAAGAATGTTTTGAAAAAGAAAAATGATGGGGGCCAAAATTAAATATCTTTTTTTAATGCGCCTAACAGTTTTAAGACTTTGAGAAAATTTTATTTATAACATGGGAAAAAGTAAATAAAAATATTACAATAAAATTACTCGGTTTCACTAACGTAAAGTGTAATATTTATTGGAATTAGGATTTTTTGCTATCCTTCCTTTTCAAAGTAACTAATGAATATTGAAAGATAACGATTCCTACTAGGCTATATTTTGCAATGATAATTATTCTGTAATTGAATTATTTGTTGTATCAAAGTTGTATATAAGAGTAGGAAATTCTCGCAGAATAGTAAAAGAATAGAATCGTTTACAAACAATTTATTTAAATGGCAATACATGTATTGTAATAGTAAATATAAAAATAGAGTTAATTGAAAAAATTCAACAGCTTTAAAATAGATTATTTTTGATAATGTGTACTTAAATCAACATAATTGTGACTAATTATATAATGTACAGGGTGGTTATTTTAAACTGACAGTATTCAGAAACCTTTGTAGCTCGATCGAACAACCGCAACGGCACCCAACTTGGTATGGAGACTAATAATGACATAGTAAGTAAGATTCCGTACAAAAATTACCCCCGAAAATCACCGTAAGTGCTAGGGCAACTCGTACCAAACAGAAAATCAGCACCAAATACGGGTATAAAAGCAAAATCTAAATGTATGCTTTTGTATGCAACAAAACATACAGACAGCTCCGAAGAATAGTATTCTCAACTGAAGCGAGCCTCTCTTTGGAGAGGGAAGTGAATTCTAAAAGACACATAGAGACGAAAGCGCCGAGGGATATTCTCGACGGTAAAAATTTAAAAAATGTTAGTCTATGGGGGGGGGAGGGGAGGGTTAATCCCCAAACTCCTTGTGTACGCCACTGACCAGAACCGGCATTATTGACTAAGACGTATTATCTTTATCATACACAACTTCTCGTGAGCTTAAAACCCAACAGAAGCTACGTAAGAGACCGTTATCGCTTAATGCTTTGAAAGGAATCATTAAGGTATTCGACTACGTTCGGAACCGTGATTTTAAAAAGGCGCATAAGTGGATAATTTTCATATTTAGTGTCAATTAGATTAGAATACATATATAAAATTATTTTAAGGACATTTTCACAAAAAAAATTATTTAAATACAATATTTCGGCAAAAAATTAACTTAGAATAACCTTTTTTTAAAAGTGTTCTCCTTTTGTGAAAAATGCTTCTATTATAATAATATTTTGCCTGTATATAGCTCAGACCACCTCTGTACAGAGGCTCAACTATGATTTTCAAAAAATTCACATTGTTTTCAGAGTTACAATCATTTGAGATAATTATCGACGTTTTTTTCTTAAAATTTCTCCCCTCTGTTGTCGTAAAACATGGATAAACCCACTTCTAAGTTATTAAGTAAAAGTTAAAGTTAAGTATCAAAAATTCTAGTTGAGCCACTGTACAGAGGTATAAGTTATATACAGGCAAAATATTATAATAGAAGCATTTTTCACATAAGGAGAATATTTTGAAAACTGTTCATTCTATGTTCATTTTTTGTCAAAATATATTGTACTTAAATAATTTTTTATTGTAATACTATTCTTAAAACAATTTTATATACATTTTCTGATCTAATTCACACTAAATATTACAAATATTATCCATTTATACGCTGTTGCAAAATCACGGTTCCGAACGTAAGCTCGAAGAAACAGTCACTGACAATTCGCCCTGGTAGAGAACGTAAACCAGTGTTTGAAGAGGCGATAACAAATATTGCAATTGTAATCGTCAACGGATCCCTTGTTGGTGCACATATGACAGATATGAATATTCCTTACGACATGTTGAATACGGCCATAGGGAATGTTGTGCAGAAATGGCACGGTGTATATGAATGTGAGAGCAGAGGTTATATTGAATGTAGTTGAATTCCTCACCGGGGAAGTGAACGTAGAGAATAAAATTTAATTTCCATTGTTATATTGCGCATGTGTTACTATTATATTTTTTTTTTTGTAGCGCTTTGCATTGTACAGTGCCATTTCTGCCCCCTATCGGTAAGTTTTTGAGCTAATTTTTTCCCCTCGGAATCCTACTTTCCGTGTTATTATTCGTCTCCATACCAAGCTGGGTGACATTTCTTTTGTTAGATAGAGATACAGGTGACTCTGAATAGTTTTTTTTTAAAAAAAAATCACCCTGTATATTGCATCTCAAGAGATTATAGAATTGTAAAATCCTATTTTCATAAAGAAGTGTGAGTTCCGAATATATAACGAAGTATAGTTATAAACTCATACTACAAAGAAAAATTAGTATAAAAAATGGACCCTATTTAGTAAACATGAATGACGCTAAAAATCTGAAAATGTGTTAAGGTTTGGAAGATCAAGAATCACAGATTAGTAATGTATTATATTTACTAAGAGAAAATTCTTTTAAATTAACAATATTTTTAAAATTAATATAACAATGATTTAGAAAACTTAAAAATATTTATTTTATTCCGCTGAATTAGAAAAGCGTTTTCAAGAAATATTATGGAAAAATTTCTACGGAACATTTCTTTATTTGCTTTTAGTATTGTTCAACGTACTGAGGGAGTAAAATATTGCCACTATAAAACTAAGGAATAACATTGTAAAAGGCAGTGACGCTTTAAATGAAAGAAAAGAAAAAGAAATTTTAAATCTTTCGAGAGAATAAGAATTTGGTGCTCAAATAGATGAAAAAAAATATTTTGCCCATATTTTGATAGTTGTAAAGCAGCCAACGTCAATTATGTGGACTACGAAATTTAAGAAATGGAGACTCGAAGGTCACTTGTTATATATTATTTTTAAAAAAATGGTACATATATACATTAAAACACTTTAAGAAAAGAGAGCATTACGCTTTTATCAATAATATATGCACTTCTTAAATTATTATAAAACTACAGGGTACTAGAGTAATTTTAAATATGTGCTGTTAAAATAATTTTTAATTAATAAAATGTTTGATAGTAATATATAGTTTTGTCAGTGTTATTTTCAATGTTCGTTTATCTTATGCTGGTGAAACGAAGACGAATTACTATATAATGATAATATACATAGTTTTATATTAAAGTATAATTTTTGACGAGATGTTCAAATTTCTCAATGGAGTTCCAATATTTTTGCAGAAATTAGTTGCAGATGTTGTTTTAAAACAATATTGAACTCAAATATATTTTATAAAACTGCAAAAAATACAAATTCTTTAAAATATTACTTTGCATATCCAACTTGTTGAATGTATTTATGGATTGAAGGGCAATGTTCTTTCATTGCTAATTCATATAAGCTATTAATTCCAACTTTCAGTTTAGAAAATTTACTGTATTTGTTCCACACATGAATCAAATAACTAGAATTAAACTTTTCTAAAATATTATTAACAGATGTGGGAATAAAATATTCTTCCCACTTATCATATGGCACTGGAAAAGCCGCTATGGGTGGCTGTATGTCAACATTACAGTTGGCACCAGACACTTTACCGATATTATTAATATCACAGTAGGATTTTATATTGCGTGTAATAATACCAGGACCATTTACAACGAAATTGGACGGATCATAGCTTGCTGCCAAATCCAACATGCACCTCCTTATCAATTCATGTTTTTTATCAAAGATCAGTATTCCGGAAGCGACTCTTTCCCAATTTTCTGTGATAGCTGTGTTCCTTAAATGTTCCAGAGAGCGAAGAGTGACGATATCCATATCCAAATAAATTCCTCCATATTTCCAAATCAAAAAGTATCTTAAAGCATCGCTCAAATGACTTGCCTGAAATATATAAAAGTAAATCAACATTGTTAATTTCGTAATAGCTTTTAATTGAGTGTATATATGTAGGATTTAACAAGAGTTACTTAAATTTTTTACAATAAGTGTATCTAAAATGAGAAAATGCAATTTTTTATGTTAAACGATTCGCACTTCATACATAGAAAGTTAATAACTTTTGCTTATAACTTTTATGTTACTGAAAGAATTTTATAGGAAGCGTTAATGGAATTAACATTATCTCAAGCTGTTTGTGGAATATGTACAGAAAAAAATATATAAATTCAATACAATTAATTTTGTTTTGTAAAAGATCCCTAGAGTATCTGTTTGACTTGGGTGCTGTCGGCAAAATTAAATCCTGGTACAGGTTCGCATCGTCAAGAGCTTAGGTGTCTCCTCTGGAGAGGAAACTGGGCGTCAAAATTACTTGCGGTAAATGGTATCGCCTGTATGGTGCCGCGCTAAAAAGGGATACCAGCTCATGGGGAATGTACACTGATGAAATAAATTAAGAGAATTTGCATATTTTATCGAATTGCATCAAAAGAACTGAACTGAATGAAACACCACTGCTTTTAGATAAAAAATGCAAATCTTGTACGGTAAATACGTAAGCGTACACGTGTGTGTAGGTGGAGCCAGTAGAAAAACAGGGTTAAAAGCGCGTGTAAGTTAAGACGTATTTCGTTCGGCAGCACACCTCGGTGAATTTCTTGGTGTTATTTTGAAGCAATCGGTTCAATTGAAATTTTAACCATAAAAATGAGTAACCACTAACGTTTAGATGATGGAATGAGGGGGAGAATTGTGGGGAGGCTAGAAGCAGGTCAATGTCAAGTCCAGATTTGTAGAGAGTTCAATTTAACACCCAGCGTCTCGTGTAACTTATGGAAAAAGTTCAAAGATACTGGATCCATCGAGAGAAAGCTTGGGCCAAGTCGTCCAAGAGCCACGACGGTCAGAGAAAAAGCGAGGCGTAACAGAGGGACTACAGTTTCTCAGCTCTCTCGTTACTTGTATGCAGCCAGAATAACCTGTGTACCAAGAGTAACTGTTTCAAAAAGACTTCGTGAGAGTGCGTTGTTTGCCAGAAAACCTGCTGTTAGCATCCCGCTTACGTCTACGAACAGGTGATCCGCTTAGCATGGTGCAGACAGCATAGAGATTGGAGTATGGATCAAAATGGGCGTCCGTTCTACTCACCGATGAGTCCCGTTTCAGCCTAAACACCGATTCTTGCCGTATGTTCATATGGAGAGAACCAGGGACCCGCTACCTATCCTCCAATGTCCGCGAAATCGACCACAAATGCGGAGGAGGTTTAATGGTCTGGGCAGGCATCATGTTGGATGGCCGTACACCTCTCCATGTCTTTGAAAGAAGTGTGAGGTATTCGGATGAGGTCTTGGAGCCCTATGATCGCCTTTTCAGGGGTGCCCCGAGATCATTTAAATGGACGATAGCGCGTGGCCACGTAGAGCTCTTCTGGTCGACGAATTTCTAGAGAGTGAGGATATTCGCCGTATGGATTTACCAGTTAAGTCTTCAGATCTCAACCCTATAGAGCATGTCTGGGAAGGGAACTCCGAGAACCATCCAGGAAATGGAAACAGCGTTGCTGAACGAGTGGGACCAATTGCCACACGAACTTATGCCTTATTCCAAGTATGACATCACTCAGCGAGGCCTGTTTAGCTGTAAGAGGGGGGCATACCTCCTATTAGCCCATTTCTTTTGTTTATTCTGCAACTGCTGTTTCATACCTTTCAACTCCAACGAGTGTTACGCTCGTTCATGCGTATGTATTGCAATTGTTGAAAGGTTATTTGTTTTGTACAGTCAGACTTCTATGTAACTAAGTCGCTAAATCCCGGAAAACAATTCGTTATATAGAAAGTTCGTTACATATAGAGGTTGATCTTTTAATATACTTTATAAACATAAAACAAGTTTTGAATTCATAAACACTATATATTAAACAAAGTAATTGTAGTGTCTGAGACTGCTGTTGGCGAAAGAGTATGGAATGTTGGCGTGAACCGGCGTGGTTCCAGAGGGGTTGTTTTTGAAGGAAGAAGGTTGCTTGACCCTGGAGAGTGACAAACATAGAACGCGTTGCAGCCGGCTGATTATATGATGAAGGCAAGCAGACAAAAGAGAAGAGGCGGGATTCCCAGAGACATCGGTTTTTATACCCGACGGTGACGACCACGTGACATTTTTGTAATAAGAGCTCTGATTGGTTACAATGGGCGGGAAAGGGATTTATGATGTAATAATATTAGTCCATTACGATTAAGATCAGGGTGTTAGTTTCAAAGCAAATAATTAAAAGATTATTTGAATATTATTAAAAGAGTTAATTAAAAGGATTCTAGGGGTATTATTACATATATGTATGTATGATTTCACAATCAGCTTTAACTGATTGCAGCAATGTGCACACACACTGAATTAAATAACTTATTTAGCTCTTTTAAGTGGTAGACATTGCATTTGTAATTCAGTTAATGTTTAACGATACAGATTGAATATAATGCTAATGTAAATAAACGGCCATTTTTTTTATGATCACCCCATCAGTATCTCGTTGGTTCACCTTTTGCCTGTAATACAGCCTCGATTTTTTTTTTGTGAACTCTTCGAGATATTGTTAGGTCGGTCGTTTGTGAACCTGAGACCATGCTCGAAGAGTCGCAATTTCCAATAGAGGAAAATTGGATATATTGTGGATCTAAAAATCGGATGGCTCTTTCAATTTCATACCAAAAATGCTGATACGGATTAAGATCTGGGAATTGTTGCAGCCAACCCAATGAAATAAAGTCTTTTTCATGTTCTTCAAACCAATCTTGTACAACACCAGCTCTATGGTAGGACACATTTTCCTACTGAAAATATCCATTGCCATCAGGATAAATCTTTAGCAATACATGATATTTTTGGTTAGCAACGATGTTTAGGTATGATGTCTTATTCAGACATCGCATACGAAATAAAGGGCCCATAGCATTCTAGGTAGAGATTTTCCAAACCACCACATTTCCTCCACCAGTTTGAAGTATTGTGTAGCAACACATTTCATATACATACATTCATGATATTTTCGTCTAACTCTATATGCTTATCTGCATGGGGCTACTAAAATAGGATTCTTCGGACCACATTGCATTTTTCCAACTGTCCAGTCCTTGTATGTCTGAGCGGATTTGAGACGTGTAATGTTGTTTATGCTGCAGGTAGCAACAATGTTTACACTAGTCTTCGGCTTCCATAATCCATGCAATGTATAGTACTGCGAGCTCTGCTCTCAGAATTATTGCGACGATCTTTAATTGATATCTGCTCCATTGTTATCTTTCAGGTTTCTTTCACAAAGTGAGCGATTCTCCGTTCTGCGTGATCGTTCACCACTCAGTGACACCCACAGTTTTATCATTCAGACCCAATCTTTTGCCTGACTTTTCAGTTTTGACGCACTTCACTACTGCTACTTGTAGTAGCATAACGGAAATTATTAACTCCCCCGTTCTTCCTGCAAAGTCAGGTTTTGGGTCCCAAGCCGGATCTTACAAAAGGTACGTACTTGGCGTCAGTCAGGATTGGATCCCCTAGAATCCTGGTGTTCCTGCTATGCGGGTGTTGTGGGGTATACGTTACGCCACTGAATACTTGTGAATATATATTTCACAAATACGGTGGTTTCACTAAAACTTGTTCCTGTATCTGAGCTCCTATTATCATCTGTTGAAAGTTCGTCATCTATACTACTAAATCAGGAACTCAGCTTTCTTTTTTTATCCTAATCCTCTAACGGCAACACCGTGATGCAATAGCTCTATTACGTAAAAAAAATCAGATGGAGCAGTAAAGTGGCCACTCAGTGATTATGAAAGTAAAAAAATCTCGAAGGATTCCGAGAAAAAAACACATAACACACATAAACACATTTTGGTATACAGTCTCAGATATAATTTTCTCTCATCACTACGCGCTGTTTTTATCCGGATTCTACCGGACCAATGTTATGGCTCACTCCGTCAAATACTCAGGATTCAACCACAACACAGTTTTTAGTGGACTGGTATCTATTTATTTCTGGTAAGTTCTTACATTCTCTTCAGAATTGCTGGGCATGCGCTGTTCAGGCAGCGCAGTTGCGCTTGCGCAAACATTCCGCCCGGCATTGCAATGTTACAACATTTAATAAGTTTCATGGCTTTTTACAATACTGTTATATCAGTGTTTCTCAAACTTTCAATACTGGCGACCCAATTTTCAATCATAATTTTTGTCTCGCCCCCTGTACAACAATAATGTATTTACTGCAATAAAAATGCACTTTGAGAGAGACGCTAAAGTTACAATACGATCTTAATTATAAACCGTACAAATTAATACGATAAGTATATTAAATTTTTGTATATGTAACTTTTAAGTAATAATATATATATATATATATATATATATATATATATATATATATATTTTAAGAAAATTACTTAAAATATATATATATTACTTAGAATTGTGTTATTTTTTTTTCTCTAAATTTTAAATTGGAACAGATCGCAAAATGATGTATTTAAAGATTTATTTCCTTCAGCATTCATTTCTCAAAGTACAAATGTCATTAGAAAAATAGACTAGTCAATGTCGCTCTCTATCATATCCATCACATCTGACATTATAGGGTACGTTTGCGTGAGTCTGGGCAACCTATCGGACGTCTGCGCAAAACATGTAAAAATGCTTTTCCTCGTACAATTCCAGTCAGTTTTGGTTAACTCGATACTCCTATAGCTACCGAATCTAGCTTGAATGTACATTTTTTTTTAATTTCCACGTTAATTGTAATTCACGGTAATTAAGTATTTACGGCAGTAGATTAAAACAATATAATACATACATTTTTAAGTTGTAAGCAAACATTCGACCATAATAAAGAATCAACAAGTACACAGACGAACGAGCATGGTTCCGAAAATTAAATCAAGGTGATCTTTTTAAAAATACTAAAATTTTGGATTTACCACCTTTGAAGAAAATGATGGAAAAAATGCCCCAGCTCGATATGTGTTAAAACTTACAAATCTGTAGAACAACGTGTGAAAGTTGTTTTTAAAACATGTAAAATCATTTAGCTATGTTGTCAAAGAATTTTAAAAAGTATTTTCTGGATGAGGACAGCTTGGTAGCAAGTTACGAGTGGATTAGGGATCATTTCAAGATACTCCAGAAGGGCTCTTAACTTCCGAAGAAGAAATCTTCATAGATTTCACATCCAGTGAAAAATTAAAAGGCAATTTTGTAATAAATCGCTCTTTGAATTTGGGGTAGAGGTGGATGAGGAATTATCTGTACTGAAAACAAAAGCACTTCGTATACTATTACCATTTTCAACATCCTACCTTTTTCAAACCGGATTTTCTGCAGTGGATGCCTTGAAGACAAAATATAGATCTCAGCTAAATATAGAAAAATAACTCTTTAAGTGTCAATTTCTGATATTAAACCTTCCTTTGAAAAACTTTCCTCTACAAGACAAGCCCGTGGAAGTCCCTAATAATTATTAAACTTGTTCTTAATTTAGTAATAAGATTGATTGATTGATTGAATATTAACGTCGCACTGTTCAGCTGCACGAGGGCTTTTGACGACGGACCACGTAATTTTGAACCATGGTCAAGTGACGTGGATGACACCTGAGCTGGCAAACCTCTCTCCTAACTACCACACCACACCAAGGGAAAACGTTTCAACTCTTAACAGATTTAACGTGCATCGCTGCCCTACACGGCGGGTCTTTAGTGGTACTGGGCTCGAACTCGTGACAAGGCAAGCCACGATCCGATACCTATACCACTCGGCTACCACGGCCAAATTCAGTAATAAGAAATTATTTATAAAATACCTTCTTCAGTACTGATACATCAAACGTATACTGGCTAAAACACCGACTCTTCGCACGAGTTCATTTTTAAAAAAATAAAACATTATTCTTGATATAATAGCTGAACTGTAAGGAGAGTAAAACTGTGTGCACAACATTGTATACAAAAATGTAAAATGATTTTTTTTTTTTTAGATAAATGCTATAATTGTAAATAACTGTTTAAAAGAACTGTAATTTTAAACCTCACACAATTAGCATTTAGAATTAATGTTAAATTATGAAAAAAATATAAAATTCCATGAAGAATAATTGTGTTACTTTTTAACATTTAAAGCGAGAAGACTTCAAAATGTTTTAACCCGGGAGCAGGCGCGTACTCGATACTAACATTAATGGTAGTGCGGGGACTCAGTCACCCCAATCAATTGTTTAGAATTATTTTTACTGTACACGATACAAATCGGAATTCTAGTGAACATTTTAATTTATAGAAAGTATACTTACCTTCTTTCAAGGACTATTCAATTCTTTGATGATTTGAGAAAAAATCCAATAAAACTGAACTAAAATGATTCAAAAGTACAAGACCATAATAAAAGGACGCAAATCAGACACTTTTCAATTATCCTACAGAAATGTTAAACCAATCAATTCTTTTCCAAATATCGCAAAACTCAATTGTTTACAATTTCCTAAGCGAAAAGCAAACGCATAAAAGATGGGAGGGAACTAATATTGAATAACCATACCATAAGATTGAAGGTCAATCAAATGATTAGCAAACGTACTGTGCAGCCTGGCTGAAAAGTGAATCATGGCTTCCTTTTTTTTTCTACAACTAATGTACAGTATTTCAATAATAATTACAATGGTGAATTGTTTATGTTAGAATTTTTCTCAGGGTCTGGGTTTCGTTTTTTTCTTTTAACAAGTAATATTTTATGTTAAAACGTAATAAAAAAATCTCTCATTGAGGAAATACAGCAAATAAAACAAAATGTTTATTTTTCTTTAATTTGGTTTTGGGATCAAAGATAGCTATTTGATGACGGAAAAAAGCCAGATAATAAACATAAATTATGTCAGTGTTGTTGTGTGTATTTTTTTTATTATGGAAGAAAGCATTTTGTTTTACTTCTCTTTCCGGTTATTTTTTTAAAAAAATCTTTAAATTTTCGATACGCTCGCGCCCCCCTTGTAGGGTTATCGCGCCCCCCCAGGGGGGCGCGCCCCACACTTTGAGAAACACTGTGTTACATTAAACTTTATCACTATTAAAATAATTATAAATCAGAAAGAATTCACTAAAAACACATACAATAATAAAAGGTTAATTACAAAATAACTTAAAAATAAAAAAAAATTTGTAACACAAAAAGAAAGAAAAATTCATTCTCTCATGGGCAAGATACAAATTTTAGAAATAGGTCTTCTGACTACACTATATTGGTCTTGATCGTTACAATCCCAATTCTATTATCCTTTGCAGGAAATACCTCGATCAATCTGCCCATTAGCCATTTATTGACTGCTCAGTTATCCTCTTTAATAAGGACTAAATCACCCACTCTAGCGTTATCCTTTTCAAATTTCCATTTAGATCTCTGTTGAAGATTACTTAAGTAATTATTACTCCACCTTTCCCATATAGACTGCACAATTTTTGTTAATCTCTGATATATGTTTAATCTATTTGTTTCTACATGTATTATATTTGGTTCACTAATGGAAGTAATTGGTCCAATTAAAAAGTGTGTCGGGGTCAAAACCGACAAATCATCTATATCCGTTGACAAAGGGGTGAGAGGACGGAAATTCAAAATTCCCTCAATTTGAGTCATAATGGTTAGAAACTCTTCATAATTAAACCTAGAATTGCCTGCCTCACGTTTAAAAGGAAATTCGAACGACTTTACGCCAGCTTCCCATAAGCCACCAAAATTTGCTGCTCTGGGAGGGAGAAATTTCCAATTTATATTTTCATCTACTAAGAAACCAGCCAATTCAGGATCGGGATTTATCACTAACTTGTAAAATCTCTTGAGTTCGGCATTAGCTCCTATAAATATTTTACCATTATTAGAAAATGTTAGAGAGGATCTTCCTCTTCTAGCAATAAATCTCTTTAATGAGGCAATAAATGCCTGAGTTGTTAAATCCGACACTAATTCAAAATGTACAGCTTTAGTGACAAAACACACAAAAATTGAAACGTATGTCTTATACAAACTACTTTTACGCTGTTTGTTGCTCTTGATCCAAAACAGTCCAATAAAGTCAATACCACTGCAATCAAAAGGAAAATTTTCCCTTTACTTTTCTTTAGGCAAATTGCCCATTATTTGTTCACAAGTTATAGGTTTCATTTTAAAACATACAAGACAATCATGTACTATTTTCCTACATACATTACGTCCTCTAAAAGGCCAAAATCTTGTCTTACTTGATATAGTAAGGCCTGTGGACCTAGATGGAAGTATTTTAAGTGAAAATATTCTACAATTAAATTCGTTAATTTAGGTTACAAGGTAATATTATAGGAAATTTGCATTCAAAGTTCAAATGACTATTACAAAGTCTACCACCAGCTCTCAAAACACCATCTTGATCTAAAAAGGGATTTAAACTTTTTATAACACTTTCTGGAAACACTCTACTATTTTCTTTCAAACTCTTTATATCCCTTTTGAACTCCTGTAGTTGCACAATCCTGGTTAAGGTGACCTCCGCTCGGTTTTTTTCCTGGACATCTAAAGGTCCTCTCCTTTCTTCTCCTCTGCAATTTGCTATGAACCTGAAAATAAAACTTAACATTCGAATTATTTTAGTGTACTTATTACTTATATTTAACAGGTCAGTTATAAATGTTGACTTTGTTAGACTTAAATTAACACAGTGCTTTGCGTTGCTTTTAAATTCACAGTTAAACTAATCACTATCAGTCACTGATGAAAAAATATTCCTTTCCAGAAAATCTTTCGTCGCTAAAAACGTAGGTCCATTCCACCACAAAGAGTTGTGAAGACTGGACGGGTCGAGACCTCTTGAAACGAGGTCAGCTGGGTTCTGTTCCGAAGAAACATGATGCCACTGCTCTGCGTTAGTCAGGTGGTGGATTGTGGCAACTCGATTTGCCACGAAGGTTTTAAGCACACACAAGTTAGGCTCCTTCTGGATCCACGCCAAGACAATGCTCGAGTCACTCCACAGGTACACGAGGGTGTTTTCATTTGTAAGGCAGTCTCAACTCTTTTCATCAGCTTTGCAAGAAGAACGGTGGCTCACAGCTCGAGTCGTGGCATTGTGACACTCTTCACAGGTGCTACTCTGCTTTTATTTGTTACAAGCTTCACGGTTGTTGCGTCATCTGGCGATTGAGAACGGCAATATATCACTGCTCCGTAACATTTCTCTGAAGCATCAGCAAAACCGTGAAGTTCCACCCTTGTCGCTTGAGGATGCACAATACATCTACCAATGCAGGTACTGCTTACACTGTTGAAGTCCTCAAGGAAACGATGCCACTCTTTAGCTCTCTCAGAAGACAACTCGTCGATCCAGTCGATTTTAAGACCCCAAAGACTCTGCATGAAGATCTTGGCTCTTGCGACTACTGGACCTAATAGTCCTAATGGATCAAACAGTGTAGCTATTGTCGAAAGGATACATCTCTTGGTGTATGAATCCTTTAACTTAACTGCGATTTTGAAAATTAAACAATCCTCTTGTGATATCCAGGACACTCCTAACGTCTTGGTTTCAATTGGATTCTCGAACTCATAATCTCCAATGATGTTTGATGCCAGTTCCGGATGACTAGTACCCCACTTGCGCAATTTCATTCCTTCTTTTTCAAAATGCCGGAAAGATGATTTTTCAAGGCCTTGGCTTCCATTAAAGACGCAGCGGCGCAAAGAACGTCGTCCATATAAAAGATCTCTCTAAGACAGTGCTTCTCAAACTTTCAATACTGGCGCCCCCTTTTCAATCACAATTTTTATCGCGCCCCCTTATACATAATAATTTACTGAATGCAATAATAATGCACTTTTACAATAAAGCAACAATATTTATTATAAACCGTACAAATTCATGACATAAGTATTAAATTTTGTATATGTTACTTTTAAGCAAAAAAAAGTTAAGTAATGGGATAATTACTAAGTTATTTTTCCTTTCTCTGATTTTTAAATTGTAACATATTACAAAATGCGGTGGTTGCTTAGAAGACAAAATATAGATATCAGCTAAATATAGAAAATGAACTCAGAGGGTCAATTTCTTATCTTAAAACTCCTTTCAAAAACTTTGCTCTGTAAGACAAGCCCATGGAAGTAGCTAATAATTATTAAACTTGTTCTTAATTTAGTATTAATTAATTAGTCATAAAATACTCTGTGCACCACTAATACATTAAAAGCAGTGTTTCTCAAACTTTCAATACTGGCGACCCAATTTTCAATCATAATTTTTGTCTCGCCCCCCTGTGCAACAATAATGTATTTACTGCAATAAAATGCACTTTGAGAGAGAGACGCTAAAGTTACAATACGATCTTAATTATAAACCGTACAATTTAATACGATAAGCATATTAAATTTTGTGTATATGTAACTTTTAAGTAATATATATTTTAAGAAAATTACTTAAAATATATATTACTTAGAATTATGTTATTTTTCTTTCTCTAATTTTTAAATTGGAACAGATCGCAAAATGATGTATTTAATTAAAGATTTATTTCCTTCAGCATTCATTTCTCAAAGCACAAATGTCATTAGGAAAATAGTCTAGTCAATGTCGCTCTCTATCATATCCATCACATCTGGCATTATAGGGTACGTTTGCGTGAGTCTGGGCAACCTATCGGACGTCTGCGCTAAACATGTAAAAATGCTTTTCCTCGTACGATTCCAGTCAGTTTTTGTCGACTCGATACTCCTATAGCTACAGAATCTAGCTTGAATGTACATTTTTTTTAATTTCCACGTTAATTGTAATTCACGGTAATTAAGTATTTACGGCAGTAGATTAAAACAATATCATACATACATTTTTAAGTCGTAAGCAAACATTCGACCATAATAAAGAATCAACAAGTACACAGACGAACGAGCATGGTTCCGAAAATTAAATCAAGGCGATCTTCTCAAAAATACTCAAATTTTGGATTTACCACTACTGAAGTAAATGATGGAAAAAAAGCCCCAGCTCGATATGTGTTAAAACTTACAAATCTGAAGAACAAGTGAAAGTTGTTTTTAAAACCATGTAAAATCATTTAGCTATGTTGGCAAAGAATTTTTAAAAAGTATTTTCTGGATGAGGACAGCTTGGTAGCAAGTTACGAGTGGATTAGGGATCTGTTTCAAGATACTCCAGAAGGGCTCTCAACTTCCGAAGAAGAAATCTTCATAGATTTCACATCCAGTGAAAAATTAAAAGACAATTTTGTAATAAATCGCTCTTTTAATTTTGGGTAGAGGTGGATGAGGAATGATCTGTACTGAAAACAAAAGCACTTCGTATACTATTACCAATTTTAACATCCTACCTTTTTCAAACCGGATTTTCTGCAGTGGATGCCTTGAAGACAAAATATAGATCTCAGCTAAATATAGAAAAATAACTCTTTAAGTGTCAATTTCTGATATTAAACCTTTCTTTGAAAAACTTTCCTCTACAAGACAAGCCCGTGGAAGTCCCTAATAATTATTAAACTTGTTCTTAATTTAGTAATAAGATTGATTGATTGAATATTAAAGTCGCACTGTTCAGCTGCGCGAGGGCTTTTGACGACGGACCACGTAATTTTGAACCATGGTCAAGTGACGTGGATGACACCTGAGCTGGCACTCCTCTCTCCTAACTACCACAACACACCAACGGGAAAACGTTTCAACTCTCAACAGATTTAACGTGCGTCGCTGCCCTACACGGCGGGTCTTTAGTGATACTGGGCTCGAACTCGTGACAAGGCAAGCCACGATCCGATACCTATACCACTCGGCTACCGCGGCCAAATTCAGTAATAAGAAATTATTTATAAAATACCTTCTTCAGTTCTGATACATCAAACGTATACTGGCTGAAACACCGACTCTTCGCACGAGTTCATTTTTTAAAAAAAAAATTAAAACATTATTCTGGATATAATAGCTGAACTGTAAGGAGAGTAAAACTGTGTGCACAACATTGTATACAAAAATGTAAAATGATTTTTTTAGATAAATGCTATAATTGTAAATAACTGTTTAAAAAGAACTGTAATTTTAAACCTCACACAATTTGCATTTAGAATTAATGTTAAATTATGAAAAAGAATATAAAATTCCGATGAAGAATAATTGTGTTACTTTTTAACATTTAAAACGAGAAGACTTCAAAATGTTTTAACCCGGGAGCAGGCGCGTACTCGATACTAACATTAATGGTAGTGCGGGGACTCAGTCACCCCAATCAATTGTTTAGAATTATTTTTACTGTACACGATACAAATCGGAATTCTAGTGAACATTTTAATTTATAGAAAGTATACTTACCTTCTTTCAAGGACTATTCAATTCTTTGATGATTTGAGAAAAAATCCAATAAAACTGAACTAAAATGATTCAAAAGTACAAGACCATAATAAAGGACGCAAATCAGACACTTTTCAATTATCCTACAGAAATGTTAAACCAATCAATTCTTTTTCCAAATATCGCAAAACTCAATTGTTTACAATTTCCTAAGCGAAAAGCAAACGCATAAAAGATGGGAGGGAACTAATATTGATAATAACCATACCATAAGATTGAAGGTCAATCAAATGATTAGCAAACGTACTATGCAGCCTGGCTGAAAAGTGAATCATGGCTTCCTTTTCTTTTTCTACAACTAATGTACAGTATTTCAATAATAATTACAATGGTGAATTGTTTATCTTAGAATTTTCTCAGGGTCTGGGTTTCCTTCTTTCTTTTAACGAGTAATATTTTATGTTAAAACGTAATAAAAAATCTCTCATTGAGGAAATACAGCAAATAAAACAAAATGCTTTTTTTTTTCTTTAATTTGGTTTTGGGATCAAAGATAGCTATTTGATGACGGAAAAAAAGCCAGATAATAAACATAAATTATGTCAGTGTTGTTGTGTGTATTTTTTTTTATTATGGAAGAAAGCATTTTGTTTTACTTCTCTTTCCGGTTATTTTTTTTAAAAAAAATCTTTAAATTTTCGATACGCTCGCGCCCCCCCAGGGGGGCGCGCCCCACACTTTGAGAAACACTGCTCTAAGAACAGGTGCAGCCGAAGGAAAGTTCTTCTCTTCATCTCTCGATAACTAAAGTAAAGTTCTAGTTCTAAGGATGCCCTCACCTTGCCATATGTGACTGTTTTCATCTCAAAGGTTTTCACCGGATCCTCTGGACTTTCTTTCCACAAAATTCTAAGCAACGGCTGTTGGCTCTCATGAATGAGTATCATTCGGTACATCATCTTTACATCTGCTGTAAAGGCATAAGGATGCTCTCTATATTTAATCATAATTGTAAACAGGTAATTTTTAACCAGTCCTCCATTGTATTGTATGGAATTCAACGATAATCCATTACTTGTAGGATTGGTAGCATTAAAAACTACCCTCAGCTTCGTTGTGCTCTTTTCTGGTCTAAGGATGCCATGGTGTGGCATATAATAGGCAATCTCCGAGTTGTCATTCTCTGCGACAACTTCTTTCATGCGACCAAGTTGCTCATATTCATGTATAAAGTCTATATACAAATTTAGATATCGAGGATCTCTAATTAATCGAGTCCACAGCGCATTTAATCGTTTTAGAGCGATATCCCTCGATTCACCTAAACAATTTGGTTCGTTTTTAAGGGGCATTTTAACCACATACCGACCCTCATCATCTCTAGAATGCGTTTTTAGGAAGTGATCCTCAGAAAAAAATTGCTTCTTCATTTTTAGTTCTCTCTACCTCTACGTTTTCCAACTCCCAAAACATTTTTAAAGTCTAATTTAAATCTCCTTTAATTAATTCACAATGAACCCGTGCTTCAGTATCTGCAAAACTATTGCTCCCTGAAGTCACGAACCCAAACACAGTATTTTCGAAAATAAGATTGGAATTTTCAGAACGAATTTGCCCACTATACGCAATAATTCATAAAAAATTTCTGCACCCAATAAACAATCAATAAGAACAGGCACATAAAAGGAATCATGTGCTAAATTTATATTTTCAGGAATTAATCCTTTCACATTTAGATTTTTAACTGGAGTTAAATCAGTAATTTTATCTACAGGTAACATTTTTATTTTCTTTTTATAACTGCCATCGGAATTCGAGATTTCTGTAGTTACATACAGAGGAGTCATTTAAACACGTGACCAGAATATTTACTTTTTCTTTTCTTAATCCTAATTTTTCTATGAATTTCTTCGTAATTAGATTCGTCATAGAACCGGCATCAAGCAGACCTCTTATCTTCCTTTTCTCACCATATGAATCTTTTACAAAACACTTAACGGAACTCAAAAACACACTAGTGCTTCCCTTTTTTTGATTAATTGCAAACACGGCGTTACTGTCTTTCTCCGAATCCTCTTCAGGAGGGAAATCCGTAGGATTAAATACTCTCGCATCCGCATTTAACCTTGACTTGGTTGATGGATGGAAAGCATTCGACTTATTATGGCTTTTTTGAAAATTCGTATTTTGTTTTGGGAAATGTAACGAGATATGGTGCCTCTTAGCGCATAATTTACAAGGCTTGGCTTTGCGCTTCGACGCCGTACAACCTACTCTTAAACACAGAAAGCATAGTCACTGTTTTTTAACCATCTCAATTCTATCATGAACGGAAAGTTGTTTAAATTTTGCACAAAAAGAAATAGCATGATTTTCACAGCAATATGAACATTTTGTTTCATTGACATCGGACAAAAAAACACTAGTTACACTTTTTAACTTCTTTCTGTCGACGCCACTTTTAAAGAATTTATTTTGTCGGAAACCCGTATTATTTCATCTCTACTTGAAACATTAGAAGACAAACAAATCCAATTAACGACCAAGCTTATCTGGCTTGCACCAATTTTCGCTCATTTTAATATTAATATAACTGGTCAGTTCTTGATCAAGATAATTATCTGATCAGCAACAATTAACTGGCATTACTCATTAAAATCATTAACGTTTCTCAATTTACAATAATAATCAAACATTGCTTCAATTCTAGAAGCAAACTGAACATAATTCTCATTCGGTAATTATTGGGACCTTCGAAACTGATTAAGCAATACTCGAGGTGTTGGTTGAAATTGTTTTAACACTAACTGCTTGATTTTTTCATAATTACCCAGTTCCTCTTGTTTAACATGAATCATTAAATTTCCCACTTTTTCTCCCAACATACTCAATAAAAAATTTCTGCTTTAAATTTATCCTCCACATTTTTTGTTTTAAAAGCTTTTTCTAACGATTGAAAAAATAAATTATAGGCTTCTGTGTATTAGAAGGGACAGGTATTGTTAGAGTTTTGATACTTTTAATTAAGTTTTCAATATCAGATGGACCAGATTCGAAATGGTCACTTTTATCTTGCGCAGGGGACAATTTACATCTAGCATTAGTTAACTCACGTTCTTTCTTTAACTGTTCTAATTTAATTTTTTCAAATTCAATCTTGGCCTTTTCAGACTCTAATTTAAATTTTTCTTGTTCAATTTTAGCGTTCTTTTCCGCCAAAACACCAACAATTACACTTTTCAGAAACTCCTTATCTGTTTCAAAGATTTCACTACTCTCTCTCAATTTTTTTTAATACTAGAATTTTTGGATTCTGGGGTATGTCTAATCCTAGCTCCTCGGCGACCAGCAAAAGCTTGTCCTTTTTAAGACTTTTAATTGTCAACATCTTAACACATAACATTAATTTGATATCAAAATAAGAAGCAAGGAAATCGCTCTCACTTTGACTGATGAATTGCGCTGGACTCTCAAGACACACAATACTTTCTCCGAAGAAAATCAGTTCTCGCTTTCACTTTTTGGTATACAGTCTCAGATACAATTTTCTCTCATCACTATGCGCTGTTTTTATCCGGATTCTACCGGACCAATGTTATGGCTCACTCCGTCGAATACTCAGGACTCAATCACAACACAGTTTTTAGTGGACTGGTATAATAATTGAGGTAATAATTGAGCATAAGGTAATAATTAGCTATAAGAAACTTATACCTGTAATTTTTAACAGAAATAACTCTTGAACTGTTGCAGATGACACTAAAAACATTTTTTTTTTGTTATTAAAAAGAATGTGGAAAAGGAATTTAATGGATACAATGTTTAACTTTAGAGCCTTCACATTTTGTACAATAGTGCAACCTAACCCAAAAGTTATAATTACAAATTAGTAATTTGATGATGCATGGAAATGAGTCAGTTTTAAAACTTTTGAAGCTAATAAGGTATGTCGATTACTTCTCGTGAACCAAATCTTTCTTATGACCCCGAAGATAAAAATCACATGAATTTCTTTCTGGTGAGTAAGGTATTCAGTGCAAGAATTCAGGTTAGCGATATGAATAATGACAAACGATAACTCGGGTTTCAAATTTCCAATTAACCGAGTCAAAAACACTGCCTGTTCTACGCAGAGGAACACCATTTTACATGAATAATATTCACCGGTACTTATACCCAGATAATGAATTTGGAGAAAATCCCCTGTCCAACATTACCTTATAGCGTTAGCCTTAGTTGTTTACTCAAAGAAAATTGGAGCAATTATTTTTAATCCACAAAGAGCAGCCCAAATAATTTCCGTTTTCAGATGTCTAACAGTCTTATATTACAAAAGTAAGGCTTAGAAAAGCATCAAAAGAGATCATTCTACCAGTTCTCCAGACCAGACTGCCAGAAATGGGCTCAATGAAAAAACCATTTCTTCTTGTGGTTCTATTTCCCGTTATCGATGAGGTCCAGTGGCGTAACGTACACCTCCGTATTGCGGGGTAGTCCAGGGTTTTAAGGGGCCCAAAGCCTGACCGACACCAAGTACGTATTTAACCAATTTATAAAACATTAATGGCAAAATCTGACTTTGCAAGGGGGCCCTAATATTCTCCGTTACGCCATTGATGAGGCCCAATATCTCATTGGCCAAGTTCCATTGCTAACATTATTTGGGATGAGTTGTAAAGTTTGGATCTTGTAAGGAAAAAATAAGATACCTTTTAAAATTTGTAAAGGCAAAGCAAGTACACAGTATAAAAGTGCAAGCAAATAACAAAGAACAAATAAAAAAAAAGTCGTTGCCTCAAAAGTTCTTAAACACCTCAGTAAAGCGCCGTTTTAGAGTCGCTAAAAATAATGTACAACGCGGAGATGAGTTCCTGTTCATTGAATGTATCGAATTACAAAGAGGGCAGCCAGGGTTAAGAAATAAATGGAGGTGCTTTACCAGACAGTCATATCCAGTCAGAAACCGGAACTGGGTTACAGCTTCCCGACGTGGACTCCTCGGGATTGTTGGGAAATCCCAAGTTTCTGTGGTGTATACAGACTAATTTTCATCGGAGGGATTATATTCTTTAAAAAAGTGGAGATGAGAGAGAGAGAGAGACAGAGGAAGAAGCTCCGAGACGAAATCTTGATGCTAAAATTTAAAAGTCTATTGGTCTATTGGAGGAATTTGGAGCCCCAAACCTCACCCTTGTGTACGCCACTGCTCAATTTTCCGATGCTTTGACTCATTGACTGCCAGGTAAATTTAGAGCGTCATGCCCAGGGTATCAAGGTTTTATTTTAAAGCAAACATGAAATTTTTCAAAATATAATAATATTAAGCTATTGATATAATATTGTAATAGCATTTACAGTAATTTTTTTTTAAAATTCATTACGAGATAACTCGTAGTCGGGTGTCACTGAATAAGATTCCTGTGCTGAGTGCCACTTACGAGTTATCCCATATATATATATATATATATATATATATGGGTTTTTTTTCAATAAAATTCTTCACGTACAAAAATTTTCCTTTCGTTTTGCTTGATTTTACAAGCTCGTCACCTAATTTAATCTGACGACAGTCAGATGTGTAATGTTACGTCAGATTTTCATTCAGACGTGTAATGCTTCTTACTGGGAAAAACATATAAGGCGATGGTAGTTGCAAAGAGTTATAAAATAACAAAAATGAATTGATAAGTAGTAATTAGCAGAGAGAAAAACCATCTGTTGATACAAAAAATCGCTCTACCCTACTTCGAAATCTTTCTGTAGAATATATACAAGTTCTATAACCAAATAAATTGAGGGAATAAAATGAAAAGGATGCGTCAATTTAGGGAATCAGTATTATGCATTTATTTGACGGTGACGGAAGCAATGTATATGTCACAGGAAAATGATGAAATTAGAATTTCATCAAATCCCTAAGGGAGAGGATCAATTGACGGGAGATGTTAAAATAACGTCTCTTCAACGTCATTTCCCTGATAAAAGTAAGGGATTTGAACAAATCCCTGATCTGTTTCAGTGAAATGATGATACATTTTGTCAAGAGTTTATAAGTAATTATTTAACAAATAGGGTGCATTATTAAGCGTAGAAGTAAGTAATACAACTATAGCTAATGAAATACAAATTATTTATTCGAAACTAATTAACAAATAATTAGAAAATTAGGCTGGTATTTTTTATGTGTAACATCCTTCCTTTCGGTTACTTACACACTAAACTATCAATCCCTATGTTAATCCTATGATGCCATTTTTTTAAAGATATGGGGTTAATATTTAGGGGATCGATAGTATTACCTGTATGGTTAGGGATTACAAGGACTCGACCCTCCAGGTGTCTCTCCCCCCCTCTTGACAGCATTTTGCCAATGCAAATCCTGACTAGTTCCTTCTTTCACTGAAACTGTTCAGAGATTTGATAAAATCACTTACTTTCATCAGGAAAATGACATTGAAGAGACTTATTTTAACACCTCCCGTCAATTGATCATATCCCTTAAGGATTTGATGAAGTTCTTAATTTCGTCATTTCCCTGTGACACATACAAATACACCTGCGTGTGTGATTTTCATTACTTGGAACATCTTCCATCCACAGAAAAAAAGGATGCTTTCCAAGTCGTGTCAAATGTGAACATCGTAAGGAGGCTAGGTATTTTTGTCCAGTGTGTCCCAACAACCCAGCACTTTGCGTTGACCCTTCCCTTGCTTTAAATCTCATCATACACAGAATCAACAATAAAAATATTTTTTTAGTTTTTGGAATACATTCATATATATATGTATGTATAAAACTATTATGTTACAATCTAATCGTCTAAGTAACAATTTTGAAAAAAAAATTGATAATTAATATGTTTTTTGTACTGTATACATTTTTCATTCATCCTTTCTAATAATTCCTAACTCAAATGGAGATATGCAATCAATCTAAAATTTTAACCTGAAATATACGCGATATCTCGTAGCTGGCAGTTTTAATACACTCGCTACTGCGAGATATCACGTCGTTCGCAGTGAATGGGTTAATTTTATTCTTTCTTGAATTTGGCATTTATAACTTGTTTCTGTTATTCGTATGATATGTAGCCTGATAGAATGGAAAGATAGTGCCTAAGATCAAATGGAAATGACATCGTATATCTGCGGGAATCTGCTAGGTATTTTTGTCTTTAATGACATGGCTGTCGTGTCCCAATTGGACGAGCGGCGGCAAGGCCCAGCACTTGACATTATGTGTCTGGAATACATTTCACTGTTGAAAAAAAAAAAAGAAAAAGTTCAAAGCAAATATTTTCTCGTTTCACATGTTTTTTCAGGAGAGACAGATTTGAGTGATTTTGATTAAGAATAAATTAAGTGCTAGGAGGATTATACGAGTCCAGGAGTATACTCCTGGGTCCCCCAGTATAGTTTTCTATAAATTTTGCTACTTTTCTGCAAAGCTTTAGTTTGTCGAAATTAGTGATATTATACCTTTGCATATCTTATTTGCCTCTTTACAAATTCATTATTGTCTTATGTTACTTTTTAGAATGTTTTATATTTATCAGCCTTTCCCTTAATGAAGGATTACAGGTGATTGGCAATAGTTCTTTTTCTTGTTCTAGATCTGCATTGGTTTCATAAAACTAAATATTTTAATAGATATCTCCAAAGAAATATTAGTTTCCGTCCTTTCAAACCAGAAAAATTATGACCACGTGCTTTTATTTGAACTCTATCATCCCTTTTCGCTTAGTCACATTTCAACCGACCTTGGCTGTCACGAGCCTAGTGTCACTGAAGATGCCATCTAGTGAGACTATGAGAAGCTATTTATAAAAAATTGTAAGTTAATTAAAAGTCACGCCGGGTTCTTTATTTCAGAAGCGGGGACCGATGGACATTATATCTGTCGAGGCTTAAGGCTACAGTGGACAGTAAAAAAAAAAATTTAATTTTTTACAAACATGCCCCAAATTTTTACTGGCTGTGTGTAACTTAGAACTAAAACCATATAAGAAATTTGGTGAGGAAAAAATGAGTAGTTTTTAAGAAATTTAAAATTTTAAAAAAATGTTCCATGCGTTTTGATTTTTTTTAAAATTTCATATTTTCACCTGATTTAACTTCTTTAAGAAATTCTTTACAAATGTATGCATGCAATGTAATGTTTTATATGATAATTTACAAAATATGGGTAAACGCAAATTTTTATATAAAGATTTCAAGAATTTTAATGATTTCCTACATAAAAAACTTTGATTTCTTCTTTCACCCTATCACTATTACTACAATGCATCCAAAAATTTATAAGTATACATTAGATGAATACTTTTGGAAAATTTTGTTACAATTCGACAAAAACTGCAACGCATGGAGCATTTTGAATTTTGGTTTCGAGGCAAATTTTTGATTCTGAAAAAAACAGCATTTTTTATTTTAAGGGAAATTAACTTAGTTTTTTTTTAAAAAAATAAAGATATAAATATAAATTTGAAATTGAAAAACACCAATATCATACAAATATAAGATAGATGCAGTATATATATATATAAGGTTCTGCAATATTTATTGTAACAGTCACATTGACACGTGGTATATACAGTAATAAAAATTGAAATAAGCTAGAACTTTCTTATAATATTTGAAGTAAATTAGCAGAATGTATTTCATTATTGTTTTATCTCAACCAGATAGTATATTATATATTTGATTAATCACAATGAGTAAAAATAAAGTATTTCAATGGGATTAAATTACAAAAATTCAACATTTTTTCGAGGAAAATTTTTCATTTTTAAAAAAACAGCTATTTTTATTATAAAGGAAAAAACTTATAGTTTTTTTAAAAACAATTAAAGACATTCATATAAATTTGAAAAACACTAATATCTTAAAGATAAGATAAACATAGAATATATATATATGTAAAAGATTCTGTAATATTTATTGTAACAGTCACATTGACATGTAATATATATAGTGATAATAATTGAAGTAAGCAAGAACATTCTAATAATATCTAAAGTAAATTAGCAGAATGTATTTCATTATTATTTTATCAACTAGATAATATATCACAATGAGTAAAAATAAAGTATTTAAATACAATTAAATTACAAAAATTCAAAAAAATAACAAATCCAATTACACATAACAAGAAAACTGTTAAGTCGGATAAAAAAGATTTAAAAAGCACGGGCACTATAGGCTGCATCTGTATTCGTGGCATTTCTTTTCCTTTTCTTTTGTTTCGTAGAAATATCCTGAGAAAGGCGTCGCTTCTCTTGTCTTTCAGCAGTAGTCAAAGAAAAACTGCCATTTAGGCATGAGTCCTCTTTCAATTCAAGAGATTTCACATAGCCCAAATTGTGCCTTTCGATTGCATCCATTACTGCTATTTCCACCCTCCTAGTTGAAGGCCACCGCAACGAACTATCTCAATGACGCAATGCTTGGGTGGAGTCAATGAAGAAGAGCCTTTTGCCGATTGGATTATTTTATTATTAGAACCTTTGCTTTATGTTAACTGTAAGATTAACGGAGAAATCCTTTGTTAGAAATAGTACTGCGCGGGACTTTGTATGTATATGTAGAATGCTGCTCTCGTGAAATGATATCCGTATTAAAATTGCTATAGAATAATCCCTGGTGTGATTATTACTTGAACCTGTTTGTTGTAACCCTGCGAGTTCAACATATTTTGGCGTCCGTGAATAATTTTCTCGTTAAATATGGATATCGATATTCTGAAAGCAAAACGAAAGTCATTAAGAGCAGCGTTCACTGTGTGTTGCAATAGAATGGAAACTGAAACTTTAAGTAACAATGAAGTCAACGCTTTGTATAAGCAGTTACAAGATTAATTCTCTCGGCTGGAAACGACTCAAGAAGAAATATCTGATTTGTTATTAACAAGTGATGAACTTACAAATTATATGAAGAGGATTTTTTGAAAGCCGAAGAATATCGCGACAAATTTTGTCAAATTTGTTCACTTTTGGAAGCTAGCCAAGAGAAAATTTTAGTTCCGGAAGAAAATGTTTCCGTTGAAAAGCGATAGTTCAAGCTCCCAAAACTTGAATTAAGAAAATTTAGTGAATATAACCGAAAGATTTTCTTGCGTTTTGATCGCAATTCGAAAAAATTCATTTGGATAGGACGATTGCAGAAGAAGATAAGTTTCAATATTTATTACAGTGCGTAGTTCCGAATTCTAAGGCAGCTAGATTAGTGTCCATTTTTCCGCCGACGAAGGACAATTATTCCAAAGCAATTACGCAATTGAAGGAGCGTTTCGGAAGACACGAACTTTTAGTGCAGATATACGTACGAGACTTGCTCTCCATCGTAATGAAGAATGCAGCTGGTCGGATTAGAGTGGATATGTCGGAGCTATACGATTTATTGGAAAGCAAACTTATGGCTCTCGAGAGTCTTGGCCGTACGAAAGAAAAGTTTGCTGAATTCCTGGAGTCATTGGTTGAATCCTGCTTACCGGAAACCGTGCTTCGTGCGTGGGAAAGAAGTCGCTCTGGGGAAGATTCCTCACTGCAAGATAGTACGCGCTCGCTGGATAAATTATTGTGTTTTCTTCGGAACGAAGTGGAAAGTGAGGAGATTATCAAGCTCGCCCGTACCGGGTTGGGAGCTTCACGCGTGTCGCGTCCTCGTTCTCAACCAGATGAACCTGATTGCTCTACAGCTGCCACCCTTGTGAATTTTCAAGACAATTCAGGTAGGAGAAATTTTCGTTGCATTTTTTGTGATAAACCTCATAATTCTTCAGAATGTTTTTCGGCAAGAAAAATGCCCATAGAGGATAAACGAAAACTTTTGGCACAGAAACATGCCTGTTTTTTTTTTGCCTTAAAATTGACCATGTTTCTCGTTCATGCAAATACAAAGTGAAATGTTTATCATGCGATAAAAGTCATTATACTATTATGTGTGCAAACAGAGAATATGCTAAATCAAATGATGAAAGTACTGTTGTATCAAGTAGTGTACTATCAAATCAATCTGTCATTAATGAAACTGTATAATTGCAAACTCTTGTTTTAAAAATAAAGCACAATGGTAAAGAACTCAAAGTTCGTACGATTTTGGATAGCGGTTCACAAAAGTCTTATATATTGGAGAGGATCATTAAAGGTTTGAAGCTACGACCCAAATTAAAACAAACCATTGTCCACGTTTTGTTTGGGCGGAGAGAAACTAGCTATCACTCCCATTTAGTTTTTGATGTTTATTTGAAACATTTTGAAGACACGTATGCTCACTCGGTTGAAGTGCTATCTTAAAAGAAAATATGTGGGTTTGTACCCAAAATAGTTGGTCTTTGTACTTTACAAGAATTGAAAGAAAAGAATATTACTTTGTCTGATTTAGAGGCTAAGGAACATGACATATTGATTTGCTCTTAGGAGCAGATGTCATTGGGAACATTTTAACTAGTAATTCTTTGAAACTAAGCTCAGGTGTAACTGTTGTACAAACTAAATTTGGTTACACAGTGATAGGAAAAACAAACACTATATATATAATAACTTGTACAATTATGTGGTTTCTTTGCATTGTGCTAATTTCACCGTAACTGATCTGTGGAATTTAGATGTCATAGGCATTACAGACCCAACTGAAGATGCTAAGCGTAAACATGCGCATTCTGATTTTTAAATCAATTTAAAGAAAACTTATCTGTTCTTCCTCATGGATAGTATGAATTGCCACTTCCCTTTAAATTCGAAACTCAGCTACCAAATAATAAGACGGCTACTTTTAAAAGACACAAAAGAATGTGTCAAAGAAATAATGAACAAAATCAATTAAATAACTATGAGGTAGTTTTTAGGCAAAGGGAAGATCTACAAATAATAGAAAAGGTTCCTAAGACCGAAATTGATAGTTTCGGCTATTATTTACCCCATAGACCTGTTATAAAACAGGCGAGTCAGACAATGAAAATACGGTCAATGTTTGATGCTTCTGCCAGAGATAAAAATCAACTGTCCCTTAATGACTGCTTGAACAGAGGCCCTAACTTAATTGAGCTCATACCTGATATAATTGACAGGTTTAGGCTGTATCCAATTGGTCTATCGTCAGACATCGAAAAAGCGTCCCTTCAGATCAGTATTATCCCTGAACACCGAGATTATTTGAGGTTTTTCCTTCCTACTCTTAAAGAAACTAAAATTTACCGACACTGCCGAGTTGTGTTTCGAATTTGTTCTTCTCCATTCTAACTCTTTGCATGCATAGAGTCTCCACAGGCATTAGACCATCTCCTGTAGAATTCCCCAGCCCGTTTTGACCATGTGACACAAAAATTAAATCACTCATTTATCGTTGACAATTGTGTCACCGGAGTTAGAAATATCCAAGAGCAAGAAAATTTTATAGTTAAGGCAATGGAAGTAATGGCTAAGGGATGTTTTAACTTTCGAGGTTGGGAAAGTAACGTTCCAGGTCGCTATATTTCCCGTAGTTCAGGTGTAACTTCTTTGCTTGGACTGTTGTGGGATTTAGACAAAGATACATTAAAATGTAATCTCAATTATTCAGGGGAGGGTGAGATAAGTAAACATAATGTTTTGGCTATGGTACATAAAATTTTCGATCCTCTAGGTATTTTGAGTCAAACCACTTTGTTACCTAAGATACTGTTACAAGAAGCTTGGAAACTGAAGTTACAATGGAACGAACCTTTGCCCGAAAACATACAGAAAACCTTTCCGAATTGGCCGGATGAAACATAATATCTTGAGAAAATTGATATCCCACGTTATGTTGAGATAAATGGGAATTCGGAGTTACATCTCTTCGTGGATGTATGCAAGAGTTCCTATGGGGTCTGTGTTTACGTTCGAACTGTAACGCCCTTAGGAGTTAAAATTATATTGATCAGAGCAAGGTCCAAGGGAGCACCATTAAAAACTTTGACTATTCCTCGACTAGAATTAATGGCTTGTTGTATTGGTGCGAGGCTAGTTTACGCAGTGTTTGCAGCCTTGGATTTACCTGATTTAAAAATTGTTGCATGGAGTGACTCAATGGTGGCTAAAGAACCATGGAGATTGGTCAGTTTTCGTGGCCAATAGAATAAGTGAAATTAATAGTCTTGTCCCGTCTCAGTTTTGGCGCCATGTGCCGGGCGAATTAAACCCCGCAGATTTGCTTTCCAGAGGCAGTGTCCTCGTTTATTTTCCGATTCCCTTTGGTGGGAGGGTCCTTCCTGGCTCTTTGAACACCCTAGTAAATGGCCCATAGACCATCTGGCTTGCGAAACCTCAGAGGTAGAGCGAGAAAAAAGGAAAATTAAATTATGTAATCTGGTTGCAGTTGAATGTATGCCATTAATTTTTCCAATTTTCAGTCAATCATTCGTTTTATCTCGTGGATGTTGCGGCTTGTGAAAAACGCGAAGAAAAAGCGGTAATTTCGAGAGATTGGAGATTTGACAGTTCAAGAGATAGAACACGTGAAGAAAACTCTCATAACAATTGTTCAA
The DNA here is from genome assembly GCA_019973935.1 of Trichonephila clavipes. Classification (NCBI taxonomy): domain Eukaryota; kingdom Metazoa; phylum Arthropoda; class Arachnida; order Araneae; family Nephilidae; genus Trichonephila; species Trichonephila clavipes. The sequence goes on from BMAU01015014.1 coordinate 36,283, forward strand.
GCTAAATTTTTTCCCTTTGAGGACTCGTTTCCTAATATGAATGTCATTACAGACGAAGAGGGTATAAAAAGAGTTAAAACCTGAATAACTCAGCGGTCAGATAATCCGGAATTTATTTACCCTATTATTTTACCAGGCGAGTGTCTTTTTACACAATGGCTCATTGAATACTATCACTGACAAAATTGTCATGCTGGAACGCAAATACTTCTCGGAATATTTAGGGAGAGATTTTGGATTGTAAGAAGTAGAAGGGTGGTCAGGAAAATTGTAAGAAGTTGTGTATAAGATGTCAACGATATAAGTGTAAATCTCCAGGTAGCGAGCCAGTGTCCCTGCCGAGCGATCGTGTCAATGACGCAGTGGTGTTCGAGGTAGTGGGTGTAGATTTATCAGGGCCCTTCATTTCCACATATTCACCCCAACATATAGGACTGTTCATTTAGAATTGACATGATCATTATTCAATGAAGCTTTTTTGTTGCCTTTGAGACGTTTTATTGCCAGGAGGGGGAGACCACGAGTAATTTATTCTGACAACGGAACAAATTTTCGAGGAGCTCAAGGGGAATTAAGTGACATTGACTGGGAAAAAATCTTGAAACTAACTACCATACAACGCATAGTTAGGAAATTTAATCCTCTCACAGCCGCTTGGTGGGGCGGTTGGTGTGAGAGGTTAGTTCGTGTGTTAAAGGAACTGTTGAGAAGGACTCTCGGTAACGCCGTTCTCACGACCGAGGAGTTGCAGACAGTATTGTGCGACTGTGAATCCGTAATTAATTCTAGGCCACTTACTTACCTATCCGAAAACTCTGATAATTTAGTCCCTCTGTCCCCAGCCATGTTTCTTGTGGAAAATCGCAACCTGGACGTTGCTGATATTGATTACCGGGATACTGTAAATCTACGTAAAAGGGTTAGATATCGACAAAAATTGTTGAATGATTTAAGACAGATTCAGAAAGGAGTACTTAGGTCTCCTAATTCAAAATAAAAATAAAAAAGGTCCATTGTCAGAACTACGGCTAGGAGAAATTTTCCTCATTGGGGATGACATCAAAAACGGATGCGTTGGCCTTTAGCTAAAGTCATTCGGCTGATTCCTGGAGAGGACGGCAAAATCAGAACTGTGGAACCAAAGTCTCCAACTGGAACAATGTTGCAATCCATTCAAAGAGGAATCGACTGCACTTCCTTTGGAAGTGCAGTCGACAGAAACCCCCGATGATCCTTTAAACGATTGTACATTTACTAATCCTATTTCTTCTATTTCTAGTGATATGCTTTCAGATTCTAACGACTCCCGTAGCGTCTTGGCTAGAGTATCCAGGCATGGACGGGTCATCAAGGCACCAGAGAAACTAGACCTCTTCAACCAGGCCTTATATGTTTTTGAGTCCAAGTGATGTTGACTCAAAAAGGAGGAGGATGTTGAAGGCCACCGCAACGAACTATTTCTATTACGCAATGCTTGGATGGAGTCAACGAAGAAGAGCCTTTTGCCGATTGGATTATTTTATTATTAGAACCTTTGCTTTGTGTTAACTGTAAGATTAACGGAGAAATCCTTTGTTAGATATAGTACTGCGCGGGACTTTGTATGTATATGTAGGATGCTGCTCTTGTGAAATGATATCCGTATTAAAATTGTTATAGAATAATCACTGGTGTGATTATTACTTGAACCTGTTTGTTGTAACCCTGCGAGTTCAACCTCCTTTTGGAGACAAATACCTCTTTTGGGCATTTTCGCCAAACGCAGCTATGCAGACTTTCATAGGTATTTTGCTTCTTGCTGCTACGCATCTTTCAAGAATGGTGTCTGAAGCTAAACGTTGATAAACGGGCATAATTTTCTCCACATTTTGTGGCGACAAGTAAGTTCTCATGGAACTGTGTGACCCTGGGGTTTCACCTTTGTCTATAGCTCTTTTATAGAAACACCATGATGATTCCCCTTCAGGACATTTACCATGCATAGGCTTTTTGTCAGTTGACGAGCAATGTATCTGGCTGGCATATATAGCAGTTTTCATTTTATAGGTATCAGGAACATTATCTTTTATTGCCTTTCTATAGTAATTTTGCAACTTTGTGATGTTTTTATCTGTCAGGCTTCCCTGCCTTCGCCCGTCAAGAGTCACTTTTTTCACCTTCCACTGTTTCACTTTGTTGCGTAACGATGTGCCTAGCCTCTTCGCAATATGATTCAGGCACTCTTCCTTTTCGATTTTTATATCAGAACCATATATTTTATTGTCCGACAAAAATTGAAAAGTTTTTGAGTCACCATCACTTAAGCATGGAAACGAGTCTCATTTGGCATTCACTAATTGACCTTCTCCACATAATTAGTGCAGCGTGCATCTCCATGGCTCCAGAAGTTCCATCAAAATTTTTCTCACACTCATCCGCATGTCCTTTTTACCAAATGTGAAACTCAGCACTATCGATTCCCATATCTCGACCAGTAACTACACAATTCTGACAGTATTTCGACAATACTTCAAAGTCAAGGACAAGTTCACTAAGCACATCGATGGTTTTTCCTAATCCTAGGTTAGATGTATGTCTTCGCTTTTGCCAAGTACCGTCATATGACACACTCACATCAATTTTTTCCTGATTTTTTAGACAAGCATCAACTTTTGCGCGAGCTTCTCTAGCAGCTTGACATGACATTTCGAGCATTTTTTTCTTCACCTCTTTGTTTTTCACTGATAAATTGTGCATGTATTTGGCAAATGTTTTTCGGTCCATTGTTGGCATGTTGAGCACAGATGAAAAAGTTTCCAAAGCAGCATGCTCTCTGCCTATGGATAGGAAGGTACATACCAGTTTGCTGTTTATATCATGTGAATTTTTGGCCTCTTCTTGGAAACTTGAAAAAACACTTCCATAGCTTTCATGACATGATTCGCATAAAAGTTCCAACTTTGTAGAATATCCTATGGAATGGTGTTGTTTTATAACAAGGGTACAGTTTGTGCAATATTTACAAAGAACTTTCTGCAATAGCTCAGAAAACACAGCCTTATGGGTGAAAATATAGCTTGCCTCAGGTTGGGAAGATGTACTCGGTTCAGATAATGTATCTCTCTGCAATATCATACTATTACTGTTTTTTTCATCAACAGTTTCAGGAGATTTCTGCCATCGCTTCTTGCAATTTTCAGCCAACATCTTTCTCCTTTTGGTTGGACGACCTTTAGGTTTTCTATATCTCGATGATATATGATCCATACTAATAATTTTAAATAACAAAGGCAATTTAAAATGAACTTTAGTTCTGAAAAGAACCTTTTGTTTTGGTAAAATCAATATAAAGTTTGAATAAAATTGAACGAAAAATGCAAACGCAAGTTCGAACGAATTGTAAACAAATAATGGCAATTTAGGTCTCAGGTACAGTTAAAACAAATTGTTGCCATCCAGACCTTGATAAACTAACAGTTAAAAATAAAAATTAGAGAGGTTATGTCTACAGTAAATAAAATTCGTACTGTCAAAGTACATGGCAGTTTTGTTAGCATGACATCAGAATGTAAACAAAGGAGCGTGGTCGTGGATGACTAAATCGGAACTACCCCATAACTCAGTACAAAATGCATGAAACCAAAATATATATATTTTTTTTTTTTTTTGCGTTTGATAGAGAGGATAATATAATATTAAAATAAGTCAATTTTTTTTTTCGATATTTCAGTCAATTTTTCACATTTTAACTGTCCACTGTAGCCTTAAACGTCCTCCCTTTGGTAGTGTGGAAGTTAGGAAAGAGAGTGTCATCCTTGTCACTGAGCCTTGGTTCAAAATGACGAGGTCAGCCGCCAGTAGTAAAAAGCTGTGCAGTTTTTTGTGCGACGTTTATTAACTTTCACTCACATTTCAACGGACAGCTCAGCATAAAAAAATTGTACAGGATATGAGATTATTTCCAAATTTCAGTTGTTTTCAAGCCTCTCTATTAAACTGAAAAATGTTAATATTTTAAACAAACATCTGCTAGTATTATTCAGTTCTGCTAATTTATTATATGTATATTTTATACATTTGGGCTTAATTGGCTGCTGCGTCATACATATAGCCAAACATCCAGTCTTATGGTAACCTGTTAAAAAGAAGTACAGAGTATGCTGACAATAATAACAAAACAGATTTAATTCATATATAGATTCAAACATATTTTTTCGTTCTTAGTTTCATATGACCTAATCAAAACACTTAACTACAAGTTGTAAGAACTTGCAATTAAGTAAAAATTTTTCGAGCAAAGAAAGCCAGTATGTCTCACCAACGAAATTACTCTGTCCTATCACCTGAGATGAGTCGATGCGCGTTGTGTGGAAGTTTAGAGAATGGAGTGCCACAAGTGTCATCCTCGTCATTTGACTGTGGCTCAAAATTACGCCAATAGCGTTCGTGTTGTTGTTAAATGCGACGCTATCAATCCATCAACCAATCTTACACGGATCAAAGTGCCCCTAATGGCTAATTTTAAAAATTCACGTTTTCATCTTTGAAAACTGTTGAAAAAAACAAACGAAACAAAAAAATTTAAAAAAAAAAAGTAAAAAAGAAAATTAATAGCAAACTTGCAGAGAGTGCTGATTTTGTATCATATAAAATGAGAAAACTCCGATAATCGCCGGATATTATGAAGTAGAAGCATAAACTTGAATGAAAAAAAAAAAGATTGCGGAACGGTATTACTAATTACAGATTTGCATTTCAAAGTTCTTGAATCTAATATAAATGCAGAATTAGTGATAATCTACACAGTTTTTTGTTAATGGTTCGAGTCATTAACATTCCAAATGGAATTGATGTCCCAAGGGAAGGGCACGACTAAGGAAATTCATTTGGGGTCGAGACTTGGTGTAACGGTAGAGCTCCTTTAGGATGTTCAACCCTTAATGTAATTCCGCCGAATGGCCAGTCAATTCGGAGAAAATAGCCTTCGAAATTCATGCTTTGCTTTTATACAATTAAGTTTTAATTACCTCCAGTGGCCGCAGTAGCCGAGTGGTATAGGTATCGGACCGTGGCTTGCTTTGTCACGGGTTCGAACCCTGTACCACTAAAGACCCGCCGTGTAGGGCAGCGATGCACGTTAAATCTGTCGAGAGCTGAAACGTCCTCCCGTTGGTGTGGTGTGGTAGTTAGGAGAGGGGGTGCCAGCTCAGGTGTCATCCACATCACTTGACCATGGTTCAAAATTACGTGGTCCGTCGCCAAAAGCCCTCGTGTAGCTGAACAGTGCGACGTTAATATTCAATCAATCAATCAATGTCGACGGATAGAGTTCGAATCGCGCGATCAGCTTTTTTTTTCCAATTCTTTTCATTATTTTTTTAAATTAAATAAATTTATTTATGAAAGGTTTATTAAATATTAAATTATATTCTATGTAATTATTTTGTATTTTATAAAGTTAAGAAATTACTGCAATTATATAAATATTTATATTATGTGTGTGTTTAATAAATATATTTTTATGTAAAAAAATAAATAATATTTAAAATAAAATGTAAAATAAGTATTAAATGATATTTTATATAAAAATTAGTTGCAAATAGTTTTATAATGTGAAATACAATGTACTATAAATAAAATATTATGTATAATAAAAAATAATTTATAAAAATATATTATTATTAAATTAATTATTTTATATTTATATAAAATATTTAATAAGTTCTTTTTAAATAAATTTATTTAATTTTAATAAATTTATTTAAATAATGTTACTAATAAATTAATAATAATTTTAATTAATAGTTAAATTTAATTTATAATTAAGTGTAATTAATAAACAAGTTTAATTAATAATTAAGTTAACTAATAATACCTTTATTTACTTTTAATTAATAATTAAATTTAATTGATAATATTTTTATTTTAATTAATAATTAATTTTAATAATACTTTTATTGAATTTTATTTAATAATCAATTATTACTAATATTTAATTTTAATTAATAATTAATTTTAATAATACTTTTATTGAATTTTATTTAATAATCAATTATTACTAATATTTAATTTTAATTAATAATTAATTTTATTTAACAATTAATTTTAATTAGTAATTAATTTTTAATAATTTAAATAATAAATTTCTAAATTTTTTTTAACTTTATACTACTATTTATAAGATACAAAATAATTACATAAAGTATCATTTAATATTTAATAAACCTTTCAAAAATAAATTTATTTAATTAAAATAAATAATGAAAGGAAGTGAAAAAAAAAGCTGATCGCGCGATTAGAACTCTATCCGTCGACATTGAAAGCAGGCGTCTTACCATCTGAGCCTCTGCGTTGCTGGAGGTAATTAAAACTTAATTGTATAAAAGCTAAGCATGAATTTCGAAGGCTATTTTCCCCGAATCGACTGGCCATTCGGCGGAATTCCATTGAGGGATGAACACCCTAAAGAAGTACTACTATTACACTAAGTTTCGACCCCAAATGAATTTCCTTAGTGATGCCCTCCCCTTGTTAGACGACCTTTTACTAAATAGTTAGCAATCACTTCCTCAATTTTAACTTCCTTTGATCGAGCGTAATTTCTCTGTTTACATCCTATGTGTCTTTACTAAACAGACGGAGAACATAACAAAACATGAACATTTCTTGAGAGAGACTCAATAAGTGATTCTTAGTTATTATGAAATTCTTTTCCTTGTACTATTTTTGGATAAAGTTATTAAATTTAATTTTTCAGATTATATCTTTAATTGGGAAGAAAATGAAAACATTTACCTTCCATTCGCTTCTTTTCCATTTGCCAGACACATACCAATTCCAGATTGGAGTCCCACATACAAGTTCATTGATATTGATATGTATTATTTGCACATTCGATATGTTTTGTAATTTTTTTATTAGAGTTCCATTAGCATTAATGCCACTGATAGGTGTCATTAAAACATTAATCTGCAAGGAAGGATTGTGACGAGCAGTTGATTCAACAGCGCAAGCTTGTCTTGGTGTGAGATTAGTAGAGCTGGAGGTTTCCACGAAAAACACAGGTTTATTTACGCAATAACGGTGGCCTGAAAACGAACAAAAAATATTTATTTGAATGTAAGCAATTCGATTTTAAATTGAAATGTTATAAAATTACTGAAATCAGTTAGCAGTATGTAAAGTACCGAATAAATGGGGGGGCTCAGTTCAATATGTAAACTGTTAGGATTGGTATAATTGGATATTGGAAAATCTTTTAAATATACGAAAACTATTAAAATAGTCTGAAATAACTAAATTATTGGAACCAATCGGAATCATACATATATTTATATATAAAATCAATGTTTTATTTTCTTTATTCCTTTAGGTTTTATTATGCTTATAATTTTCAGTGTATCGTTACCATAAGACTTATTACTCTCTATAAAAATCCTTTCTCAGAAAATTTTGTTTTGATTTCATAAGTAAACCCATCTATAAAAGTCTTGAAGAGAAAGAACATCGTTACTTGAGAACTCTTACATCAGCTACTTTATAGCAAACACAATGTGTGAGCACTGCTCTCACACATTTGAGATTTTGAAAAGAATATAATTGATTTTATTACTTTTAAGGTATCCGACTACGTTCGGAACCGTGATTTTAAAAAAGCGCTGAAATGGATAATTTTCATCACATAAAATTCTGCTGGATCCACGTCGTCATATAACAAATACTAGCAATAGCGTAACAACTTCCAAGCTGAAAAATGTGCATGCAGAATTACTCTCACGAATACAAATGTGTATCGTGAACAATGACGAAATCTTTGAACATGATCTACATTAGCTTGTTATCACTTTGTGACAGTTTGCCTTTGCGTTTCTTCTGCGGGATGTTTTCAAACTGTACTGTCATAAGTACATATTTTAAACAATAAGTTATGCGTTTTTCTTTATACCTATGACTATTCCTTTAAAGTATTTACGCTAAATAGAGTGCATTAATTTGGGACATTTTTGTCCATACAAGTGACAATTGATCTTGTCCATGTCAGCCAAACTAATTAATTAATACTCTGAAACTTTCTGGTAAATTTTGCTCAATCTCTTTTCGTTTTCGATTTGAAATGCATATCTTCCAAATTGCATCCCTGGGGGAGCTGCTGTCGTTTTTATTAGGCCGGAAGTAGTCGCTTTATAACACCGTGAGCTCGTTTGCAGAGCGGTTTCTTCATTCACAAGTATTTTCAAGTTAAATTGACTTTCCTATTGACTTTGTATGTGTGTGTGTGTGTAGGAATTTCATTATTGTTTGAAATTTTTTACTCGTGGCAAGACAAATAGCCGACTGGAAAAATCATAAATTTATTTGAGTAATATTAACATCAGAAGAGAGAATTAGCGACTTTTCTCCGCTCAAGCGCCCAGCAACAAAAGAAGCAATATTTAAAGGAAAATTACATGGAAATATACAATAGGAATGTTACAATCATGTGTTTAAGTGAAGGGAACTCGTTGTTATGTTACAAACTATGTTGGCGGTTTTAGGGAAATATAATGTGCCAGCTTTCTTTTGGGAAGCGCATGCGTATGCTATTTAATTATTTTTTCTATGAGTCCGAAATGAATCTTAGAATGCATAATCTTTTTAGTGAGAGAAATAAAATGAGATTAGCATTTCAAAAAAGGGTAATTGTAATTAAGATACACGGAAAAGAATATACAAGATTAGGGTTTAATTTAAGGTATCCGACTACGTTCGTAACCGTGATTTTGCAAAAGCGTATAAATGGATAATATTTATGATATTTAGTGTCACTTAGATTTAGAAAATGTATATAAAAAATTTTTAAGAGTTGTATTACAATAAAAAATTATTTAAATACAATATTCTGACAAAAATGAACATAGAATTACCAATTTTAAAAATATTCTCCTTTTGTGAAAAATGCTTCTATTATAATAATATTTTGCCTGCATATAGCTCAGATCTTTGTACAGAGGCTCAACTAGAATTTTTGAAATATATAACTTAGAAGTGGGTTATCCATGTTTTACAACACAGAGGGGAGAAATTTTAAGAAAATATGCCTATAATTATTTCAATTGGTTGTAACTCTGAAAATAATGTGAATTTTTCAAAAATTATAGTTGAGCCTCTTTACAGAGGTTGAGCTATATACAGGCAAATTATTATTATAATGAAAACATTTTTCACAAAAGAGGAACATTTTGAAAAAAGGTTATTCTAAGTTAATTTTTTGCCGAAATATTGTATTTAAATAACTTTTTTGTCAAAATATCCTTAAAACAATTTTATACATGTATTCTAATCTCAGTGACACTAAATATTATGAAGATTATCCATTTATGCGCTTTTTTAAAATCACGGTTCCGAACGTAGTTGGATACCTTAATGTTAAGCTATAATGGCAATTTAAATATTTATATGTTACATACACATATACCGAGTGTCCTAAAATAAATAGACTGCTTTCAAAAGTTTATAACAAGGAAACGGTCAAGTTTAAGGATTACTTCTTGCAGAAAATCGATGTGACAGGGTATAAATTTTTCCACCTCGAGTTCAAAAATTATTTAAAAATTATCTGTCAGGTGGCGGTACAGATGGTAAACTGGTTTAATCAAAGAAAAATAATTATAAATCACCGCAAAATTGTTCGAAATCTTTTAATGAATGAAAATCACACCACAATAATCTCAAAATATCCACTATAAGCCGGAATCACCCGTCATAATCCCAGGACGAAATTAGCAGACATTTTCTGTAAATTGGCCAATGGAATGACTGCACATTTGTCTCCGATTATTCCTTCAAGTGACATCAACCAGCATATAGCGGATGATTCGACCAAAAGATTTTCAATTTCCATAAAATTGTATACAGTTTGAACGTATAGTACTGTATCGCGAAGAAAAAAAAAAGAATCCAATTGCACCTCCACTGAAAACAGTTGCACATATACTCAATTTTGGGAATAGAGGATTTCCAGGCAAGCAATCTCTTGCAGAGAGTGACCTTTACGCCCTGTGTGGTCCGTCCTTTTGACTGCCTCCAGCAAGAAAGACCGGAGCTGAAAACATCAGTTGTCGCCTCTCCTAGTAGGGTGGTTATGACACTCGGCTTGTAATCGAGTGGGTTCGAATCCCGAGGAAGGCATGGATGTATCTTCGGGAAAAGAAATTGGACTTTCACCTGAAATGGATGAAAAGGAGAGCAGCGTACCTCTTCTGTTCATTGCTGGGAAAATCGTTTGTAATAAAATCTGTATTCTTCTGTGATTGGGTTATATGTTTCTGTTCATCTATTTCACGTTTTTCGTATGTATCCCAGTAATAAACACACGACAACAACAACAAAACATCAGTTGTAGATACCACAGGGATGAAAGTGGGTTATTTTCAGTGATGAGTCTAAATGAACCAGACAGAATGATTCCCGTCGAATCTTCACCCGGAGAGAAGGTAGAGCTCACTTGTACTCCAACGTAACAGTAACCAACAGATTCGGTGGCAAAGGAATCCTTGTCTGTGTGGTGGTATAATGTTTGTCAGTCGCACACCACTGTACGTTTTCGATGCGTCAACTCACAGCGCTATTTGTATGAGATCCTGGAAGCCTATGTGAGGTTTTTTGGGCAGCTTTGGGCCCGGAGTACATTTTTATGAATGATAAGGTGCAACCACACATAACTCACATTGTTGATGAATTTCATGAAAGAGCCGATGTCCACCTAGGGATTGACCCTCGATGTCTCCTCATCACAATTCTATTGAATATGTTCGGGATGTTCTAGCAAAAGCCATTTCTCACCGTAGTTCCCTTCCTAGGACCTCGTAGGAGTTAAAAGTCCCACTTTTGGGAAAAGGGACTTTGTTTCCTCAAATATATATTTATTGACACCCTCATAAACAGTATGACAGCTTGTTGTGAGGTTTGTATAGCAGTTCACAGTGGTCTCATCCATATTAGACAAATTTTTTTCAAGGTAAATGCTTTATTTCTGATTCATGATTTCACACTTTTTGATGACTTGTATCTTAATTCACAATTACAATCTTTTCCATATTGTTATGTTGCTATATTCTTCATGACATTGTAACATGTTTCTGTGTCAAATTTCGTGGCAACACAGAAAATAGCTTAGAAGTTTTCACAGATTTTATATGTTTGTGACCTTAATTTTTGATACGAGTGTAGTATATATATTTGAAACACACACCATGTTTTCCCTGCAATGATACACTGCTTGTGGAAAAACAAGTTTCACAAAGAAAAAAAGCGCTCTTCCCAGCATTAACTTGAATAACATTATGGCAAACGTAGACGATATGGTTACCAGATCGACTTCTTTAATGTCTTTGTCGACAGATTTAGTGACAAATTCTATCGACAAGGAACCTCCGAAAAGTTACTGGCATCGACTTATCTCGAAATTTCTATGAGGCTTTATAAAAGTCGGAGGAGTTCAGAAGTGAATCAGTCGAGTTCAGAATATGTGTTTGTGCGTTGTCTGCGATGAGACAGTTTTATCTGGTTTATATATATATATATAAGAGAGCCCTTTTCTGGAGAGCTGTAAAGCTTGTATATAACGACTGTATTTTTCTATTTCTTTAAATGATCTGTTTTTTAATATTTCTTTGTATAAATACGTCGATTTGACTTCGTATAGCCGTTTGTTCGTTCTCATCCATTGATAAATTTCTTATTATTCGATTCATCTGAATCGTCGGCTGCTTCCCCCTCCCCATCAAATGCACAACAATATATATATATTTATATATATGCATGTACATAATGAATAAAGGCTTTAGATTAATAATTTCTACTAATAATGATACCATTGAAACAAAAATTATTAAAGATATTGAAAATCTCACTACAAAAATTGCTACTTAATATCGCTTTCCACTTGAAGTTTTTATTGAATTTAAATTCAAAAACTTACTAAAACTGAACTATGAAATAGACAATGATATAAATTACAAAGACAACAAATATTAATACTATAAAGAGATTTTGTAATTGTATATATACACTGGTGTGCAAAAAATAAGGACGAAGTCGAAAAATTAGCATATCAGCTGAACGAAGCGGCAGAACGGACAGAAAGACCAATAGGGAGATTAAGTAAGGTGATGTACGGTAGCACATGCGCAGATATGCAGGTACACGTAATGGGGGAGTGTCTGAGTAGTATAAAGCATGTTGTTGGTGTAAGATCAGTATTTCTGGCAAAGAGATTGCACGCCGTATAACACTTAAAATCCCACCGAGTTGCTGCCTCAGCAAAAAATGGCGAATAATCAATCTGTTAGACAACATCTGGATGCTTTCACCCGAGGTCGAATCATTGGGAAGTTGGAGGAAGGCTGCAGTGTGACAAGTGTGGCTGCAGAGTTCGGAATTGCTCACAGCATCGTTTCACGACTTTGGAGACAATTTCAAACTACAGGAACAGCTATCCGGGGGTTCAGTAGTGGTCGTCCACGAGGAACCACACCCGCAGATGACCGGTACATTGTCTTACAGGCCAGAAGAAACAGGCGGCAAACAGCGGGAGAAATCGCTAGACACACGACACAGGTGACTGGACGACAGATATCGCGTTTTACCGTGGCCAGAAGACTGCACGGTGGTGGTCTGTTTGCACGACGCCCTGTACGGTGTGTACCTTTAACGCCTGCCTATCGGAGAAGGCGTTCTCTGTGGGGCCGGAAACACCGGAATTGGAGAGACAATGAATGGGGACGAGTACTCTTTACAGATGAGAGCAGATTCAGTTTGAGTAGCGATTCTCATCGCATACTCATCTGGAGAGAGCGGGGAAGCCGCAATCATCCCTCGAACATCATTGAAAGGGACAGGTATAGAGGTCGCGGTGTTCTCGTTTGGGGAGGCATCATGCTTGGTAGTCGTACAGACCTTCACATCTTCGACGCAGGTTCAGTCAACGGGACCCGTTATTGTAACGAGATTCTTCTTCCATATGTGCGTCTTTTTAGAGGCGCTATGGGTCTGCAGTTCCTTTTCATGGACGACAATGCACCATGTCATCGCACAGTAGCTGCCGAACAGCTCTTAGAGAGTGAGGATATTGAACGTATGGATTGGCCGGCACGATCTCCGGATCTCAATCCCATCGAGCATGTATGGGATTTTCTAGGCAGACGCTTCGCAGCTCGTACCTTACCACCAGTAACGATTCGGGAGCTTCGATTGGCGCTGCAAGACGAATGGGCAGCAATGCCTCAACAATGCCCTCATTCTCAGCATGGGCAGACGCTGTGAAACCTGCCTAGCAGTCAGGGGAGATCATATCCCCTACTAAAGACCGGATGTTTCTTGCTGGACACCCATCCCAGGGATGTTTCGGCCTTCAGTCGCATTGCGCTACATGCTACTTTTTCAATCAAGCTTCTTTTTATCCCTCTGATTTCTCTTTTAGTAAGTGTTGCTTACATTACACATGTCCTTACGTATTGGGGATCTTACGGTATTAAATGTGTTGATTTGGAAAGCTTTTGTACAAAGTTATATTGAAAAAACCGTCTCGTCCTTAATTTTTGCACACCAGTGTAGATAAAGTCCCAGGCAATTTTGAAAATGTTACTATAATAATATTTTTAATAATCATTTTCAAGACAATAATGCATTTATAAAATCTGTGTCCAACACAAGAGAAATCAATAAGCGTATCTTGTATTTCATAAAAATAGTAGGATTAAATATAAAATGAATTAATTTTCCGCACACTTTTTATTACTCTAAAATTCCAGACCCCCTCCCCCATTAAATTCAGAATAGTCCCTAATACCTTTAATATTTACATTATTAAACCAGGTAAAATGTTAGAAACAATAATTTAGGATACTTTAGACAACATTAATACATGTTTTATAAAAAATAATAAAGATATTGTTGCGTCCATGAAAGGATAGAGAGAGAGAGGAGAGTTCTATTAACGTCGCATTATAAAGCTGCACGAGAGCTGTTGGCGACTGACCTCGACATTTTGAACCATGGTCAAGTAATGAGGATGACACCTGAGTTTGACCCCATCCCTTTCCTAACTTCCACACCACACCAACGGGAGGACGTATGAGCTTCGACAGACTTAACACGCAAAGGCCCCGCTGCACGTCGGGTCTTTTGGGGCACTAGGCTTGAACTCATAATACACCGGCCACGAGTCTGTGACCTTGACCACTATCCACGAAAAGAGAAAAACAGAAAATCTATTCATAGGTATGACTTTAAAGACTTATTTAATTCCATTGATATAGAAGATAGGATTCAGGTTCTCAAGAGAATATGTACTAAATATTCCTTAAATAAACTAATAAAATATGAAAATACAAGTATTGAAAAGAATCTTTATTTTACCAATAGCTTTATTATCAGCGAATTAGAGGGCGCATCACAAGGGGCTAATATATCTATGGACATTTTTGAAAATTATAAACATAGAAATGAAATAATTTTAGTTGCATAAATGACCCAATTATCTTTAGTAATAACTTAGATTATATTATTAGTTTAATTTTTTATAAACAGTATATGAAATTAATAAAAATCAATCTTGATACAAACAATACAGACTTCATGGATCTACAACAAAAATTGATTATGAATTTTAAAAAGAATATTTATGAAAAAAACGCGAAGCCTTTAAACTTAACATTATAAAGTGCCTTTTTGGACAAGAAATCTCCACACATCAATTTTTAGAAATATTGTTTTAAATAACGTACATAATAATTTCAAAATTTTTAACAAATACTTTTTAGAACAGGATTATTTTGCTAACTTTCTAAATACATATATTTGTAAAAATAATGATAATAAGAAATTATCATAATTTTTTTGTACTCCCTTTTAATTTCTGCATTCACTCTTGCTTAATTTATATCAGTTTCAAAATTGTTAAACAGATGGTACCATAGATATAGATTTCCCGATTAATGTCTTTCAAGACAGAACAAAGTTCCCTGCTCCCATTTTTTACTTCATGTGTTCAAATGTTTTTGGTAAGTTCTTGAATTTATGTTCTTTTTTTAGTGTATCTTTTTGCTACTATTTCTATTCATATATTATTTATTCATATTAGTTTAATTGATTAACAACTTATTGTTCACTTATAAGAACTAATTTTAGGTTAAGGGCTTTTCAATCATGGTTTATATTCTTCAGTGTTTCTTACTCAATTAGGTATAAATTTTCTGCTGAAGGGAAAGCTTTATGATTCAATAAAGCAAGTTTTACCCTACTTCTCTGACCTAAGTCAATGATAGCTATAGAAAACATAATAGTTTTCCCTTTTGATTAATTGATTTTTTTCATGCAATGTTTTTTTTCTTCTGTATTTCAGAATTGAAGCTTCCTCTGTTTTGTACGATATTTAATTCATTCATTATTTTTTATATATACATGCGCGCATATTTTGGAACTTAAAAAAATAACATGTTTTCAGAACAAGCTTTTTAAACAACTATTTAAAAATTACTTTTTCAGTGTTAAATACTTTTTCTTTCAATCTATATCATTCTATAGTTATATAAAGGTTATTGGGGACGAATACTATAATTCTAAACCACAATTAAATAATGTGAATGATGCCTGAGTATGTACATTGATTTCCTGTCTTTCATATGGCTCGAGGAAGGGTTTGGTTCCCTTATTTTACGTTAATAATGAAATGTTTAGTGAAATTAGGATTTTAGCCTGCTATTCTCTTTAACATTTGTGTTGAAATAAACAAAATACTCTGAAGGGATCATTATATTTATATATATATAATTTTAATACATTTTTAATAGGCTTAAATAAGTTGTGTAAGATAGAAATCTAATCAATGTATTGTATGTACATTATAAATACGAACAAATTATGAAAGAAGAATAGAAGAAATTCCCTATCGTAATCGTACATTGAAATAGAAACAAAGCGTCACATACCAGAAGCACTCAAAAGAAGGCTTCCTTCTTGACATACATCATCAACAACCTGACAATTTTTGTCTGAAACTTCATCTGAAAGAATATATTCACATAATTATGTAACGAATAGGATGATAAATTCTTTAAAAAATAAAAATTTAAGAATAATAAGGAGGTTTTTTCCCGTAATATGATTGAAAAGGAGTGGAAGAAATACATGTTTTTAGAACTTGTAGTTCAAATCACGAAAAATATATCAATAACTATTTACATGAACATTACTAGGTTTTCTGATAAAGTGAATAAAGATATGTGTATCATACTTGCAGTAAAAACATGATTTTTCAGCAACAATAAAAATTAAGTTAGAGAAGAAATAAACATATATATATGTAGTCAGTTAATTATTTAAAATTGTTTCACGTAAATTATTTAAATTTACGTAATAATAATTCAACAAAAAATACGGACTCTCAATCAAAGGTATTATCAGATTTTAAGAACTTCCAAACTATTTCACTGATCAAAATTTAATTGCTAAAATGCAGATCTGCAAAAGTATATAAATGGCTTCCCATTCCAACTTAGACCACTTTAAATCACGGATTATTATTTGTTATTGTACAGTGTTTCAAAGGTCGCTCATGAATTGAATTAATTTATAGAAAGGGCTTGGCAAATTTTCAAAACACTGGGCAGTTTTCAAAGAAAAAAAGGAGAGAAATAGATACATACTTGAGTCACAGAATTACTTTAACCTTTAAAAAGCCTTTTTTTTTTAAAACGGATACTAGTTCTTGTAACGAAAAATGCTTGTTGAGGAAAGGTTATTACGTCAATCATTCAGTTTATGGTCGATTTCAATCCTGTAATTGTTTGAAAAAGTTTACCAAGACTTCTACCATAGAAACATGGTTTAGTCTATTAGCTCTAGTGTTTTCCTTTTATCTATTTTGGAACAGCTACGAATAAATTCTTAGTTTCAAACATCTTCTATTTGTACCAACAATCAATGTTTGGGGGTAAATAATGATTTTTTCATCCTGTTATCATACAAAGGCTGGACGATTTAATGAATAAAAAATACCGTATTTGGAAATATATTGAGAATGCGATCCTATTTTCAAAATTCCTGTATTTCAAGGACATGAGGCAAAAAAGTAGCTTAGTATTCTTTTTTTATACTTTAACTTCTTTAATCAAATAAACACACTATTTTTATCTATCTATTCATATATATATGCAATATATGCTTCCACTAATGCAATAAATGCAGGGAAATTAATTTTAATTGATTTTAAATGCAGCATGAATAATTCATCCTATTTTAAATATAGAAAGTTCTACCAATATTCTATTAATGGTACTACCGCTATTTATTTGCAATCGTAAGTTGTTTTTTTTATTTAAAAACTAAATTCGTCGATTTAAAAGTAACGTAAAGTTCAACAATGTATATGAAAGTATAACAAGACAGTATGCGCATATATATATTTATTCAATAATTTAAATTCAATATTATAAAAGTACCTCATTGGGAGAGTAATGTACATTTTTCTATATTTAGAAATATTATTATTAATTGCATACACCGCAATAAATTTCTTGTTTAAAAAATCAGAAAAAATGAAAAAAAGTATAAACATTTCACGACATATTGCTTAATTTAAAAATACTCGGTTAATTTTATTAATAGTTATAGTAAGGATTAAAATTCCTTAGAATATTAATAGCTTATTATTATAAATTTATCATTTTTCTTGGATAGATAGATATATTTACCTCCATATTCTAATATTATATAAAATTACTTATTCTCTTAGTTTTATTTTAACTGTAGTTATTTTTAAAAAAATACATTTATAGTCCTTGTGTCCCTAAAGTAATGGTAGTATGTATGCACACTTTTTAATTTTTATTTCTATTCTTTTCATACTTTTAATGAATGCTACTATTCATCCATTCCCATGCTTTGAATTTGCATTTAGGTCCCGAATCTGGCAATAACTTGTTTATTGTACTCAGATTTAGCGCGGGCTCTGCAATTTTGAATGCAATTTTTAGGTAAGTTACCTTTTTCTTGTAATGGATTTAGATAATCTATCCATTATTTTCAATAGGTTTTTGTTCAGTATTATTAACAGAAAGGGGGAAGGTTGGCTGGCCAAAAAACTTGTTCAAACCCACTTTTATGTAAATTATTTTATGAATAATAGCTGTCCTAAGTCAGCAATGTTTATAATACTGTATTATCCATATTTTTATATTTTAAAAATGCTATTATTTTTAATTTCTAATATATTTTTTCAAAAATCTTGTCCAGTTTATCTTGCAATTTCGATTTTTTTCAGTTTTGATTATTGATTATTCATCTCTCTTTAGTAGAGAATTTTTTTGACATACATACATATACACACACACACACATATATACACACACACACATATATATATGTGTGTGTGTGTGTGTGTGTGTGTGTGTGTGTGTGTGTGTGTGTGTGTGTGTGTGTGTGTGTGTGTGTGTGTGTGTGTGTGTGTGTGTGTGTGTGTGTGTGTGTGTGTGTGTGTGTGTGTGTGTGTGTGTGTGTGTGTGTGTGTGTGTGTGTGGTATCGTTGGCCGGTGTTGGTTTATTTGGAATGTGAGCATATCTGATTTCAAGAAAAACTTCTTCAGAATTAAATTTCAACTTGTTTATTTACACGCACATAACGTGGGTGGACAATTCACAGTAGTATTTCGCAGATATTTGATAAGAACACGAAAACAGACACAAGCGACTTAGCAATATAGCAAGCAGCGATATTTCACATGACGAACTCAAAGACAAAGAAACTACAACACAAAGCAGCCGGCTACATGACTACAGAGAAACGAGCGAAGAAGAGGGCGATTTTCAGAGACATCAGTTTTTATACTCGACGGTGAAGACCACGTGACATTTTTGAAATAAGAGCTCTGATTGGTTAGAATGGGTGGGAAAGGGATTTATGATGTAATAATATTAGTCGATTACGATTAAGATCAGGGTATTAGTTTCGAACCAAATAATTAAAAGTTTATTTGAATATTATTAAAAGAGTTAAATAAAAGGATGCTAGGGTGAATTATTATACACACACACACACACACACACACACACACACACACACACACACACACACACACACACACACACATATATATATATATATATATATATATATATATATATACATTGTAGTTAGATGGCCACAATAATATATTAGCAAAATGGGATTGAGATTATAGGGTTGGACTTAGTTTTAAGGAGTCAATCTTCCTCTATATTTGCCTAGAGTACTGGGTTGAAAATTAAGAGAAAATAGTGAATGAAACGTTTACTTGCAAAACGAATAATTTTAAAACATATAAAACCTGAATAACATAAGTTATAGTTAGTGTACGTAACACGTTCATAATACTCTTAGTACTACGTTGTTGAAATATCCAAATTAATGATTTTCAAAATAATATTAACATCATTGGTGAGGATTATTATGTGGCGGGTCCCTGACCACCTCTTGGGAGTTCTCCCTCAAAATTGGAGTCGTCTAGTGTCACACTCTAAGCTAAATAGGAACTTATCTGTAAACAACACTTGATTCCTATCACTTTGCACACAATCTCAATGTTGAGAAGCGTATTTTCTTCGGACCGCACAGTGTCTTGATGTCAACGGAATGCATACCAATGACCCTACATGCTTATAGACCATCCACATTAGTTGTTCTGTCTCAACTATCTGTTAACAGGATCTATCGGTCATTATTTGCTGTGGTAGCACGTGGATGACCTTGTCCTGGCCGAAGTCCCTGTGTTTCTTGGAATCCATTCAACAGCCTTGCCAATCCAACAGCATCCGCTATAGTTCTTTGTGTTTGCCCCGATTCTAGTTTCCTGATATTACGCCAAGCCATGGATTCCGACTGACATTTTCCAGTTACCTTTTCTCAAAAAGAACACCCAAAGATTGAATTTTACCCTCCCCCCCGTGAGACAACAAAAAACAACAGCTCCTACGAAATCATGATTTCTGCACTTATATCCTTCTTCTGGTTTTTAACATCATGAACATTGAATTGCAATATGGAGTTTTCTTCTTCTGTTTTCTGCTACGCATTAGATTACGAGTGTTTTGTTAATTATGGAAGAAATATTTATGAAATTTCGTTAATATTTAAATAGGACGGTACAAGGCATTTCACTACAAACTAGATATATATTATAAATGTGAAATTTTGTGAGGATGTTTGGGCGTCTTTCACGCAAAAATAACTGAATGGATTTTAATGAACTTTTACAGTAATATAGCTTATACATCAGAATAACACATAGGCTATAATTTATAGCATAGGCTATAATTTATAAAGATATTATGAGAAGTGTCCAAAATATAACGATATTTGTCAAGTAAGTAGGAAAAAATTCTGCCATCTGCAAGCAATTCTGGCGTGCGCTGCAAAAAAAACCACGAAAGCATATATCTATCTTTTGTATGTGAAAGAACCCTTTTTGTTTTGACTACGCAAGGCACTCGCTTCTAATTAATTCCTGTGATCAGCTTAAACCCTAATTTTTTTTAATTTCAGAATAAAACTAAGTTTTGAAGGGAGAGGTTGTTATAAATCTCTCTTTATTTGAATGTTTTTTAATGATTTTATTATGCACATTTGGTAGTAAGAAATTGATCTTTTTTCAAAATACTTTTATTGTTTCTGATGCTTACAGTAGATAAACTTTGTCTTTCACACTACATCATTTGGACATATTTGCATAATTTGTTTGTGGTTAGTAGTTAATTATAACGCTATAATTTTAATTGAATAGACGGATATTGCATTTTTAAGTATAAAAATAATTATAACTACTGTACTGTATTTTTTGGAGTGAGTGAATATTAACGTCACACTGTTCAGCTACACGAGGGCTTTTGGCAACGGACCACGTAATTTTGAACCATGGTCAAGTGACGTGGACGACACCTGAGCTGGCACCCCCTTCTTCTAACTACCACACCACACCAACTTAGAAGGAATATTCTGCCAATACTTAGCAGGAATATTCTTTGAAATCCACTCTTCCAAGATATATGGCAGCACGGGTTCTATGATGAGTATTTTAGTGGGAAGGCGAACAGTTTTGCAGCAGATATGCGTTTTCAGCGGATTGCAAAGATTATTTTTGTCCCGAAAAAATAGTTTAGGTCAAAATTTAAGTGTCTTATGTTTTTGTATGTAAATGAATAGCTTAGAAAATGATTTGACTACTTATTTTAAGTGAACAGTGTATATAATTAATTTTACAGTGGAATATCTTTAATTAATTTATTGTCTCTAATTGATTAAATTTCCCATAGTGGAGTATTTTGTTTATGTATATCCCTTAATTTTCAATGTAGCAATCCAAAAATGAATATTGCATGAAAAAAACTGCATGAAATCATAATGTGGTATATAAAGCATTAACGTGCATCGCTCCCCTACACGGCGGGTCTTACAAAGCTCTAATAAAGCTCGAGCTATGAAAGTAGCTAAACATTTGCCAACTTGACTCTATAGTTATCATTTTGCTGTGTTTTTCATTGAATAACCATTATAGCCATTATAATTTAAGAAAAGGCGTTGCTTGCGAATATTACAATTTTAACATAAAATAAATACAACAGAAAGTAATATTAATGCATTACACTTTCAGATATAAATTATTCACACTATTTTAAGCGTTCATTACGCAAAACTTTTAACAATGTGTTACTTTTGCTGAGCAGAGTTCAGCTTAGGGAGGTATTTTCAAAAATCGGCCCTCAAGAGTGTTACGGGGAATCATAAATAAAAAAAATCCTTTTTATCAGCTATTAGATCTACATACTTAAAATTTAAGAAAGGTGTTTTTTTTTGTTTAGCTGAGATATGCAAAAAGCTTTTTTTTTGTTTAATTTGCAATTCACGTAAAATTAACTCATTAAAAACTTCTTTATCCTTCAATGTGTGTTGTTTAATTTTTCAGTTCACCCGTGCGAAGAACGGGTATACCAGCTAGTAGAATAATATTTGTTGAAATATGGAATATATTTATACTCTGCATGAGACAAAAACGAAAGAAAAAATGACACGGGGTGAACTCACACATACAGATTCTAAAATAGCTATGATTCAAAATTACGAGGTCCGTCGCTAATAGCCCTCGTGCATTTTTATAAGGCGATGTTAATATAATTTTCGTTCTCTAAAATAGCTAAGAACGCGTGCATATTGAGCGATTTGCATTCGTCACCACACATTACTTCCTTTGAATAGTGTGGAAGCAGCGTGCAGTTTATCAATTCAAAGCAATACCAGTACAGAGACGCGATCGCGGAAAAAATGTGTCAAAGTAAAAGCAGGAAGAAATAGTATTGACCCATATGAAAAAAGGCAACAATCGCACATGGACACAGAAAAACTGACTGGCATCGGTCTGCGCACTGTCTGCAGTGTTAATGAATTTTAGGAAGATTTGACTGAATCAACTTCTCTTCACGGAAAATACATGGTCGAAAACCGATCTATACAATAATGACCAAATATCATTAAAACTGTTAGCAACATCTAATCATCAAAAAATCAAATCAAGAAAACATTCTTACAAACATCTTCAATACGGAAAGCAAAACCATTTAAACTAATACAATGGGATTCAATTAGATTTTTTTAACATTGCTCACTGGAGCTGCACAAGGGTTACTGGCGACAGATATCTAACTTTTGAAAGTCTGTCAAGTGACGAGAGTGACACCTGAACTGGCACTCTATTCTCCAACTCAAAGAATGCGGTTTAAATTAATGAGGTAAAGCCTCTACTTTGTATGACTAACCGAAAAAATATACTTAAATTTAAAAAGGAATGAAGGCATTAGATCAATTGGTCAAATGAGTCCCTCAGAACACAATGCTTGCATTAAGGTAAGAAGAGAAGCACAAAAAGGATCGAATGCCATACACCGTACAAGCCTCTGCAGGAAGTCACGTGATCTTGGGATTTTTCTGTTGCTATGAACTCGCCCCAGAAACGGTATGGAACAATGAAATAAAAACTGCTGATTATGTAAACTTATTGAGCGACCATATTATTCCTTCAAAGAACTATTTCTTTCCTGATTGGTTAATTGCTTATTAACAATATAATTTAAAGCTAGACGAAGTCTATTGGTTAAGGAATATGGTCAAGTGACGAGGAATTGGCATCCCCCTCTCCAAACTTCCACATCACCTAACGGGAGGATTTTAAGCCTCTACAGATTCAACGTGCTACATCCCCTTTTACACAGCTAATCTTAGTATTTCATTCGGAAAAATTTATTTCATATAGTTCTTTCGTTCAGAAAAAATACTTTCATTTCCAAAAATTGTTTTTAAAAATTTTTGATTGAAAAGTTTCATTCCTTAGTTTATGTTTCTTATTTAGTACAATAATTATATTTTCTGAGATGAAATTTGCTTAAATATTTGTATAAGGATAGTTACCTCTAAAAAAAATTCGAGATCTTCTCTAAATTTTCTAATTTTTCAAAAAATTGTGTAATATAATCGATTTTTCAAGTTAACTTCTTATGGCACGGTAGGGAGAAATTTCTGTTACGCGTGACGCGTTACCAGTTACGGTTAGCGATAAACGTAAGGTGGAAATGAATGAAGTTCGGAATTCCCCCCCCCCGTTTTAAAAACCGCCATCTAACTCGTACTATCTATCTCAGACAAAACATAATTACAGAATCGGAAAGATCATTTTTTTCGCCACGATATGGTATATTTTTTAAACAAAATGAAGATATTTTCTATTTTTTAACGATTTTTTTAAAAATGAGTCAAAATTGATACGCTTTTATAAAAATGGTTTCTAAATCATTCCCTTTTAGTTTCCTTTCGAGTTAATGAATTGATATTTTATTCTAAACAAGTTCATGCTTTTCTCTTTTAGAATCAGTCATAAAAAAAATGACGGAATCTTTTTTTTTTGCGATTTTTAAAAAATACTCAAAATTGTAATTAAATATTTGATAACTTCATCATTTATAAAAATATTCTAACGAATCGTTTTCTGCATATGTAGAATAGTATTATCCGTAATCTGTTCAAAGATTGAAAGAATAGATTAAAAATTATGGCTTTTAAAATTTCTTTTGTGTTTTTCGTCTATTAGCCTTGAGCTAGCACCCACCCCCCTCTCCTCATTCAACAGGAGCTTTAACAAGCCTTTCTTCTTTTAGCTTTGCGATACATACTTTGTTTTGTTCTAACGTTACCTAGAAGTCAAAACCCTTTCTTCTTTTAGCTTTGCGATACATACTTTGTTTTGTTCTAACGTTACCTAGAAGTCAAATTATAATCAATTTTATGAATTAAAAAAAATCAGAAGTGAGTCTTTAATCTATTCGAAGTAGGCATTTAAATGGTTCAAAATCTGTCAAAAATTAGTTTAAGGTGAGTTTGTTGATATACAGTTTTAAAATTCTTTTAAGGAAATAATACAAACAATCTATTGTTTTAAAATTTAGTGGCAACACAACATTTCCAATAGTTTGGCAATAAAAGATTGTGTTTACTAAATTTTTTCAATCGAATGGAATTTCTAAATCCAGTTTAAGAAGTGAGTTTTTAAATCATATATATGCTTTGGTGTAATTAATTTGATTGTTGTGAAAGTGTTATATAGTGCTTCATTAATTTGTATTTTAAGACAACAGTGGGCAGTAAAATTTTTTACAAACATGTCCCAAATTTTTACTGGCTCTATGTATCTTAGAACTAAAATCATATAAAAAAATTAGTGAGAAAAAAATGAGTATAGTTTTTAAAAATTTTGAAAATTTCAAAACTTTCCATGCGTTTTGATTTTTTTTAAATTTCATATTTTCACCTGATTTAACTTCTTTAAGCAATTCTTTACAAATGTATGCATGCAATGTAATGTTTTATATGATAATTTACAAAATATGGGTAAACGCAAATTTTTATATAAAAATTTCAAGAATTTTAATGATTTCCTATACATAAAAAACTTTAATTTCTTCTTTCACCCTATCACAATTATTACAATGCATCCAAGAATTTATAACTATACATTAGATGAATACTTCTGGAAAGTTTGCTTTGTTATAATTCGACAAAAATTGCAACGCATGGAACATTTTGCATTTTTCTTTCGATGCAAATTTTTGATTTAGACTAATAATGATGATACTTTTATCAAAATACATGCAATAAATTTTTTTAGTATTATGTATTGAAAATGAAAATTTTGTCTATACTTTTACCTTTTCCATCCTAACTATTTTTTTAAATACAGTTTGAAATAATAATGATAATAATAAATTTGTTAATTATATATAAGATTACTTCAAAATAAAACTTTATTATACAATTCAATACAAGTAAGCCAAGAAGTTAACTTCTAACGCGTGTTCACACTGATACACGCTTTCTTTTTTTTTTACTCTTTTTCTGATTTAATTATTTTTATTTTCAGGAAGAGCCGCCATATTTTGAGCATTTTTAAAACAATATTTTTTCAAAATATGAATGTGATTTCAATGATGCATTCTTTTAAGAGGCTTTCCAGTTTTCTTGTTTGCGTTTTGAAATAAAACTTTGGTAACTTCAGAATAATCGTCTGCTAAGGTTTTCTTTTGATTGGAATATAAATAAAAGTTTTATTTTTTGGAAATGACTCCTAAAAATGGCATGTGACTTGAAGGTTACGTAATTATGCTTTACAAGGAAAAATATTCATATCAACAAATTATAAAGTAGTGTAAAAATCTTGATTATTGTTTTTCAAAAAAGGTACTTAAAAATACGCTAAATTTGAAAAGAAAAAATCATCTATCTGAAAGTAAAAATGAAAATATAACCACGAAACTTCATCCTAAGAGTGTTCAAACGCAGGTAACTATCAAGAAAGTGATGTCTCTGATTCTAAAATAAAATCCGCCAACTGAAAGATTCATTGCATCGAAACTAGGAATGTCTTCCGGAACTGTAATTAAAATCATTCATAAGGATTTAAAGTTAAAACAGATGCTTAAACCTAAAGTTCATCTCCTTTTTCACATATTGCCGAAAGAAAAGTAAATTGTAGAAAATCATGTAAAAAACACCTAGCTGCTGAAAAATAGAAATTTGTGATAACACTTGATGTGGTATGGGCATATTTAAGTGACTGTAGTAAGAGAAGATCAATTTTCTATTGCTCAACTAACGGGAATGACTGTACGAAATAGCTTCGTCAGTGTACAGTAAAGTTCCTACAGGGATTCATGATAGTTGCAGGATTTTCTAACAACGTCCAATTAAAAATAAAAAAAGTCTCAAGTAAAACCAAAATTAATTCACTCACACAACTAACAGCAAAATATTACAGAACCAATTTTTCAAGAAAAAATTTCAACTTTATATGGAAAGGACATGGAAAGGACATTGATAAAGTTGAGCTTCATATGAACAAAGCCTCTAGTCACACGTCTAAGTTAACTGCACCTTATTTCGTAAAAAGAATCAGAAACAGGAATAAAGTCTATCCCATTTAATGAAATACCGGTTGGTTCAAAATAAGTGTGACCAATTTTAAAAGTATATAACTATTTATGATGAATTTCTATCCTTTTACTACTGGTTTTATTTGAAAAAAGAAACATTTAAATTACTAATCTAACCATTTTTACTAGTGGAAGTAAATTATAGTACTGAAATTAGGTCCTCCAACCCGGAACGAAATTTTACAGCCTTTAAAGGATGGTTCTTCAAATTCTGTAAATGATAAGGCATTTAAAAATCAAAAGAGACATTTTTCTATTGTATTACTAAAAAAAAAACTTCAAAAAGAAATAAAATTTGGCTGGCAATCAAACGCTTCAAGGGAAAAATGTGAACGAAAGGAAGTCCTTAATGAAAGAGAAAAAAAAAGAATTTGAAAAGAATTATCTCTGTAGAAAATTCTTGGCCACAAAAACCTATGGCAAAGAAGTTATAGATATAGCAATCGACAATTTATTGTCAGATAAAGAAAATTGGCTATAAAAAAGTAAATTTTTCAGTCTGTCATCAAATGTCTGTTAAGACCGTAGAAAAACGAAAAAAACGTTCTTGGCCTCTGTATTTAATGTTACGCAAAGGTAAATACAAAGCATGGATAACTTCTGATGAAGCACTGTTTCACCTGTCATTCACAACTGGTAGAACGAAGATACAATATATTTTAAGCAAAAAACGTTGCAAAGACGTAGCTGTTTTGAAAAATGCAAGTTGGCCGTCAGGTGTTATGGTATGGAAGGAAATGTCCTCTCAAGGCTTAACAAAATAATTTTTTTGTAGAACCAAACTTTAAAATAGATGCCAAATACTATCAGAATAAAGATTTGAAACATTTGATCAATAAAAGTAAACTTCTTTACCCTCAAGGAAACTTTGTTTTTCACCAAGATACTGCACTAAGTCATACTGTAAAATCAACTATAAAATGGCTGAAGATTAAAAAATAAATATTCTGCCTCCTGATAAATGACTATCACTATCCCCTGTCTGTGTTCCTTGTGATTATTTTTTATGGGGATACTTAAGAAAACATTTAAATTAAAGTAAGAGCATTTCAAGGGCTTCAAAAGCAATTTAAGAGGGAGTTTGAAAAATACCTCGAAAATGATAGAAAAAACTCTTTTAGCATAGCCAAAACGCTTACGAAAAGTTTTCTGTGTTAGAGGAAACCACATTAAATTTCATGTAAATCACTTTATTCAATCAAAATGTATGATCCTCTGAAATTGGTCACACTATTTAAGAATCAACCGGTTCGTGTAAAATCACCCTAGGCTTCTAAAATGGACTCTTGTGCTTTCGGTTTATTAAAACGAGCCTTAGGAAATCAGCATATAAGAACACTGAACGGACTTTGGAAAACGGTTCAAGAAGAATGAAGTAAAAATTTGCATGGCAGTACTAAGAAAAAGTTTACTTTCATGAAAAATGCTGCTGTCAAGAATCATGGATATCAGATAGAAGCAAATTTCCACAAAAAATATGGTATTTATTGATAAAAATTAACTATCAAAATCGATTCCATGAAGTGCGAACGACTTCTATAGATTACTAATTTTATCAGAGTTCAATGCTGTGAATTAAGAATGGGAGAAAATATTGTGATAACATATTTCTTTTAATTCGATTATTTTAAGCATGGAATAAAGTAATGGATATAAAAGACAGTACTTTTTGGGCGGAGTGCTTCTATAAGAAATAAATAAGTAAACGCATTTTATTTTTGCCTAAATTGATCGCAAGAACAAGGTTCGGATCTTTGCGTGTTTCAAGCATCAGTGCTTTTTAAGGAAAAGACCTTCGTGGTTATTTTTATAGTACTTTTTAAGATCTATCATAATCAAAAGTACTATTTTCCTAAGGAAAAATTAATTTTTTAAAAAATTTATGCTATTCATTGTTCTGAACATTATTAGAGAGTGTTTCCTCATGCATTCTCTCTCATATAGCTATGTGATAATTGCATTCTTTGTATTCTACTGTATTCCAAGCATTTATAAAAAGGAAGAAAAGAGCATTGTAACATGTTTTTAATCAAGAGAGATAAACATATTTTCAATACAAGGGATACAAATACATTTTAACAACAAATAATAATAACGACTTTTTTAAAATATTATATTATTTAGTATTTATCAATGCATATTAATAAATATATATTTTTATAAATATATTATATTTATATATATTAGAGTATAAATATAATATATTTTGTACTATATTAGAAAACCGACAAATTTTAAATAGTACTAAGAAGTTCTAAGAATAGTACCTAATTTTTAAATAGTACTCCATTTAAATCAGGATTTTCCACCCCGTGGCTGCAAAAAATCGTAAGCTGCCAAACTTTATTAGTTTGCAACTGAAAATGTCATTCGACTTAGAAAAATAATCTTACCACGTTATTAAAATAAATAAACGATTAATATTTCAATTCAAGACATACTTTAAAAATAATAGAATCGTTCTCAGAATAATAGTATTTGCCTTTTTACGTATATATTTTTCTAATATACATGTGCAATGGCTACGCTGTACGAATTTATATAAAATGGCTTCGCCTAAGAAAGTAGTTAATTTTAGACATAATACTAATATGGTTTATGTTCTTGTGCATCCCACAGTTACCAAGAAACACGAAAACGATTACTATGGCGCAGCTTCCAAAATAAGTGATTATAAGCAATTGTACCTCAAAATGTTCTTTATTTTGTGAGTCGAGGAATCGAAAGTTTAGACGTTAATAGTGTTTGTGCTGATTTATCAAGTAAAACGCAATGATTAAGTTGGTTTTGGAATACAAACAAAAACCTATGCTAGAACGGAGAAAACAGGCTCATGGATTTAGAATTCGTAATAGAGTTCCCCACTTATTTAAATGAGTTAATTTAAGAGGACTTCTTGAGAGACATGTGACGGCTCTATCCGCTACTAATAGTCCTCTTAGGGGAATTTTGGTCCTTAAAAATTATTTTATTATAAAGCTTCCTCCCGAAGAAGAAAACGTGAGCATACAAATTAAGTCTAGTATATAAATTCTAAGCTTTCAGGTTAGAAGAAAAGAGATAGGGGGACTATGTGTGCCCCCGGAGCATTGATTAATCAAACTTGATTGATTGAATATTAACGTCGCACTGTTCAGCTACACTGGGCTTTTGGCGACGGACCACGTCATTTTGAACCATGGTCAAGTGACGTGGACGACATCTGAGCTGGCACCCCCTCTCCTAACTACCACACCACACCAACGGGAGGACGTTTCAGCTCTCGACAGATTTAACGTGCATCGCTGCTCTACACGGCGGGTCTTTAGTAGTACTGGGCTCGAACTCGTGACAAGGCAAGCCACGGTCCGATACCTATACCACTCGGCTATCGCGGCCATTAATCAAACTTGAAGTGAGGCGCAAATATATTTAGAAACAGATAATTGTTATATGTAAGTTGACGATCTGTCACTTAAGATTTAATCTAGATTAAGTAGCTAAGAAGTCAGAGCTATTGAATTGACGTAAGTGTTCTAAGTATTTAAAGTATTCTCATATCTTGTGTCCCTCGTTAATTGTCTTCATATTTAATAATTGGGTGCATCTCTTAACTTATTAACTGATTGAATTTGGGTGTGAATTTGTTAATTCTCTTAACTGATTGAATTTGTGTTGTGGTCAGTACAATGAATAAATTGAGTTATTCTGAATATATGGCTAGTCTTCCTTCCATTTCTCCCACATCTTTAGACGCGTCGGCAAGACCCTTACAAACCGATCGATAAAATATTTCAAACTGTAGTAGTGTTCGATATAAAAATGAAGCCAGATAGCAATTTCATATTAAAGCACGCAATTTTATGCATTTCGATATGTTGTCTAATTATAATTTTGGGAACATGAAAAAAAAATATACAGTCTTCATTTTCGATTTAACATATGGTTTTAAGAACAATTTTCAAAATCTGAGAAAAATCATTAACCTTTTGGCATATTTACAATTCCATTTTCAGTCGATCACCTGACAATTTTCCAATATTATGCTTAGATCTACAATCGGACATTCAGCTTAAAAAAAAGTGATTGAACTTAAAGAAAAATGTTATCATGTTTCATTAGTGGATTTCTTTAAGATGTCCTTTGTTTGGTTTTTGTTGTTACAGATCTGAGCCAGAAACTTTCAAATTTGCAATTACGATGTTGCTCTGTTGGATGGATGCGTTTGGGTTGGATGATGGAAATTTAAACAGTGTTGTTTGGTGGAATATCAAGATTTGGGGTGGGTAGATCCAAGTTGCTTCCACTAAAAATGTTAGGAAAACTCCTTCTCTATCAATACTACTATTGAAGTTATCAGTTTTATGTCGGTTTTCTAGGAGAATCCTTTTTTCAGTGTAGGGCATTCGGAACATTTGGTATAGTGTGACCGTACTCCTCACAATTAAAGCAGAAGGGGGTTTCTTGCTTCTCTTTGATTTCGCAGTTTTTGGTAAGATGTTCTTTACCGCATTTCAGGCATCCGAGTTTTAGGTGGCAGTTTGCCATGGTATGAACAAATTGATTGCAGTTAAAGCATTGAGAGACTTCTCTAACGAGAAATCCCTCAAGTTAAACTTGCATGGGGGCGAGATGGTTGAGGTTAAAATTGTTTGCGTTTTCTTTGTTCCTCAGCAATGTGACTTGGAAGAAAAGGGAGAGGAGTTTTGGTTTTCTTAGAAATTAACTGTATATATGTAATTGAGAAGCCGAGGTTTTCTAGATCCTTTTCTTGATTTCATGGGTTTTACTAAAGATAAGGAGTCCTTTAATAATAATTGTGATTAGTTTTTCCTGTTTCGGCTAGATGACATAGTGTATTTCAAGTCATCATTCACCGCTAGTGCGTGAGTGTGACCTGTACTCGCCGTCACTTTCCACATATAACTTTACGTATTCACCAGATGTTTTGTTTTTAAGATAGAATTTTTCGTTGAGAAATTTAATTTGATCTCTAATTAGGTTTTATTTTTAACATAATTGTAGGGGATAGTTTGGGCTTAATTATGGTTTCTGGAGTATTAGCCTCCAATAATTCAACATCTCTTTCTAACTGATTAACCCTTTAACTGGTTTGCCCGCACTCCATACAGGCTACTGAAAGCTGGCCGCAACCGATTCGACCGTACGCTAATTAGTGTATGAGCACTGATACTTTCTTCTTTCTATCTTTGATGGGCCCATATTTTTAATTATTACTTTGATATTATTAGTGCTTAAGTTTTTAAGAGATGCATCTTGTCCATGGTACTGAAATACTTCTCATCCGAGATATTCTTTGTGGTGAAGGCGGGATTTTTTTATTGAAGGCCGGGTGAGTGAGTGAATATCAACGTCGCACTGTTCGAGGGCTTTTGGGACGGACTTCGTAATTTTGAACCATGGATTGCAGGCCGGAACTTAGATTCTTGAAAATATTCAATAAAGAACTGGGATTGGAAAAGCAGAGAGTGTGCAATTTGTTGCTTGAGAAGAAATGAAAATGGAAAGATAATCCAAAAAAGCCTATATTATCTCTGTCCTTATTGCAATGTAAGACATAGTATTACACCATGCTTCAAATTGTGTGCGTGCATATACGTATGCACACACACAGACCCTTTGAAAAAAGAAATACGAATATGAAATTTTTTAGTAAGTATGAGAGAAATTGTTTTAAGGTATGTGAAACATTCTTTATAGCATGCAGAGTGTACTTATAAAAAGCAAACATTGAGGGTTTTTTATGTTCCACAATTATAAAATACAAAATAGCATGAAAACTTTAAAATTAGAAGTTAAAATAAAACTCTTCCATGTCCACATTCTATTAAGTATTATGCTTAGTTACATGCAATAAAAAATGTACCTTTTTTCGAAACATTTTGACATAAAAAATTGTCCTCTTAAAGCAGGCATATCAAACACGCGGCCTGCCAATACATTTGTTGCAAAACTTTCGAGACTTTTAAAAACTTTAAATATCAGATTTTTTTCATTTTGAAATTTATTTAAGGTTAACTACGCTTATTCCCATAAAAATTTGCGCCCCAAGAAAGAGAATAAAACGAAATTTTACATACGTAAGTACAACGTTGATGAAGTAAGTAATAATCATTTATTGTAGAAAAAATTACAAATGAATGGATGTTTTAGCACCCTGCTGGGCCACACTTCTCGCATGAATGAATGCTGTGATATGGTTGGATCCCGTATGGTGTCCTACAAAATCTCTTTCCACAGTTGCTGCAAGCGCTAACTAAATCAGGAAGAGTTTTTACTTGATTTGTGACTATGATTAGTAGCATAGCTATGAAAGATCCGTCAAAGAAAAAATCACTGTGAAATTGTTGAATTTGAGGTTACAATACACAATGATGTGATGGAAGGTATCAACAGAGGTGTTTTTAATTTAAGATGTTCTGCAAATAAGAAATTCTCTATGATTGTTATGCACAGAAAAGAACAAGTATTCTACCATTTAGGAATCTTAACTGAATGGGCGAACTTTTGAGAAACTTATCTGGGATTGTGTTTAATAGTTTCCTTTTCATGGAAAGTCAAAGTTAGGTGACATCTCTTTCTCAAACCTAGATTCACACAAATTACGTTAATTTTAACTAATCCAGTAACGTTTTTTGTTCTACTTGTGACTGCGATTAATAGTACGTCTATGTAAGATTATGTTAGTGAAAAAATAATCGTAAAATTGTGCAGTTTGTGATCACAGTAGCTCATGGTGTAATGGAGGGTGTAAATGTATTCGTCCTCTCTAAGCCAAGTGCAGGAGAATTTTTTGTATATTTTTCACAGAACAGTTATGACCCTCCTTTCCCCTCATGCTCGATTGTCGTTAAGTTTCGGGCCCCCTGTAAATGCCATACTGTATCTTTGAGGTTTTCCTCTCAAAGCTAACTTGATGTTGTTTTCTTTAAGTTTTATTGAAAATTTAACTGCCAACACTTTATAGTGAAAATATGATATGTGAATGAGTTCTAGTACACAAAGTGAGGGTTTTGCACCGGTAAAAAAGTCAACCATTATTTACACTGCCAGTGTGAGATAATATTGATTCGATTAACTAGATAGCAATTCCTTGCCTATATAAATAAGTTTATCTACCATTAAAGTAACTATCATAGTGTATATCGGATTTGATTAGTTTGTTCCAAAGTGGAGCATCTTCCTTTTATTGGAAACCCGGCATCAGAGAGCCTGCAAATCTTTCAATGTTTGATATACTATTTAGAATCGGATAGATAAATTCACCTTTTCCCCTTATATCTTGAGTTACTTTATTAATCAATAAATTTCTATTTTTTATTTATTTTTTTTTTTTGCATCATGTTGACTACTAAGGACTGTGAAAACCCCATTATCATGAGAGCTGAAATGAAACAGTAATAACTGATGAGCATCTCATTTTCTATACTTTGCTAATATATTTCATACATTTTTATTTAATTCTTCCTTCTCTGTAATTTTTAAATTAATCAATTCAATTACACTGAGAGAGAATAAACATATCTCTAAATTAGCTCAAAGATGACTTTTAATAATGAAAAAATGTCTATTTGTCATAATATCTGTTATCAAATTTAATTTTTTAATCTGTAGCTTCATTTTAAAAATAGATTAGACTTTAATTAAATACTCATACACATACACATACACTGGTGTGCAAAAATTAAGGACGAGACGGTTTTTTCAATAGAACTTTGTACAAAAGCTTTCCAAATCAACACATTTAATACCGTAAGATCCCCAATACGTAAGAGCATGTGTAATGTAAGCAACACTTACTAAAAGAGAAATCAGAGGGATAAAAAGAAGCTTTATTGAAAAAGTAGCATGGAGCGCAATGCGACTGAAGGCCGAAACATCCCTGTGATGGGTGTCCAGCAAGAAACATCCGGTCTTTAGTAGGGGATATGATCTCCCCTGACTGCTAGGCAGGTTTCACAGCGTCTGCCCATGCTGAGAATGAGGGTGTCAATGAGTTGTTGAGACATTGCTGCCCATTCGTCTTGCAGCGCCAATCGAAGCTCCCGAATCGTTACTGGTGGTAAGGTACGAGCTGCCAAGCGTCTGCCTAGAAAATCCCATACATGCTCGAGGGGATTGAGATCCGGAGATCGTGCCGGCCAATCCATACGTTCAATATCCTCACTCTCTAAGAGCTGTTCGGCAGCTAATGTGCGATGACATGGTGCATTGTCGTCCATGAAAAGGAACTGCAGACCCATAGCGCCTCTAAAAGACGCACATATGGAAGAAGAATCTCGTTACAATAACGGTTCCCGTTGACTGAACCTGCGTCGAAGATGTGAAGGTCTGTACGACTATCAAGCATGATGCCTTCCCAAACGAGAACACCGCAACCTCCATACCTGTCCCTTTCAATGATGTTCGAGGGATGATTGCGGCTTCCCCGCTCTCTCCAGATGAGTATGCGATGAGAATCGCTACTCAAACTGAATCTGCTCTCATCTTTAAAGAGTAATCGTCCCCATTCATTGTCTCTCCAATTCCGGTGTTTCCGGCACCACTTAGAACGCTTTCTCCGATGGGCAGGCGTTAAAGGTACACACCGTACAGGGCGTCGTGCAAACAGACCACCACCGTGCAGTCTTCTGACCAGGGTAAAACGCGATATCGGTCGTCCAGTCGCTTGTGTCGTGTGTCTAGCGATTTCTCCCGCTGTCTGCCGCCTGTTTCTTCTGGCCTGTAAGACAATGTAGTGGTCATCTGCGGGTGTGGTTCCTCGTAGATGACCACTACTGAACCACCGGATAGCTGTTCCTGTAGTTTGAAATTGTCTCCAAAGTCGTGAAATGATGCTGTGAGCAATTCCGAACTCTGCAGCCACACTTGTCACACTGCAGCCTTCCTCCAACTTCCCAATGATTCTCGACCTCGGGTAAAAGCATCCAGATGTCGTCTAACAGATTGATTATTCGCCATTTCTCGCTGAGGCAGCAACTCGGTGGGATTTTAACTGCTATACGGCGTGCAATCTCTTTGCCAGAAATACTGATCTTTCACCGACAACATGCTTTATACTACTCAGACACTCCCCCATTACGTCTACCTGCATATCTGCGCATGTGCTACCGTACATCACCTTACTTAATCTCCTGATTGGTCTTTCTGTCCGCTCTGCCTCTTCGTTCAGCTGATATGCTAATTTTTCGACTTCGTCCTTAATTTTTGCACACCAGTGTACATACACATACACACTTTTTGGGAAAAAAACGAAATACTATGATTGTTTTTATTGAAATTAAACATGAGTAAAACACATGCACAAATTATGAAATGATTAAAAATTTAAAGCCGTAGGACCCATCAATGGCTACCAATCGTACATAGAATGCTAAAATCAATAATTGGCTTCTGCTCCTCTTTTCGACGGAGACGCATGGTCTGTGCGTCGATGTAAGGAGTAATAAAGATTCCTAATATCATCTTTTCATACATTTTTTACTTAATACTACTCTTCAAGATCTGTAACATATTGGAGTGTTCGAACCTGCTGACCTAGCATGTCCCAAACATTTTCAATAGGTAGATGGTCGGGTGATGTTGCGAACCAAGTAAGAGGGTTAAAAGCCGGAGGCAGGCCATCTATATGCAATTCGTATAGGGCCTGATCCGTAGGCCAAAGGATGGCAACAACATGTAAACACACAGATATACATGTATTAAAGTTCTTTCATCTCAACGTACATGGTTTTAGTATAACATGTAACTCATATACATTTTTACTATACAAATCGCATTTTTTTTTGCACAGTTTTACGAAGAAAGTTTCTGTCATGTAATATACATATATATACATACATGCATTATCATTAGTTAAACGGTAGTATCCTTTTTAGTAAGTCCTTCGATAATATATTTTTTAAAAAATTTAACGCTTTACCCTATCGTAGACATAGAATAAATCCAATAAGTTTTAATTCTGGCTGCTCACGTAACGTTATTTTGACAGTTAATACTTGGAAATATTATTTGACAGTTAATTACCCAGTATTAATTGTAATTTTTGTTAAATTGCTTTATTAAGTAATAAAAGACGGGAAAAAGTGATTCATAAAATTACATAAAAAATTGTCGCATAAAATATAAATTCACTTAAAAGACCACATTTTCATCGTCATTTAATCTAGACAGATCCTCTCATCATTCATCCGTCTCTATTTCTTACATCTGATATTGATCTTGGACTACTGCCAGAGTATAAAGGTTTCATTATGAACCATCGATTAATAGCTTTGGAGAAATCATCCCCACCCACTAGCAAAAAAAGGCAGCCACAATTCAATGGAAAAGAATCGAACATCTCGGAATTTTCGAAATTTTTTTAAGTAGCCGATTTTAAAACAGGTGGAACAAGCTGTTTTGAACTTTCTACTTCTCATTGTTCTCACCCTAACAAACTCGGTTTTTATTGTTCTGACAATCTAACAAAGATCAACCTAAATAATACCTTATTTTAAGAGTTAAATGCTTTTCAAATGAATTTCTCTTACATTTTAATTCTTTTGTAACACTGGTTTCATTGAAGTTTCACATTCGTTTTACATACATAATAAAATTTCTATAAAAAATACTTAATCCAAGTATAAAATAAAAAATTTATACTATCTTGAATTTATAACATCTCTATTATATTCGTTGCAAATAAAGTTATTAACTTTCAGAATTTCTTACTAAAGTTAATTATATGTTACTCGTTTAAAAAAGTTAGCAAAATAAAATCAAAAGAACTAATAATTTAAGAAATTTAACGGTATGAAATGAATGTTTACTATTTTATTCAAATCTCTAAATGCAAAAAAAAAAAAAAAAAAATGTTTCAACAAATATGAAGTTATTTTATGTACAAAAAAAACTTTTGATTAACACTTATTTCCTGAAATTCTGATGCGTGTATTTTAATTTTACTTCATAATATTTCTTAAGTTTTCAAAAATTTAATTTTATATTACCCTCTAAGTGGATGACCCGCTAATTGAAACTCACTTGGAAAGCGGTCTACTTTTTCAAAGCTAGTGGTAGCGAAACGGGTTCTGTTTAATTTTGTGAACTTCGTCGAAAGTGTACCACAGTTTTATGCCTTCCCCTCTTAAAGCTGCGGGAGGTCTACAAATGGTTTTGCAGGGGACGGTTTTATTGCTTTTTCGATTTCTGTGTTGTTGGAAAGGGGAGATTTCTCATTCACACAGTTGTTGCCTTGAGCGAGTATTGTGTGATGGACGTTTTATCCACTTCACGGCCTGCAGCAACTTCCCCCAATTTATTGCAAACAAGTAAATAAAGGGTAAAAAATAAAGTTTTAAAGAAATGACTCGTTAAAAGTTGAAAAAATATTTTTAATATATATAAGCAAAAGAAAATTTATTTTTTTCTCCTGTTATTTTTAAGAGTTATGAATTTTTTTTTAAAAAGAACATTTTTATTTCAGTATTACAATTTTAACTAGACAGAAGCTCTCTGTAATCATTGTTGAATATCAGACGAAGAATACTCAAGAATATTTTCCTGATATTTTTTTTAATTTTGAGGTAAAAAGTAAAAGTTTTTTTTTTATTTAACAAAATTATAATAAATGTCGTATCATTATATATGATGAATAAATTTTGTAAAATAAAACTGGCCTTTCTGCAATTTATTATATTTTTAATAACATAAAAAGTCATTCAATACTTTTAATTTATGCAAATTTTAATCCTGATCTTTATATTTTTCTGTTGAATGATTTTTTTCGGCATAAATCAACATAACATCATCATTCTTTATAACAACTTGCACTGAGAGAAAATACCCTCACTAAGTCAGCATTTGCACGCATAATACACATTCAATCAGTGGCGCACACAAGGGAAGGGATCCTTGGATCCAGACCCCCCCCCAAAGCACTTGATTTTTTTTCGATTGATTATAATCCCAAGTATATAGTAAGTATTATATATATGCATAGTTTGTACAGTAAGTAACTGCTATTAATAATTAATTTTATTAATGCTAATTATTCATTCAATAATTAATTTTTTAATGTTTTTTGTTTCCGAAAATTGACAAAATGAAAAGAATATGTTGGGCGGCGAATTGGAGTATGGGAGAATAGTGGACTTTTGACCCTAGACTCCTTCCTTGAAAAGTTCCTGTTTGCGCTACTGCATTCAATCAATAAGAAAATATATTTTTCTTAAACTGTGCGTGCGAAAGTGTTTCTAACCATTTTCTATTCAAATTTAATTTTTAATCTTTCCGTTCCTTTAGTATTTTATCCTTTAAATGCCTTTAAATGCATATTAGCACATATCTATAAATGGTAACTATATCTTTCTATTCAGTTATTACAAAGATGCATTACCAATTAATTTTGTCTTTAAAACAGTACACTTGAAACAATTTACGTAAGTAAAATTAACTGACAATTAATAATATAACAAATCTTATAAGAAATTTTAACATTTAGAAGTGTATTCTTAATTCCAGTACTAGAGCCCTACAAATTGTTATTTTATTCTTAAATATTAACAGTAATGATTCATAATCATCATCATAACTCGTTCTATATTGCAAAAAATCCCTACTTTTTGCTTCTGAAATACTATTAAATAAAAAAATTTGTGTAGTTTTATAAAAAAAATTACGTCTGTGTGGATAAAACGGATCATAATTTTTGGTTTTTAAATAATTTTCTCGCGCGTAAGTATAGAAAATTTTTCTAAAGGCACAATAGCCTAAATATAACAAAAAATCGGGGGAGCATTTTTTTAAGGATCATATATTTCGAAAACTTGCTCCAAAATTTCTGATCTGAAAACCAATTAGGTTTTAAGAAATTTTAATTTTCTGAGTTTTGGTTTTAGTTTCGGTTTCAATTTAAAGCACTTTTGCATTCCTAGATAGAATTAATTAAAAATATTTTTAACACAATCCATCATTTCGTGGGAAATGGCTATTAACCGCAATTTTAATTTCCAAAATCATTTCTGTTTGCTCATGTTTTTGAGTTCTCTCACATTTACTTAATTAAGATTGATTTAAAGACCAATATAATTATTTTGACATATAGTTTATATAATTTTAAAGCTATTTACTTTGTTTTCATTATTTTTTTCCTTTTGAAAAATGCCATGACCAAAATGTAAGCAGGTTACTGTGAGAAATAATACTTGAAAGGGATAGAATATGACTGAAAATGGTAAATCTAAAATCCAGCTTTTTCAGGTAATATTACAATTAGACTACAGAATACAAATATTGCAGAATGAACTAAATACTCCCCTGATGTACCAAACTACATTATAATAAATATATTGTAATGCTACATTACAGTATTTTAAAGTCATGCAACAAAAACTTAAACTTGCTTAACTGCCACGATGGAGAGCTGGGAAAAAAATAGATATTATATTTACAAACTTGGTGATTTCTGGATTACGTTTGTATCACTATTATTTTCTGTATAAATATTTTGCATTTAAAACTCTTGTGAAAATATAAGGTTCAGATAAAACTGAATAATTTATCAAATTAACATTTGTTATCAATATTATGTTGAAGAATAATTTGAATTAAAAAAGATATTTTCAATCAGATTTATTTCAAGTAGAATTTTGATGTAGAACATAAGTTGGATAGTAACATGTTAAAAAATTAAAGCTTTACATGCATTGGAATTTTTTTTATGCCTTTACAAATTTTAAATGTGTTTTTCTCAGATTTTTAACTTTGAAGATGAGAGTGTTTTCTAATCACTAAAGCGTTTTTCCTGTTCAAGATAAAGTCTTGAAATATCTTGTAAATATTCCCTAACATATGTTCTATAAAAGTTCATATGGATTTAAGTCAGAGAGAGCTCTAGTTATTTTTAAAAATATCTTAATGTTAATATTTTTAAAAAATCGTGTTTTTTCCAGGTTTAGCTATAAAAATAATTATTAAAATTCAACTAGGAGATAGATTTTAAATTTTATACTTTTTGTTTCCAATAATCTAAGAAATATACATCACTTACAATAATTAAATATTCTTAATATATAATTTAGCATTTTATAAAAGTTTTAAAAACTTCAAAAATGTTCAATGCCATTAAATTGTGAAATAATGGCTTGTTAAACTAACCTATTATTTTCAAAATCAATATAATAGTATAATCTGAATATAAAACAAAAATTAATTTTACTGTGACAAAACTGTTTACGACTTCTACTCATACTGTAAAAAGAATGAAAGATAAATATATAACATATTAGCAGTCAAAAACACATTCATAATACGTAAAAATCCTGTCCCGCTACTAATTTCAATACATTTTCTAAACTGTAGCTAAAAACAATTATATGCTTATGAGGCCAAAAATTATTTATATTTAGAAATATTTTTCTTTATTAAGTACATAATGAATAATGGCAAGATAATTTGTAAAATCCTAAAAGACTTGAATGGAGAAAAAAGCCAGACATAATTTTAGATAGTTAGAAATTTCATTATATAATACACAAATATGCATGTTTTAACTCTCCAACCGGACAGCACGGATTTTTCTGCCCTACTAGAGAGGCTTCGAAAACGGACCACACGAAATTTTTCGTAAGGCCGGGGACTCACCAAAAATGAACCAAA
The DNA here is from genome assembly GCA_019973935.1 of Trichonephila clavipes. Taxonomy (NCBI): domain Eukaryota; kingdom Metazoa; phylum Arthropoda; class Arachnida; order Araneae; family Nephilidae; genus Trichonephila; species Trichonephila clavipes. The sequence goes on from BMAU01015014.1 coordinate 77,443, forward strand.
CTGATTTTTTCCTCCTCAAGTAATGTGTTCAAAAACGGTAAAGTCGTGTTTTTCCGAATTCTTTTCCCCCTTTAAAGGTTTAGTATCTTGAAAGATAATTAGAGACGGTCGGGGAGACACAATGGGCATTGAGGGGAAGTTTTATGGCTCACGGGGAGACCGGTTCTTTCCCCTGCAGCAATCGTAAAAAACTGGAAAGAATTTCTTTAAACCCTAAAGTGTACGGAAATAATTGCAAGTCAACGAGTTGAGAATTCTCATTTTTTTCTTTACCTTAAAATTCTCAAATGGAATTAAGTTTTTGTAATGTATGTCTAAGTTTTTAAAAAATATCTGTAGTATTTAAATTCAAATTATATATTAAAACATTGAGGATAATTTACTGTTTCATTTTTCTTATTTTAATCAATACATTCAGGGATTTTTTTTAAAAATGATTATTTTGTTATGTGTCAAAAAAATAAAAAAAAAAGGTTCAAAATTTAAAATCTTTTAAAATTTCGGACACTTCTAAACATGAATAATTTTTAAGCTTCTGTATTACATTATTTGCAAAAAATTTTTATGCATTGTTAAAAAAACCCTATTTAAATCTTTTAGTTTTTCATAATTTTAAAGCCAGGTATTCAGGGCATCTTACATAGAATCCCTTGTTTTGTATTGTTCAGATAACAAATTATATTTGAATTTTGAATGTCTGAACAATAATTTCATTCAAAGAGAACATTAACTACAAGCTTATATTTTTGAACTTGAATCTCAAATAAAGAGTATTTAAAAGCATCTTGAAAAATTTACAGTTAACATTTGCGCATATAAATAAATATAAAGATCCTTTTTAAATTCAAGTTAAAAAAATATATATTCCTGCATAATCCCTCATCATTCATGTTCCATTAGTGGTTGACTGAAGAAAAGGTTATTAAAAAATTTGGACATTTTTATAATCTTAACTAGGAATTTTGTATTAGCTCCACTGAAATTCTGCATTGGAATTTCGGAAAAGATATTTATACTTTAT